>OY796872.1:3600000-4200000 GCA_963680765.1 Agrochola lychnidis | reverse complement strand
GTCAAAAAGTTTGGGTCTGGACGGTCTAAGAGAATGAAGGCAGAAAACTATCTTCCAAAAACAGATGAGTCCAGTAACTTATTTTCGTAAACAATTATGCCTAATTTTTTTCTTTTGACAGTTCAACAACATTCATAGCGTTATTTACGTTGTTAAGTAGATTTTTTTTTCCAACTTATGAAGCAATGGATTAGCAATCCGTTTCAAATCGAAACAGATTGTGATTGTGTTGTATTATGCAATTATTTATGTTTATTTTGTTGTATTATGTTTTTATTTTTAAAAGCACATTGTTATGTGTAAATGTTAGCTAGGTGCTTAATTTTGGGAAAATAGAGGCGATTTCGTGATAATTTTTTATTTAACCTGGTCAAAGACGAATTAAAAAAGTTTATTTATTTTACATCTTTGAATTTTTTATTTCAAATTAAGGAAATTATTTTTAAGAACCAACGTTTTGTTTAAAATGAACGAAAGGTAGGTAGAATATTTATACGCTAAAAAAATCTAACACCTTAAAATCCAATCAAGATCCTTAGCAACCGACCTTAGCTTGTCTCTTCAGCCTCGCCTGCTGCAGCTGCGCAGCCAGACCAGACACGTCCTGTGGCGGCGCGGGCGCCGGGGGCGGCGGGGGGGGCGGCGGTGACGTCACGGGCGCCGGCGCGGGCGCGGGCGCGGCCGGCCCCGCGGCGGGTGCAATAGCGCCCGCGTACACCACGACGGCCGGGGGCGCGCCGGTCGGCGGCGGGGGCGGAGGGGGAGGCCCGGATACAGAAACCGCCTGCGGCACCACCGCTTGTGTCTGCTGAGGGTTTTTACATTTTCCTTTCAATCACGAGAGATGTTCTATAGACTCGGCGAAGGATGCTGTCATCTGTTCCTCCGATTTAGTTCAACAGTGAAAATGACTCCTTCCATCCATGTTGGCCAATGAAGTTTCAATCGTCCGCAATCAAACTTCAAACACACGTGAACTTATTTTATAAGTACTGGCATGGTCGCCTGCTAAGCAGGAGGTTGAAAACTTTTCTAGATGCTGATGAACTGCCATTTGCTCGAGATACATTCCAAACTTAGATTTGATAACTTAGTAAATAAAATAGGGGACTGCTTAAAGGTAACTTAAAATAGACCCGATTACGAAATTCATATTTAAATGCGCGCGCAAATTATACTTCAAAGCTTTGGGACAGCATATATTTATATACATGAACCGTCTTCTCCCTTCCACCCTCCCCCTGGTTTTGAGCCAGGGTCTGACTATTTTGCCGAACATTCTAGAATTAAAAGAAGTAATTCATAGTCGAGTGAAATTAAAACTAACCATTGGTGGAGGTTGTGGCGCTGCCGGCGGCGTTGGTGGCGCTAAAGGACCCTGATGAAGAAAAATGTTACATAAGCTTTTTGATTAGGTGTTCTGCTATCTTAGTAGTTGGTCCTAAGGCAGAAGGCAGTTGTCAGTGTCTTTGTATTGAACTCTACTGAAGTAATCTCTGACGTTGGGGATGTCAGCTTCCATATTCCGAGCGTAATTGGTAATAAATAATTTGTATTTTCAAAAACTAGGAGACAGAGAAATTTTTCAAAAATAGTTATCATTAAATTCGTGGTGTTAGTCAAGACTATCCCCTTTTCCTACTGAATGTTACAAGACAAAGACTTAAAATGTGCTCAGCAATATTTATAGTATAACTATTTTCTTAATGTTCCTCGGCAAACTTCCTGTTTCGTCAGTCGTCGGATTTCTATCAGTTGCCATTTGCACTTGGTACAGACCGGACGCCCTCAATCGACTTGGAAGTATATAGAGTTGTTAATACTCTTTCAACTGAATGTAATTTATTTTAAAAATGGGAGGAAAGCTGCTAAAGTCGCAGGCACGAAAATAGTTTTACAGCTCTATATAGTTCACACGGAAATCAAAACAATAAAGTACTTAGTTCTGAATTCAAATTAATATACAGATAAATCTAATCATTGATGGACATGGAAATTAGCATTCGTTTGTATTCGGAAATGCGATGATTCCCGACGGACAATAAGAAAATAGTCACGACTGTACATCTCTGAACCTAGCTATTGCATCTCAAATTCTCACTACAATCAATCTCAAGTATGGAAACCTTCACGACCAGCCCCTGGTCTAGACCTAGTCCCATCTTATACATCGCCATCTCTTGTCAATGTGTATATGTGTGTGGTGGTAGGTGTTAGAAGTACTTACGTTAGCAGGTGGCGGCAGGTTTTGATGCGGCGGTACGGGGGGCGGCGCAGGCGCACCGGTCGCGGCGGCTGATAACGACATGTTCGGAGGCATTGGTGCGCTACACAATTTAAGAACAGTTAGACAACTCAATCTGCCTAGAGCCATTTCCCAACTATGTTGGGGTCGGCTTCCAGTCTAACCGAATGCAGATGAATACCAGTATTTTACATGGAGCGACTGCCTATCTGACCTCCACAACCCAGTAACTAGGTAATACGATACCCCTTGGTAAAACTGCTTCTGTCGACTGTCAAAGATCCACGAATGACAGCCGGGACCGACGGCTTAACGTGCTTTCCGAGGCACGGAGGAGTCTCGGTATGTAGAAATGGTCACCCATCCACGAACCGATCCCGGCAAGCGTAGCTTAACCTGGTGGATCGACCCGTGCGGCTGTTAATACTTGGCCACAAACTCCTCAGTTAAGACAACTGTACTAATTTCAATTATGGTTGTTGATAAGGCGAATCCTACAATGGGGAAAAATTTCGAATGTTCCGAAGCTAAATGACGAATTAAACTCGTGGTAAGAAAGACCTGTGTTGAAAAATGGTATGTGCGCTAGGTTAATCAAACAAAACGCCCATGACCGAAGTAGCACTGCCATCGCAGCTTTAACTATTTGCCGATTCCCGGCCACCGTAGGCGCGGCGTCTTTCCATTCTATACAAGTCCAGAACGCAAGGGTGTGAAACTAATCGCGTATAGATCGGAAATCACTTTTTTACCAAGGTCTTTCAATCTATACAAGAGTAGTACGCAAATACTCGCGTATACTTCGTAGTGACCAAATTAACTACCTCATTCCATAGCATACAGTGCCAGTACGCATACGGACTAATCGAGTTTAGATTGCGAGAAATTGTGAACTGGTAACCAACTTATTTGCGACGTAATGCACCTTGCGCTAATATTAAATAGCCTGCCTGGCTGCGAGCAACTTGGAAGTAGGCGCGGTTGGTCACAGTTCTAACCTAACCCATTTCACCCAGTTCACACTTTTGTTCTTTTCTTTTTTTTATAGACTATATCTTTAAAACTCTTATCAGGCGTGAGTGACGTAGTATAGTTTGGAACCAGGACGCGCTCGTCCACGTTACAAACTACACACCAGCAATACGCAAAATTTGTGTATACATTATAATCACAGATTTAAAAATAGCATTACAATGTATACGCTAGCAGTTTCCTATGGCTGCGTTCTGGCCTTGTATAGATTGGAAATACGCGTAGGCGCGGGCTTGCGGCCGGTAAGCAATGGGTAGCTCGTCGTCCGATAAGGATCACGCCCGGGTCGACGGCGCGTTGTGGTCAACGCGCGCCTCATAGAGATGTCAGCACAATCGAAAGGGTTACCGTGGCCCCTGGCAACACACAGGCAACTGAAGGAACACGGGTGGATTTTAATCAACACTCCCGCTCCGCCCAGAACGGGAGAAGTTATTTGATAACTTCCCTCCAAAAAAAAGCTTTTACTATTTGCTTCGATTTCAATTTCAGAGCCCTTTGGTTCCAACTTAATAGTTTTAGCTAGAAGCCTAGAGACGAAATAATTATGTCGACTTTTTCTCATGATTATGATTGTTCGGTCTTCTCACTGCATCTAAACATATCATCTTCCACACATAAAGTCTTAAAGTGGGTAAATCCTTACCTATTAGTGCGATGATGTCCAGGCGTGGGTTGGCTGGGCTGATGCGGCAGTGTGTGATGGACGCCGTGCGGGGGAGGCGCGGGGGGGGTCGGCTGTTGCGGCTGCTGCTGCAATATTACCGTCATGATGCAGAAATGGTAACAAATGGCATGATAGAACGTGGGCTAAGAAAACTAAAAGATGATGCGGAAAAGTGAATGAGTTGAAGTGGACAAGGACAAGGAAATTAATTGTGGAGGAATAGGATTAGTAAATGAGTTATAGTAGAAAAGGCACAGAGATAAGTGGAAAAAATGGTAACAAATGAACGAGCGGAAGATGATGAATGTACGTGAATGCGTGCATTTGAATGAGTTGAAAAGGTTGCAAGTGAATGAGTGCATGTGAATGAGTCAATTGTTGTCAGTGAAGTAGTTAAAGAGAATGCGTGTGAGTATAAGCTACAAGCGAATGGTTTTAATAGAATGTGTGCTTGTGAAATGATTTTAAGTAAATGAGTGCATGTGAACGAGTCAAAAAGAATAGTCGTAAGTGAATAAGTTCACGAGAATGAATCTAAGTGAATGCACATAAAATTTTATTAGGAAGTGGTTACACAAATAAGTAAACAACACACATAAATCATTTTTAAGATTTAATAATGAGCACAAATTTTACAAAGAAAAAAGCTACGCCCTTGCGTAGAAGATGACCTAAGGAATACATGAAGACGAAGACACGAAGACACTTATCCGTGTGATTATTCAATGGGCTGGAAATACTTTAACCAAAATCAGCCTCTTTGCCAAACGTCATGATGGCTTTTTCGCATGTTACAGTTCGATTCAAACTATATGGTGGCTCGGGAAGTGCGCTACTCATTGCGCAGTACCGCACCCCTCACCCCCTCTAACCCCATGAATTCGTTATTGCGCAGCGACTCGCCTCATGTTCAGCCGCTATTAAATTTTAATCGGGGTGTACAAACAACCAGATCCGGATCAACTAACAGTAGTATATTTTGAAGTGCAGCAGTAGACTACTGCATAATAAGCATATAATGATCCTACTGCTTGTGTCCCAGAAGTGGACGAACTATACCGTGAATTAAATGGATTAGATGATTCTAAAGACGCGGGTAGGTATGATATTCCTCCTATATTAAAAGATGTGCAAATGCCTTAGTATTGCCCCTACAAATAATCTTCAATAGATCTTTACACGATGGTATCTTTCCAGACACCAGCAAAATTAGCATGACCACAATAGAAATGGGTTTTGTCGACGGAAGAATAGACAAAATGACAGATAAACAATCAAAATCTGTCATTTTGTCTATTCTTCCGTCGACAAAACCGGTGTGTTGGAAAGAAGCTCTCGTTATACCCCAAAGGACTATAAGAGGCTGTAATGATGAAACCTTACCTGATGATGATGATGTGGCGCATGGTACTGGCTTGGCGCTGCGTGGTACTGTGGATGTTGTTGGTTGTGGGGCGCATGGTATTGGGGCTGTTGAAATATCGCCGCGTCTTCCCGGGTCATTGTTCTGTTCAGATAACTTGGTGTTAACCCAGCTGTTCTTGGGGTAGAAATTAAAAGTTGATCTAAATATTAAGAGGGTGAATTCTGAAAGTTGGCAGCGTAGCAAATGGCTGTCAAATACATATTGATATTACTATATGAAATGATGAAAGTGTAGTGCACTTAAATATTGGTTATGAAACAATTATAACTCACATTAATAAATTAATCAAAACAGTGAAGTATTTGACAGCTACTAGCGACATTGTCAACCTTTAGAATGCACCCAAGTACGATGAGGTTGATGAAATATGATATATGGAGAATTTGACTAAAGATGACATCGTCTATTATAATACTGATGAAAAGAAATTATGAAAGGTAATAATACTGATCACAGGTTAGCTGATAAATGGTAATGAGAGCGTTTAGAAGTCACTGCAAAAAGAAGTTTCAGTAAGACAGTGTTACTGCGTTACCGATGATCAAAAAGTGATTTTTTTGATGACATTAAAAAGAAAATCGATATCAGAAGTGTATAAAAAGGTTATTATTCAAATTTCAGATTTTGTAAAAAGCGTGTTAGAAAGAAGCATTCGTCTTCCGAACAACTCGATCATAATTGCAAGTGACTTCGATGAGACTTATGACATATTACCTGTACCCCATATCTTCGTCGTACGTGTGTGCATTGTTGTGTCCGTTGTAGGGGACCGGGGGGTTGGGTGGCTGCGGCGGAGGGGGCGCTGAGTTACCGGCGGGCTTGTTGGCCAGGATCTACATAAAGATAAACATATTGATAAAAATGCCACAGGAGAAGACATCGCTGTTTGTCTTTATCGCTGTTTTAACTCCACAGGATCAGAAGACAACGTTGACGTTCTTCTACTATCTTCAAAATAAAGAAAGGCAAATATTTTGTTACGAATACATTCTCAGAAACAATAAGACCTCGTCCAAAATTAATCACGATATCTACATAGGAAACACGATCATAAAAACAATTGAGTTACCGGTAGTGAGACTCTAAAACTAGCTTCCAATTTCTACCGCTAAGAAGTGTTGCTGTTGTAAAACAGGCACTTGAGGTGGTTCGCAAAGGTAGCCTGCCAAATTCAACTTTTCTTTTTTTATAGTTAATTGATTCAGGGGTGACCTTGTGGAAATCCATTATAAAATACAATAGACGTGGATATATTTAGTAACCTGTTCCGCTTAGCTATTTCTAAAGAGCCATAAACAACCCTGAAAGAAATCGACACGTGTTTCACCTCTCAACGAGGCATCCTCAGGATGACGATTGACTTGTCGCGAACCCGAAAACGGCGTGTTCTCGTGCCTCGTTGAGAGGTGAAACACGTGTCAATTTCTTTCAGGGTTTTTTTTATGGCTTTTTAGAAATAGCTAAACGGAACAGGTTACTAAATATATCCACGTCTATTCGATTTTTTATTTATTTTTTGTAATTTGCAGGTCAGTGTCAGTTAGTATCTTGATCAAAACAAATATGGCCGCGACCGTAACAAACATGGCTTTACAGAATAATAATCATTAGAATCAGCAATACAACTCCTAAAGTTAGAATTGGTCTCAAATGACAATGATTTCATGAAATGGTAATTCAGTAGGGTAATATGAACTTAGACTGAACTGACTTAACATCACTACAACACTATTGATGACTTTTATGATTATAATTCCAATGATCTGCAAATGGCAAAAAACGTAATCCTTAATATTATAAATGCGAAAGTAAGTTTGTTTGTTACGCCTTCACGATAGAACGGCTGAACGGATTTGGATGAAATTTGGCATATATATAGATAATGCCCTGGAAAAGAACATAAGATACTTTTTTTTTCCCACGGGATCGAGACTTATGCGGGAGAAACCGCGGGGCAAAGCTAGTAATATTATAAATGCGAAAGTAAGTTTGTTTGTTACGCCTTCACGCTAAAACGGCTGAACGGCTTTGGATGAAATTTGGCACATATATAGATGATGCCCTGGAAAAGAACATAGGATACTTTTTTTTTTCCACGGGATCGAGACTTATGCGGGTGAAACCGCGGGGCGCAGCTAGTAAAATATAAATTTCGCGGGCTACTCTGTAACATTCACCTTAAAACATTACAGTTTTACCTCTGGCATCACAATACGTCTGCAACGCCCCTGGTACTGCAGATAACCATAGGCTGCGGTGGCCCCTTACCACCAGGTAGAGCGCTTGCTTATTTACCTAGCATAAAAAAAGCCTCTCAAAGACACTTACCTCTAGGGTATGCATCATAGCCCTAGCGAAGCTGTCGGCATCTTCTCTGCATGAAAAGTTGAGGCCGTAGACGTGTCTCGCATCCCGCCATTGATGGAATGTGGCGGTGGCCTGGTTGTACTTGAGGCCTCGGACGATTCCACAATTTATCACCACCTATGGAAGAAGTATGTTTTGAAGAGTCTAGATACACAAAAATAAAGCATTCAATGGCATATAGAATAGTAGTTTAATTCGCCGAAGGGTTTGATGCCTACACGTTTCTGATTCCGAATTGAAAAAATAATAATTGGCTCGTTTATCAGCTTCCAATCACGACTCCTGAGCTACTACGGATTAAACTGTTGTTTTATAGAAATACTAAGATGATTCGATACACTTCAAAATTAACAGTCATCAAATTTCCAATTGAGCGGCTAATACACCTGTCACTTTCATCTTAATGGTCCTGTAACAACCGGCGCACATCTGCCGAGGCGCAGCGCAGCGCGGTTGTAACTACCAAACAAATATCAACATTGCACACCTTAAAATAAAGTCGAGAATAAATAACCTCGCGCCCCGCTTAAATAGGTACGCTCTCGAGCTAATGAAAGTTTATTTCAAACTTTATTTCAAGTAAGCAAGGTGGATATATGTTTGGCTGTGAAGATAGTGCTTCACTGCGCCTCGCCAGAAGAGCCCTGGCCTTATGACCCTAACTCCTAGTAGTCACCTATGTAAATGTACCTTTCTGATCTTGGCGGTTGGTCGCACGCACCGATCTGTATGGGATTTGCAACCGCCAAGATCCGACTGGTGCCTTAAGTAAGTAGTAACTGTAGGAGTCGCAAGTCCTAAGATTTGACCTAATGCTGAAAAAAAAAACAGTAGCAAACCGGGAGTGCCAACAGAAGTGAAAACTTGAACATACTTCCAAAACCTTTAAAGTAAAAATACTTGCATACAACATTGATCCGTAACGTAATATAAATAAAGAGCACAATCGCGTTTACAAAAATGAGGTGTCGGTAACGGTGTCACCAGTTTAATTGTTTTTCCCATCTCAAAAATGCCCAAAGCGCCTAAAGAAGTTTCCACTTCAAAAAACTTTAAAGTTCGTCTACTAACCTCATGATCGTTCAACTTCCTTCCGACAACTCGGAAGGTATTGTGTTGCGTGTGGTGGTAAATGTGGACCTTCGATAGACCGGAACTGGAGCCCGAAGGCACCCAGCGCTTCAGCCCGTCGTCGTACACCATCACGGAAGCCCGGGCGCTGCTTATTGATTGCTCACTGTGAAAAAAAAGGAGATGGTTAATAAAGGTAAAATACGTGAACAATTTACGTCCTGTAAATTTTGAGATATCAGGAAGATAGTACAACGTTGGCCCATGGTTGAAGGTAAGGGCTCTGTTGTACCTCAGGATTCACTATGGTAAATCTCAAACAGACCTGTGAGTGCTACAGGAAATTTGGAGAACCCAGGAATGGACGTTTACTTTAACAAACCAAAAAAAAAAACGAGTTATCATTATAGGCATAGAGCAGAATAAGAGGCAGTCACAATAGTATCCTGAAGGCTGTGGCGGCAGATACTTCCCCCGCCATAATAAGGCAATTTGTGCGAAGACTTATACCGTAGTTAGACCATTACCATTTCTTATTGTGTCTAGATGTTGGGTGGTCTTCTCACAAATTCGTCTTTAGTTTTAAGTTACTAACAATAGTGGTTTAAGTTGCATACATGTTACTAACAATGTATGGAGTTTTTTGTTATCTGAAATAAAATTGTTTTATTTTCATAGCAGTTATATGGCGAAGGTACACTTTTGGCTAGTGATATGGTGCTGGGCGCCATATCATGTGCTGAAGACAACCACCAAATATGTTTCAATGTGCAAAAATCCCAAAAAGTCACAAAGGTAACAAATGACACTCAAAGGAAAATGTTACTTTCTACCTTTGTTTCAAAAGGACCCAATATTGTAATTATGTACTGAAAGAACCCAACAGCCGTGTTTCACACTTCGATAAATTCGTATACCTAAATACTAACTAATTAAACCCAGTCTTTCAACGTTAATTAGTCATTAATATTTCCACATGAAAACATCTCTTTATCTTATATCTCTTTGTGAGTGGGAAACTCGAAGGCTGTTCTTGAAACGTCGCAATCCGTCAGATGTTACGTAAACCTCCGGAGTTGTATAAAACGTTGCTACCCACGCAAGACCTACGAATTTTCATACGCCTACATAAAGGGCAAGAATCGGTATTATTCAACTACGTAGTTTTATATGAAAGAAAGAAAAATAAGTTTATTTGTCATAGAAACACGTGCATAAAAGAAGAGAACAATAAAATAAAACAATAGATTTAAATATAATCACGAGCACAAAACAGAAATATGCGGCAGCTGCTGGCACGTCATGACTGTGACAACAAGGCTTCCACTCAGCATGATGATTTTCAGTGGTTTATCCATATGCGGTGTTTTGAAGGAGATATTATTGAATTCTAGCCCATGGTTACATGGGACTTCAACATAATTGGCAAACTGTATCTGCCCTCTGCCCAACCCTTCGGGGAATACAAGCATGGTGTTATTTTCGTGACAAAAAGAGGCTTATAAAAAAATAATTGCGAAAAAATTTCGACACAAAAATAGTGGCACTCCGGGAGTGCCGACAGAAGTGAAAACTTGAACAAGATCGCCTTGGTGGAAAAAAAATACTGGTATAGAACATTGGTCCGTAACCATATCTAAATAAAGAGCACAATCGCGTTTACAAAACCTTAATCGTTAAAATACTTGCATAGAACATTGATCCGTGACGTAATATAAATAAAGAGCACAATCGCGTTTACAAAAATGAGGTGTCGGTAACGGTGTCGCGAGTTCAATTGTTTTTTCCCCATGTCAAAAATGCCCAACGCGCCTAAAGAAGTTTTCACATCAAAAATGCATTTTCTGCATAGAGCAATTAACAAAACAGTGGCATCATATCAATCAAGGGCATATACAACCTTATACAGTTAGGTATAAGGTTACAATTCCACTACTGACATACAGAAGGCTGCCTGCTACTAATTTGCAAGGCAAAACCGCAGGATAGCAATGAAATTATCCTGCTAGGTATGAATAAACACGCTTATCTGTAGCTCGGATAATTATGGAGTTCTATAATTGGCATTACAGAGTTTTAATTGTGTCAAAGCTTGTTTTCCTAATAAATCAGACTGCATCCTCATTTAGTGTTTACCCGACTGCAGTGGAGTCCAGAAGGAGGGTTATGTGCAACCGAAAATTTGGTTCAACTGCCAAGTTACCAGAGACAGGAAAAAAAGAAAAATTGGTTTATTTGTCACAAAAACACGTGCATACATAAAAGACAAGAGTAATCAGAGAACAACACAAAGTACATAACAAATCACGAGCATAGAACAGAAGTTAGTCGGCAGCTGCACCACATGACTGTGATAAGGCTTCCACTCAGCATGATGCAGTGCTATGGGGGACCAACAGCACAGCATTTTCAGTGGTCACCCGAAAAAAAAAACTAACGAACTAACTAAGACTGAACTAAACTAAGATTGAACTTAGTTGAGCATAAAATAAAATAAAATAAAAATAATTTATTTCAGACAAAAAAGTCCATAGGCAAGGCAATTTGAGGTTGTTAGTAACAATAATTTCGCTTATGACTAATATTAGTAACTAAAATAAAAAGAAGAAACTAGACAAACCGTCTACCCCTGCACAGTAGGCTCATCGGTCTCGCAAAACATGGAGTCCAGTGAACCTACTGAGCAGAACAGTATCGGTTCTTTCGCCAATCATCTTCAGGACGCTATTCGGGCTCCCCCGTACTCGTCGCACCACCGATGCAACTTTTTTACGCATTGTTGCGTAGAAGTCATCTACGCTGGCGTCAGCAAACATGCCGGATGCACTGCAGCATCGAGGGAGCCGAAACAGCGCCCTGAACACATTATTATACTGAACGCGCAAGGAATTGTAGGCTTTTTGTGTAAAGTTTGCCCACAGGCCACTCGTGTAGAACGTCTAACGCATTAAACGCAATAGGATGTCAGAATTATCTCTTTAAAATTAAAATAAAGATGGCATTCAAAGCACAAGAGGCATCGAGGATCTTTTAGTAACTAACGTAATGATTATTTTTATCGTCGCTTAATATTGAAAACTTAAATATGGAGAAATATTTTCATTAAATTAGCTACCAACCAAAATACCTAATGAATAAATTTCAAGAGCACTACACATACTTAACACAACCAATTTCTGCATTCTCTCTAGCAACCAATTTTTGAACACTGAACCACTTTTGGTTAAGACTGGGAGCCGACCATAAATTAAAGAAAGGCTATCGCGATATTTACCAAAACTACTCAGTTACGTAAGAGATTTTGCCGAGAACGGACGTGTGGGCCGGCTGATTGCCACAGAAGGTCACATCGGTAAAATGAAACGTCTTTTTCTTAACACCGGGTGTAAGTAGGAGGTACTTAACCTAAATAATGCGCTTGCATTCAAATTGGTATTTTAAAGTATTATACTTGTGTTGTTATGCAATAGTTGTGGGAGACCGATAATGGCCTGCATGTGGAAAGACGTATAAATTATGTTAAACGATTGTAAGTATACCTAATTAAGTTACAAGTTGATAAGACCCAAGGGTGGGTGGGTGGCTAAGACACAAGGGTTCTGAAAGCATGATCAATTGATCATGTTTTCTACAAACAAACTCCTCAAACTATTGAACAACTTGCAAACTATTGTAACACATTTTAAAAGAGTAACGGTTTCTACCTTTTGGAAGGGGCGACTAGATTCAATTATAAAATACAATAGACGTGGATATGTTTAGTAACCTGTTCCGCTTAGCTATTTCTAAAGAGCCATAAAAAACTCCTGAAATAAATCGACACACGACGTGTTGCCGCGCTCAGCGCTGAGTCTGCACTCAGCGCTCGGTGTGGCAACACGCCGTGTTCGAGTTCGCAACAAGTCCATCGTCATCCTGAGGATGCCTCGTTGAGAGGTGAAACACGTGTCGATTTATTTCAGGAGTTTTTTATGGCTCTTTAGAAATAGCTAAGCGGAACAGGTTACTAAATATATCCACGTCTATTGTATTTTATAATGGATTTCCGCAAGGTCACGTCTGAATCAATTAACTAGATTCAATTATATTATTTTGTAAATTTTGACGTTCAAAAGTGCCATACATGGGCCTGTTTGAAATAAATGATTTGACTTTGACTTTCAGAACCCTTGGGTTATCACAATTGTGGTAGACCTACATTTTGTCTTCAAATCTCATATTACCTTACTCATCATCTGCCTAGCCTTTTCCCAACTATGTTGGGGTCGGCTTCCAGTCTAACCGGATGCAGCTGAATACCAGTATTTTACATGGAGCGACTGCCTATCTGACCTCCATAACCTAGTTACTAGGTAACACGATACCCCTTGGTAAGACTGGTTGTCAGCTTCTAACTACCCGTAACGACTGTCAAAGATCTACAACTGACAGCCGAGACCAACGGCTTAACGTGCTTTCCGAGGCACGGAGGGGTCTCGGTATGTAATGGTCACCCATCCACGGACCAACCGCGGCAAGCGTAGCTTAACCTAATCGATCGACCTGTGCGGCTGTTATTACTTAGCCACAAGCCCCTCATATTACCTTACTGTTGTGATCGATTAACCACAAATGCAACAACCAACCAAATAACATATTGAGAAACAACAGTCATAATTAAGAACACACATGTCAAAAAAAAATACAAAATTCAAAGCATTTATTTCAATTATAGTACATTACTGTCGCGGCCTGCAACATGGGCATTCAAATAAAAAAATTATTTATTTTCTCTTCACAAACAATGGCATCTTATAATATTTAGACAAGCTTGAAAAATGATGTGACACTAGTTTGTGAGAGACTAGTGTCTGCACTAGGAATGCATCAGATCACTAGGGTCCCACCACAAGGTATGTAAACATAATTAGTTAATAATTAGTAAATGTGAAGGGATAATTAACTTAAAAATCAATTAAGACTCAGAGATTTAAAACAATATAAAACAAAAAGAGAGTAAAGGCAAAAAAAACAGTGGCACTCCGGGAGTGCCGACAGAAGTGAAAACTTGAAAAAAATTGCCACCGCGGTAATCAACGCGTTGATGTCTTTAACTCCATGGTGTCGGTAAATTGCGTTACAGTGTCGCGAAATCAATGCCTAAAGAAGTTTTCACTTCAAAAGACATTTGAATAAAACAATAAGTTTAAATCAACGCTAAAGACACGCTCTCAAAAAATATTAAAATCAAAAGTAATTTATTCAAATTAGGCTGAGAATGAGCAAACGTCGTGAAAAATGAACGTCAAAATTACATAAGACGGTCTCCCAAAACAGTCAAATGGTTAAGCTGGGAAAAACCAGCGGCGCAGTAAACTCCCCAGCAAGAAAGACAAAAGTTACAGTGTACAATCAAATCACAACGCATGCACTCCATCCAAAACACATCGATTTCTGCCAACCTATACCAAGAGATACATCTATCCGCTCTATCACAGACGGTTCAATATTTCGATATACATATACAGGCATAATATGATTATGCAAACCCAGCATCCCCCTTGTCTAGCGCCTCTATTAATTACTGAACGCCAATCATGATAACATAAGTAAAAAAAATGGAAAGGAAACATCAGACAATAATATAATAATAATAAAAATCGTTTACTCTCTCGTCACAATATAACAAAGAAAATAGAGCAATCACAGTTTTTTAAATACACAGGTATTTGTTACTTAAGGCGCAACTAGCCAATACTTTTTCCATTCGGGTGGGTTTTACTCCACTGTTACACATTGTACATCCAAAGTAAAACATGAAATCGTTTTGTCTTATTATTAATTTTGTCTGTACAGAAGCAGAATAGTAAAAAAAAAGCAATTAAAAAGTTATGAGCCAACAAAGATTCGTTTTTCCTGCTAATTTTAATGCAACTTTGGGAGTAAATAAGTAATAAAAGAAGTATAAAATGTCCAAAACAAAGCTCGTTCCGACAAAGATCAATTGTCGAAAATTATAATAAACTTTATTCGTAATTGATTTATGCAGTAGTTTTTTCATAAAACTCCACCTTCCAAAGGACTTTTCGTAATTTTTTATGCGCTCGTTTTATTAAAATCGTTCTGAACGGTGTTTGTGTGCGTCCGAACTAGAGTTTGTGCATGTAGACCAGCGTCTAACTGCTCATCACTGATACTATCTCTGTCGGACACAATGCCAGGTGAGATAGCGTGCTTTTTAACCAAGCCCACCAATGAGTTCGAGCCCGCGACTAGTTCAACCTTAATATTTTGGGAGACTGGTGCCTAAACTTGCTCGAGGTCTGTATTTCAGGACACCAGGATCTCCGCCATTTACAGTTATTCTATTATGTACTTGTACACCGACCATGAGGACTATATAATAAATCATGGCAGGAAAAAGAGATATTTTGTGATTCAAGTAAATTTTGATACAGTAATCGACTCACTAAAATTAAATAGAGTCAGGGATTTAAACATGTTAGTATTTGTGCATGGAAGTGTGTGTATGTGTATGTAAGTAAGAGATAGGGGGTGTGCTTGTGTGTCTGATGTATGTTTGGTCGTGCGTGTATGGAGCTAGCAGTGTGCAGTGTTTGGATTGTTAGGAACTATTTAGTAATAAGACTGCAAGAAGAATTAACAATATCAGGCGCTGCTACATTTAGGTAAGTAATTTTTCAGTATCTTCATAATTTAGGTTTTGGAGGAAAGCAGTTACTTTTTTTTTGCACAAGATTCTAGGGTGGTTAACTATAGGTATCATCCTGTTTATTTTATTGTATAAAATAGGACCAAATGGACACAGGATAAACTCTGAAAGGGCTTTTAGAGAAATGAATCCTTCTGGCTGTTCGGAGTGAGTGGTTAGGTAAGCCTTTCTAAGGCGAACTTCACCCATGAATCTGAACGTGATCAACACATCTAAACCGCGTCTTTATTGTTATGGAATTTTGACACTGACAGTTCTCGAACGCGGTTTAGATAATTATGCAGAGGCCCTAGTGTGAGTTTCTTTTAACCATCTTGACTTTACGCATCGACCGCGTTCGGCGCTCCGATTGGCCCTTCACTGGCCTTCACTGGTGAAAAGCCAATCGGAGCGCCGAACGCGGTCGATGCGTAAAGTCGAGATGGTTAAAAGAAACTCGCACTAGGGCCTCTGATCGCGTTCAATTCTAATTATTAAATTGGTCCTTATTAGGGCTGTCAATTTAAAATAATGGAGTATTTACTATGTACTGTAAGGTAGGTGGAATTTACTTGGTCATATTTTTTTACAATTTATTAGTTGCGTTGTTTAAAAACCAAAATGGACCTTTGATGGCTTTGTAAACAGTACAACTCTCACACCCCTCTCGCGATTTTATCTGATATTAATAAAGAGAAGTATTTTTTTTTTACAATTATCATTTGTTTAGTATCATTCGATATGAAACTTTAATACGAGGTCCAACACGTGCAATTAAAATAATTATATCCATGACAAATAGCTTAAAAAATCTTTAATTTTTTAAACTATTTCAAATTACCTTTATAACTCAAATAAAGTCAAGTCTTCGCTATTCAGAAACGAAATAAAAATAATATCAACATTTGCAAACTTGTCGTAAGTAGGTACTTTCGGTTCGGTTTCACAACATGGCCGATTATACCAGTTACAGTAACCGATTGAAACCTGACATTACGACACAGTCTCGACTAAAGTGTGGACAATTTAACTATGTAATGCAAAAGTCATGCGTTATATTGATGCTGCATCTAATTGTATCGTAAAATATTAGAGCAACAACATTTTCGCAGTCACGTACAATTTTCGCAAGAATGAAAATGAAACAATGACATAAGGTTACCGCACGACTAACAATCCGATAGAAAATTTGTTCTTTAATAATAAAGCTCAAAGGCAACCTGGCTTGTACCCATGGTCTATACTCGAACACCCAAGAAAGAACAAAGGGAAGCTTCAATTGGAAGCAGCATATCGTCGCCATTTTTAAAAGAATCAGAAATTCGGTCAGATGCGCGCGCGAATTCGACGAAGCTGTCGCACATTTTAAGCTTCATAGCCTCGGCTTCCATTTTGAAATGTTCACGATGCTTCCGGTAAATTCCAAAATGGCGGCTGTGACGCTGCGTCCTCGACGGCAGCGCCAGGCGGAGCGGGGGAAACAGGAGCGGGGGCTGCGGAATTTTTTATCGAGCCGTACCCACCCCCCAGCACCTCGCCCCTCTACTCTTACCCCCGCCTGTCGCTACCAACAAGGGCGGTACCTGACACTAAAGAACAAAGAGATCTCTCTGATGAGCCTCTGAAAATCTGCAATTATGAAGCGGTACACTTACGCCATTTTAAAATTTCCACAGAACCCGGATACCGGACCGGACCATAAACAGATTCACTCACGGATGGACGTGAAGAACAATCCCGCTGCCACGTTCGCGAAGCACTACACCGCCGCCATTTTGTATTCAGGAAACAGATGAACCGTGAGCAGTGATTTTCCTCAGAGTTGAAAACTAATTTTATTGTTCACGAATACATTTAATTGTGGAAACCACTTGAGGTTCTTATTAAATATTTGTTGGCGGCCGCCATCTTAGGAGTGGCTCGAAACACAAAAACATCACTATCAATTTCTTAGGTCGTGCAGAATATTTTTGTTTTAATTACAACTGTACACAAGTAGATATTTATCAAGCAATTATGATTTCAAACAATGTAAAAAAAAGTAAAGACAAAAAAAAGAAATCGAGAGCATATCAAAGATTTTTTTTAACAGTACGCTTAACGGATTTAGTGGATCCACAAAATACACAAATGTAAAAACGAAAATGAATAAACCTATGCATTGTTTCACAATATGGGGCATTGCAAGACCTTTTTTTCTTAAATTAGTATCTTAAACGACTACCAGCTCCCACAATCTAGGCAAGAATGGCAGTCGCCCGGGCCGAAACGCTCGACACCCTACATTTGAACAAAGAACAGCGCGATTTCGATGCGCGCGCACCTGACCTACGCTAGCTACAACGAGAAAAAAACCGCAGCAGTGCACGGGCGCCATTTTAAAAACGGCTCAAGTGGGTACGTACATTAGTCTTCATTAATTAGGTACCTGTTCCTCTCAAGCACTTTAAATACCTTAGACAAGGGGGTTCAAAACAGGCATCCCGCATGCTGCACCAGTACAAAGACATCCTTACTTGAGTTGCGCAGGCATGACTCTATAGGTGACGGCTGTTATTTAGAAGTACGCGGCCGCCATTTTGAACCTGCTTAGGAAGTAGGAAAACAAGGAAACCTTCAGTTCGGATGCGCGCGCATGACCCACTCGTCTATTTGAGGAGTACGCCTACGCCCGTTTCCATCTGTACCATTTTTCGGAAATCTAGACAAGGTGATACTTGCGATGCAGTAGCTGATTAACAAATTATTCGAATTTTAAGGGGTCTGAAGTAAATTATCAAGTGCCGCGTCGTTCACATGAATTACCGAAATTCTAAACGCGTGTGTAATGTGTTAAGATTCCGGACGATTCTGCGTTTTTGAAAAGCGACAATAAAAAAAATATGCTTTGGATATGGAACAGTTTTTTTGAAAATTACGGTTGGCAGATGCAATTTAAAATGGTGGTTACGTAGAATATACATTCATCGTTTTAAATTATCCTAATTGGCGCCCAACATATTGAGGAAGAAATCTTCGGGGCCTTGAAGAATCTGCTAAGAAAATAAATAACATTAAAAAAAAACTAACCGCCACATACACGTCCAGAGGAATATTACAGGTTTTTTCCCACGAACCAAAATATAATAACTGCTTAAAAGTCATGTTCATTATCACTATAATATTGTTCTTCTAAACATATCAAAGAAATTAGCACATTATATGTTTCTTAATTAATATTCACGATCACGACACATAACTAGCATTTATAAAAGAATATTCACTTTCACGAAACTTATGTTTAGGCCACTGCAGCCACTACCCTGTATTGCTTGCGCCTACCCCACCTGACATCAGTCATTTAAATTTTCCGTGAGGTACACGAATAAGTTTTCAATTGGAGTTCGCTAGAAGCTTCGTTTTCTTGTTGTCCTGCACTCGCAACTGCTATTTTGAAATGCTCGTGCGAAATTTTGCAGAAGCTTTGTTTTCCACTTAGATGTCTTCGCCCATTTAAATCTGTCTTAGGTTGCGTTCGAATCGCCAATTTTATTTGTAACTGCCCCAAACGTTTCACAAGTGCGTTGAATTGACTTTTGTCTTTGTTCGCAGTTTTGAATCGTCGAATCGCCTTTATTTTAACTTGCTTCGCCCAAGCGACACTCATTTTAGATTGCTTCAAATTTCGCTCCAAAATTCTATATCTCCTTGCATTGGCATAGACTGAATGGAGTCTCATTTTTATCGCAACAGCTGAATTTCGAATTAACAAATTATGCTTGGCATTTTCACTTGAATAAAGCTATTTCTTATATCACAATTGAATCTAAAGCACAAGCATAATTTAATTGTTTTAACAACTGCTTAGCCGATCGCGAGATATTGTTATGAAAAATATCGATCAACGCGCATGACATCCCAATACCCTTCTCTCTGCATTACCCTAATTGGATCGAGCCCCGGCCAATCTTGGTCATGCGCAATACAGGTACCCGCTATTTTTCAAGTTTGCAGGTCATATCCACCATTTTGAAATACGGTTCCTCCCTCACCCTTCCTCACTTCCCCGCCCGGGTTATGTTATATAACAAAGGGTTTTTTTTGAAGTGTTAGATCAAAATTAAACTGTTCTCCTTTTAATCACAAAGACAACCACACTCAGCTCACGTCATGTAAAAAATTATCACTTCTCTGAACACTGCACTTAGTATAAATAATCACCAAAACAAATAGATTGTCTCACTAATTCATATAATTCAGCATATAAGTCTTAGTTCTTTACAATATTCAGGGTAGTTCGACTGTTCTACTACTATAATCACAAATAACTCACACAAAGGTGCAGTTTTAAAAAAATGCCGTCCGCTCGCGGGCATTGTCCAAGCTAAACTGTTTAGAGCCTGCAAGGCGCGTTCGATTGAGCCCAGATTTATATGCACATGCGTAGAAGAACTGCTAGCAGGTCATACCAGTCACGGCGGCCATTTTGTGCCACCCACTTTCCAGTTCCCGGAATTGAGATCAATGCATAACTGCGTTAGATTTTATAGAACAAAGAACTATGGTTTACCTACCAAAACTCACAGCGTAATAACAGTTTTTTACCCACACAAAAAACGTAGTGTTTTCTACAAAACCTAATGCTTTTTCACAAGCATATCACTAACGAAGAAAATGAGTACCAACTACCCACCAACAACATCTTACATTAACATGTCATCAAGATAGACTTTATAAAATTAGGAACCGAACAAATTCCTTGAAATAAAGCACTATTCAAGAAACAACTCCAAAGTTGCTGATTAGTTGCATTACCTAACAAAGAAACTTACGCTCCATCCTTAAATTCGGGATTCACATAACTACGCCTATCTGACAGAACCCAGTTCGAAAATCCAAAGCGTCGGCCGACTCATTTCGCACCTACTTACAAACACTTCCCAACTCAACGCCATTGCGAATTCCCCCCTACTTAGTAAAAACCTATACTTTTTTCCAGAAAAAGATTCCGATGTACTTATCCGTCGCGACTTAGATATTTTTAACTATATCGTGTGATTTTTATTTAACTAAAGCTTGGTGTCAACCTTCAATGTTTTGTCTGCTAAGTTTTAGCTTGACGCCGACGCTGTTTACAGCAACAGGTTCGCTACATAAGTGCCAGTGAAAGATGCTAGCCATGTGTGGGTCGGCAGAAAACAAAACAATGGAGGTTGTGCAAAAAATGGTTTGACGAACACAGTATTTAATCATTGTCTCTAAATTTGAAAGGCAGATTTTGGTAGGCGATACATCTGCTTCCACCCAACTTACTGTGTGATGATGTAGAGATATAATTAATTTTATTTTAAAAAAGCTATTAAAAAATAATTGTAAAAAAAGAGTATGGAAATATTTACCGAAGTTCAGATGATATCTCCCCCAAAACTGCAATTTAGCGGTTGAATGCCGTTATAGAAACAAATAAATCGATTGTGTCATGATCCACATTCCGTACGAAAGTTTAAACCGTGAAAAGAAGCAAAATCGAAAACTTGAAGTACAAAAAAAAACGATGTACATTCTAAAAATAATCCCTCAAAATGTCCTCCGCTTAAAAAAAAACACCGTTTAAAAACAAAAAAACGTGGCAACAAAATCTCAAAACAATCATTCACAAATCACTTACATATTACAAATTATCACAGGTGAGGTTTTGTACTGTAATTCCGAAATTTTAGAATAATTTTAAGGCACAACCGTTTATCACGAACGGCATCCGCGACACTGTTGATAGGACTTGCATCCCGGAGGAGGCTCAACTAGATAGCCGTAGCGCGCATGCATCGTATGATTGATTTAATGCAAGGGGAAAGGGACCCAGGTATTGCGTTTTGATTTATTTATAGTAACAAGCCAGGCTCCTAGCCCGGATGGCTAGTACCGGACATGCGTATTAAGGGCTAGTTTCAAGCCTCGAAGTTTCCACCCGGCCCCGCTGCAACGGCGAGGTCAATTTTTACAGAGGCGATCAATATTAATTTTGCTTTTTTTATTATTGAGATGCATGGAACGCCATTTTCTTTGTGTAAACTATGATTTCAATTTGTGGTGGTGGGTTGATTTATGGTTGCTTCTGCATTCTTATTACTACTAAATAACACCGAAAGACTATGATTTAGAGAACAAAGGAACTTCATGATCTGATATAACCAAGAAAGTTAAACTTTAAACTTGTTGAAGCAGCGAAGCGACGTCTGAAGTTCTTTTCCACCTGTAGCTTTCTTAAGATTATTTTCTTGAATCTTTTCTGAAACTGCAGCAGCTGATCGAGAGGGTATACTGGCATTGTTCCAAAAAACTCTCAACTTCTTTTACCCCAAAACACCTTTACAATCCAAGTTCTTTTGTAAAAGATCTTTAAACTTTTCCGGAATAAAGTTTCAAAAACCGCAAAAGTATCTTCTTGAAGGAAGAGAACCAAAAATTAGAAGACATGAGACTAGGCCCGCGAGGTGGATTACGCCCACTCCCTCTCACAGAGAGGAGGCCTGTGTCCCAGCAGTGGGAACATTATAGGCTGATCATGCTAATGGCTAAGTTGGCTTTAAATCACTAAAGCTACAAGTCATAAAGCACGTGCTTAACAAAGCACCTGTTAACTGAACAAACCATTAATTATTCATGGGTCGACTCTCGGTCCCTAATGAGCTATAAAACTGGGATCAGTGCTAATGAATGTGGTTAATTTGTATGTTTTAGAAAATAACTTCAACAAACTTTCGTTTAATTTTAGTGAAACTGCTTCGCTTTGGCAAATAACTATTAACTATTCAATCAGCCTAGCCTTTTCCCAACTATGTTGTGGTCGGCTTCCAGTCTAACTGGATGCAGCTGAATACCAGTATTTTACATGAAGCGACTGCCTATATAACCTCCACAACCCAGTAACTGAGTAATACGATACCCCTTTTGTAAGACTGGTTGTCAGACTTTCGAGCTTCTGACGACCCGTAACGACTGTCAGAGATCCACGAATGACAGCCGGGACCAACGGCTTAACATGCTTTCCGAGGCACGGAGGAGTCTCGGTATGTAAAGATGGTCACCCATCCACGGACCAACCCTGGCAAGCGTAGCTTAACCTGTCGGATGAATCCGTGCGGCTGTTATTACTTAGCCACGAGCTCCTCCAATAAATACAAACTATTAAAAACCAAATCACAAATCGCAAATACCTATTAACTATAAGCGAAAAACTTTCAGAGTTTATCTTGGACATTATTAAGGAAAACATCGTGAGGCAACCTGCGGGGTAATTAAACACACATAAAATGACAATTGATCGCAATGGGTTTCATTTTGACAGTTCACCCACTTTCATTGCGTTATTTACGTTGTTGAGCAGATGAATTTTTCAAACCTATGAAGCAATGGTTTAGCAATATCCTTCGAAATCGCCAACCCGTCTTGACCAAGTGTGGTGATCAATGCTCGTGCCTTCTCTGTATGAGAAGAGGCCTTTGTCCAGCAGTGGGGCAATAATAGGCTGGTTTTATTATTACAAACTAACAAATGATTTAATGTTTGTAAATGAGATCGATTTTATCTTCATATATTTCAACAACGATTGCAGTTAACAGCAAAAATGAAGTAACTACCTATTGTTGATTCCAATACTGTTTGTCATTGATAGTAACATTATTATTTGAAGCGAGGTCAACAAATACATTCAATAACTGTGTAAAATAAACAGTTAATTATTTATTTGATTGTAACAACACGAACTATTAGATTATTTCAAGCTTTCTATTTATTTAAGTAGGTATTTAACTGAAATCTACGCCATCTTGTTCACCTCACGTCAACTATCTAGCACAAAGCGATCTACCCTAGAAAAACTAACATCTCGGCAAAACTTCCTACTCAAAAAATAAACTATTTTTTTATAAACCATTTCTGGTAATAAACGCCATCTGATCAACCTCATAAAAACTTACAAGCACAAAGCAATCACAACGCCATCTCATAAACCCTAGAAAGACTATCAAGGCACAACTATCCTGCCAAACAGCAAATACAGCCCAACACGGAACTCAATAAACATGGAAGTCGCAAGGCGGCGCTGCTGGTAAAGCAAGATGTCAAAAAGTCAAATCTAGTACATGTTAGTTCTCTATTTCGCTCGTACTGTAATAAATCAGCGCCTCCATGCTCCGCAAGCGAATGCAACGACACGGATACACGATGCAACCCCTAGTCTGTTAACAGTTCATAAATCAAACGACAGGTGGCGTTGACTCGAAGCCACCATGCCGGAACTACATAAGATGTTTGTATGGGGAGCAGAAAATGCACTGAACAGTGGTTTTGTTTAGGTAGCTGATATTACTTCTATAGGGACAATATTTATTCTTGCTCAAGATACTGTGCGAGAAAAGACATTAGAGTTACGGATATTTCAGAGTAATAATAAGGAAGAAGATAGATGCAATTGAAGCGCAATCATTTTATGAGGATGAACAAGTAAAAAATTCGATTGGAAGGGCAGGCGGTGCAGTACCTAAAACAAACTATACAACACACAACAACACACACAACACACACACAACACACACACACACACAACACACACACAACACACACACACACAACACACACAACTTATTTATCAACTTATTTTTCTTTCTTTCTTTCTAATTTGTGAAACGTTGAGAATAGAGAAATAAAACAGCAATCTATCACCGATATATGATTGCCAATTTGAGCTGTAATAAATTAAAATGATAGTAACCAAACTTTAAACCGGTAAGTATTAGGTTAGGTTTAGGACAAACGCAAGCCTTTCTACGTTATGAGTACCTATTGCTTAAAATTAACTCTAAACCCAAAATAATATTACGAAATTAGTGACATCAAATTAAAGGACGACTTTTTCGTACAAAGGTGCGGGCGGCGGGACCACGTGGCGGGAGCTTAGGTCGCTCGCCCGTATGAAACCCATGGTTCACTGTCACCAAATGGTCACCAACGAAAAAGTCGCCCTTTATTTTATGTCATTGACAATGTAATCTTGCCATAAGGTCCGCTTGCACTAGAAATCACTAAGGGCCGATTTTTCAATCCTTTAAAGCGTTCAACGTATTTAAAAATTCTTCCTGTTTCTGTCAATTGTTTGAAGATGACAGGGACAGAATGATGTTTTATAAATATTTAGGGGTAAACGCATTTGTGGTGTAAGCGGACCTAAATAATGCATGGAACCATCAAAAACAATCGAATACTTAGTCGTCTTCAATGACATGGTAATGAGTGTACCAGGTAATTCAATCAGGGAAAAAACAACACACCTAACGCTCCATGTTTTTGTGAGTGCCTTTTTCATGATTTCCTCCTTGCATCCTTGCCTAGATCGTGTTTTAAACGACTGTTTCCTCTTTATTAAGGATCTTGCATAATACTGATGGAAACAATATTTTCTAAATAGATACATAGCAACTGTTTGTATTGGAATAATTGGAAACTTGTAGTAAGTGGAGTTACATCATTCTGGAATACTGATTTTGGAAAAACATATGACATTTTATCGTATCAGTACATCATCATCAACATTTCAGCCGAAAGACGTCCACTGCTGGACACAGGCCTCCCTTAAGCACCGTCACTTCGACCGGTTCTGTGCTTCCCACATCCAGCGATTCTTGCGGCCTTCACAAGGTCATCGGTCCACCTTGTTGAGGCCTTCCAACGCTACGTCTGCTGGTACGCAGTATCAGAGATTTGTTATCAATAGCAAGATGAAAACTGATTGTCTTTAATCGATATTCTGTGGAGCCAAAATTGTTTTTGGACCATTCAGATTGTCATCAAACACACCAACAATTAGACGCAAGTTTGATAGTTAACGATTTTAGGACAGAACTTTCTTAACTTCATAGGTATAGAAAACAAAGTTCATCTTCATACGATCCCTTCGAGTCCCTTCAAGTATCATGGAATCATTATTCATTTCGTCCTGTTTAAAATAACAAACCAAAACTACTCCATTGTTTTCACTACAAACGACACAGTAACACAGCCCTTTACCAAACCTGTTTCATTCGCACGTGTCGGCAATGACCTTAAAGGTACACCTGCCCATCTTCCCACAGAAGCTGAAGGTCAGATGAGGGGGGCAGATTAGCCAGGAAATACCAAGTCCAGTTGTCATGTAGACGGGATGATAAATGACGATGGAAAAGGTGCTGAGAAAATAAAAGCGCACAGCTGCTGATCGCAGATGCAAAGTTGCGAAAATCGATGGCGAAAATGAAACAGTGATGAAATGAAAATATTTTGGATTAGAGAAAATTATATCACAAGGCAAGACGAATATGTCAACTGGGGGGCCTAAAACAGCCACTTCGGCAGAATCATATTATGATAATATTATGAATCACACAAACTGTCACAAACTGACAATTCATAATATTATCTGCGTTCAATTCATATTACGCAATTAATCTGTTTGACAGTTTTGTATTATAATGAAATAACATTTAAACTGTAGAAATAAAAAATGAAAACTCATTTGATTTATAAAAACTGTAAAAAAAAATATCCGGTAAAATTACAGTCTTCATTTTTTCATGCAGCAATGTTTACTCCAAATATGCTTCTGATATGAATTGAATTGAATATGATTCAGCTAAAATATGTGTCACCATAGAGGAATTACTGGGAATTCAGAAAATGAATTGCTTTTAGAGAAATTGCTAGCTAGATCCGCAGCTAAGATAAATAAATGTAAAAAAATAACAAAAGCGCACAGCAACAGCAACTGCACTAAAAGATTGATCGGTTTACGAAAATTGTAGGCGAAAAGAATTAGACACGTGTTGGCAGACATGTGTCCTACATACTAAAGTATGGGTTGTTTTGGTTAGAAGGTATTTCGTGATTTAGTTCATAATAAAATTAATGTAGTCTGCAATGACAAACCTGAGAATATAAGTATTCTTGCAAATGACGTCAAAGACCATAGATTTGACAAAATACCACATGTCATCAGAATATGTATCATCGAGGTAAATACAACAGGGATATTAATATATTATAAAATAATTTCAAATGAATAGGCACTAGTTAGTACCTATCAATAATTTTATTTACCCTATAATTTTATATCCTCCTAAACCAAGCGTTTTCCTATTATGGGTGAACTCTTAAACTAAATGCTACTACAGATCAAACATTTTCAATTGAAGTTACAGTAATCTTAACAAAACAATTGAACTACAAAAACGACTAATTACCCTAAATTCTCCGAACCATAAAAAAAAACAATCACAGACAAAACCAGCCAGCGATAAGGTCATTCCCCCTGCCAAACAAAAAGTTTTGTTGTAAGAAAGAAACCTTATTTCTCATCCCCGAGTAAAAATGACCACGAGGAAGACAAAAATACACATAAAAAACTAGAAACGGTTTATTGTATCAGTAAAAATAGGGATGGACAATACTATAATAGCAGTGTTTCAAATACTGTATGCCGCTCTATAGAAATCGGACACTTTTGTTGAATACAAAGCAGAAAGCGAAAGTATAATTACTGTGAATGCACATTAAAGCCCATAATATATGGGTCAGAAGAGCTATTATATGGTCGGTAGATCGTGAATGTTACAATTTTAATCGGTTTTATGGATGCATTAGAAAGAGACTATAATTTGGACGGAGATTTAGAAGATGAGGCATTGTGGTTACAAATGGAGATATCAGAAATGATTATCATAACTTAGATACCTAATATGATTGCATCGTCTGTGAAAAGGGCCTCCTTAAGAGACGATGGTTGTGTTGAGCCAGACAACCGGATAGTTAGCCCCAATATCAAAGTTTAGGCGAAATCAGGGGCAGCCAAGAATTTCAGAAAAATATCTGCAGTAAAAGTTATCTACGAGAAAATCTGTAGCTAGCTGTCAAGTACTAGACACATACTAGACTTCGATTTATTAATGATGAATTGGCCAAAGAAGGCGAAAGAGAGAATGACGAGGAAGTCTATGGGGTAGCCATTTGCCCAGCAATAAGGTAGTGAAGGTTGGAATATGAAAGATTTCAATTGCCTTCAATTTCTTTTACACAAAAAACTTCAAAATTATTTATTCACAAAGCGTTCACAAAATGTCAAGTTTCCATAAACAAGATAAAAGTTATCTAACGAGAGCAACAGATAATCCCTTATCGAACTAAATCATTTTATCAGAGTGGCAGTCAGATGACATTACGTTTCAATGAGGCTGCGCCTGGGCATACAAGCGACAGTGTTTTGTTACATCAACGATCGCCATTTGTAAGCAAAGACTACGTTAGTCTTGTCGTTTGCAATTGTAAGAATAATAAGAACTTAATCATCTACTCTAAGTGATTTAAGGCTGGGTAAAAAATGGATTGAAGTGTCCAAGGATTCAACTTAGTAGCTGGCAATTGGAGAAGTATATATGATGACGAAAATTCGAAGACATGTGACATCTACAAAACCGCACTAGGCCCGCGTGGTGGATTACGGCCCGCTCCCTCTCACAAAGAGGAGGCCTGTGTCCCAGCAGTAGGAACATTTATAGGCTGATGATGATGATGATGATGATATGATGCAGTAGACTACTATTTGCTGATGAACCTAAACATTTTGTAATAATATGATTACACTCTAGTGAAGGTTGTATCATTATACTACTTATCCTAAACAATATAACACATGCGAAAGTGCGTTTCGTTCTGCTTTCATGGTTCGACAAATATCATACATGATAGTTGATGTACCGAAAAGGAGAGTATACCCCAGTTTTTAAAATCGTGCGTCCAACTATAGAGATTGATTGAATAACAACAATCAATCAACAGAGAACCTAGCATGAGATAGAACACATAAAATAGCATATGCTTTTCAGAAAACTTATTGAAATACAAATCAAAATACTTACAAAGCCCAATATTCTTCCCAGTTCTTCTCCTTCGTGGATCCATATCCCCTCGGCAGGGTCGCAGTCTTGGAATGCCTGCCATTCAAAGAAGCATATGAACCCCTCTTCTCTTGCAAACTCATCACTGACAGCCTCGAAATGGGCTCTGAACGAAATGATTGTAAAGAACATTGTGATCCTTCATCAGACTTGAGACTGGTTTGAGAACCTTTGAATTTGCCGTTTATTTCTGGTTGCGAGTATTGTTGTTCCTCTGATTTATACTCCTCACTGCTACCGTTTCTATAATCCCCGAAGTTACCGTTTAGCGAGCGACTGCCTGAGTCTGTTCGGGCGGGTGGAGGTCTTTGAGCAGTTCGACGATAGTCGTAAGAGTCTGTCCTGCTAAAAGAGGAAGTTCTCACCACTTTCGGAGACTCCTGTATGTTCATTAGAGAAGGCATCTTGGATTCTTTTTCCAGGTCTATCTCATGTTCTAGCTGGCTTTGAACGTGAGCCAGCATCTCTTCTAAGTCTCCTATATCTGGGTTTACATTCATTTTCTGTCGACGCATTTTGGAATGTTTAGTTTTCGTTTATCACAGTTGAAACAGTCACTACCACAGAACAGGAACGTTTTTATTGATGGGTTCTTTTGTTTTTATCACTATTTTATTTAAAAGCTCAGTTTTGAATCATAAAATTCACAGTTACTTAAAATATAACACGTCACCTAATTTTTAAGTACGTAACACACAATTCTACAAATTACAAGTGACTAATTTTCGAATTTCGAAATAAACAACCGTCGATACCGAATACATGCGCACGCGACGCGCAACGGCGCGCGAATACGCGACGCGACACAGTTATCAAAGTGAGTGACACGAACAGTGAACCTCATCCGTTATCTTCAACTGACATCCGATAGTGAGCAGATAAGTAAACAGATAAACAACTATTTACAACCTTACGACTTAGAAAATAAGAGCTTAATAAATCTTAGTAATCAATCGAAGGGACATTGATCGATCAAATGTTTTGCTGAGATGCATTTGCAGTTTTGGTAAAGCTTATTCCTGTGAGATAGGGTTGAGAATTGAATGGTGTAAAGACGAGATGATTATATTTCGTTTGTGGGTTATTGTAAAACTAGTGCAGTGTAACAGGGTGGGAAAGTAGTAATTTTATACGTTTATGTCTATATCAATGAGTACTCATGCACCGTATACAATAGAAAAAAGTTCGTGTCGGACTACGCACAATGAAGGGTTCCGTAGTTGAGATGAATTTATTTATCCCATGAACAAACTTGACACTTAGTTGAAAAAAATGTTCTCCCATACATTCCAACTGCCAATTAAGTTTGTACGCACAATATTGTAAGTTTTCCTGATATCTATGAGTAAAGAACCATTCTCTGTAATTTTTTCAATATTTTAGTTCCAGTAGTTTCGGAGATAAGGTTCGGAGATAAGATAATGGTCAATTTTCATCGAATTTCTTAAATCTTTAAAAGTATTTATTTTAAAATTATATCTAAATTATGTTTAAGTTCCTCGCAACAAGCCCTTTTATTTGATATGTCACACGGTACTGTTAGCAAAACTTTGTTTTTAAATTTTCTTATTTGGCCCGCAAAAGTGACCCCTATATTCAAAATTCATTTATTTACGTTACACGTTCGTGTTTGGGTCACAGAAATACATATGTGTATTAATCGGTCCATTAGATTCGGAACAAGTTGGCTGTTACAGACGGACAGACAGACAGACACACGAGTGATCCTATAAGGGTTCCGTTTTTTACCTTTTGAGGTACGGAACCCTAAAAAGCTATGAAGATTTACTGAAGAACATAGGAATATATAAACCAAAGGAAGCCGAATGTTTACTGTTTTACTATTAATATTAATAGTTTAGTATAATTTATACTAGTAACGAAACAATGCGTGTTCTGATGACATCATTTTACTGAGAAATAAGATCGGCGCATATTATACATGCAACAGTAGTAATTTCGTAAATTGTGAAAAACATGAAGGAAAATTTAAAATAAGAGTATTTAAATGATAAAATCGCGAAATATTACAACGATAAGAACAATATCTGTTTTGTGAAAGGCTTTTCAATTTAGTAAGTTGAAAAATCAAATGTAAACTCATTCATTATTACAGTACTTAGGATGAGATTTTACATCTTAAAAAAAAATTTAAATTAAAAAGTGTTTATTCATAGAAATATATACATTTTTTAACAAGATATACAAACTGCTCGGCAGACATAAGCAGTTCCTTTTTTACATTTATACATCCTAATCCAAACAAATATTATAAATGCGAAAGCGAGTTTTTTGTTAGTTTGTTTGTTACGCTTTCACGCTAAAACGGCTGAACGGATTTGAATAAAATTTGGCACATGGGTAGACCATGACCTGGGTTAGGACACAGGATACTTTTTATCCCGATATTCCCACAGGATCGAGACTGATGCTGGTGAAACCGCGAGGCGCAGCTAGTAATTTATAATTTACATTTTTTCACCTATAGGTACTTACGCTAAACTATCTATGCATTTCTTGAATTTTAGATTTTTAAATATTATGATCAGTAATAATTGCGTAACTTATTTTCGCAAACGATTTTGACAAATTTTGTTTCATTTTGAAAGTTCAACAACATTCATTGCGTTATTTACGTTGTTGAGCAGATTTTTTTTTTCAACTTATGAAGCAATGGATTTGCAATCTGTTTCAAATCGAAACAAATTGTGATTGATCGTGCATTACGCAATTAGGGTACATGAGGTTTACGATCCAGTTACGGGCCTAGGCAATAGGCTCGCCCCCTATTACATGGGACTTAAACATAACTGGCGAATTGTGGGTGTACCTGCTACAGGTACACCTCTGCCCAACCCTTCGGAGAAACAAGGCGTGATATTATGTATGTTACGGGCCTAATCTCGACGCATAATATTGACGCAGATTTAAAGAAATTACAAGCAATTGTATATAATTTTAGCTTTCTCTATGCAAAGTTCATCAAATGATTGAAACTCGTCTTAGTAATAGATTTTGCTTTCACTTTTATTTTATTAGTTAGGGTCATTATTATTACATAAGTACATAACATATTGCACAGTTACCGTTGATAAATAGAATGTGTTTTAAACATTCATCTGTGTTTCTGCCTAAAAATATTACATTACTGTTGTGACCAGCAATTAGGGTATTGATGGACGATCGTGAAAGTCCACCAATGCCTGGTTGCGACCAAGGCTTGTATAGTATTTTTCTCAAATCATCATCGTCAGCCTATATGTTCCCACTGCTGGGACACAGGCCTCCTCTCTGTGAGAGGGAGTGGGCCGTTATCCACCACGCGGGCCCAGTGCGGGTTGGTAGATGTCACATGTCTTCGAATTTTCGGTTCTAGGACATGCCGGTTTCCTCACGATTTTTTCCTTCACCGTTTTGAGAGCAGTGGTGATGAAATAATTTACACAAAGTAAAGCGCCTGTCTGGGTTCGAACCTACGACCTACAACTCGTAAGTCGCGGCTGTTACCACTGGGCCACCACTGCTCCCAGTTGCTGCTTTTTCTCAAATAATGCGCGGAAATTCAAACTAAGTAAAATAATTATAAATTCCAGAATCAATGACGAACAAAGACAATTTTCCATGCACCAATATCGTCATTTGTTACTTCTTTACTAACAGCTCTATTTGCTAAGTCAGTTCGAAATTTAAACAAAATCTTTCATATCTTTGGTTTCCATGTTGTAGACGTAAATAGTTCCATTTTTAAATAACACAACAGATTATGAGTTTAGTAACATTGCCGGCCGGGCGCTCGCTTGTTTTTGACCAGGGGGCCTACCACAAGCTCATAAAGCAGTATTATTTTAATATTACTTCAGGGTGGGAAAGAGATGAAGCTCTATAGAACGTATAGCTCCATCTCTTTCTCCCACTGAAGTAATATTAAAATAACACTGCTTTTGAGCTGGTGGTAGGCCCCCTGTACCCGAATTGCGTAATGCAACACAATCACAATTAGTTTCGATTTGAAACAGATTGCTAATACATTGCTTTATAAGTTGGAAAAAAAATCTGCTCGACAACGTATATAACGCAATGAATGTTGTTGAACTGTCAAAATGAAACAAATTTGGCAAAATTGTTTACGAAAATAAGTTACGCAATTAGGGTATAGTACAGCAATTTCGATTTATCTCGAAGAAGGTTGTCAAAATAGTGTTGAATTTCCAAGCATGTTTGAGATTTTTATTGGCCGTCGACAACTTTAATCCAAATAAAAAAAATATTTTACTTTGCAGATATGCTAGATTTAATCAATTCTTAAGGTCCTTTTCGGCATTTCATGGACATTTAAATAGCATGTGTTAGTTTTTTCGCGAAAAAGCCTAAACTTTCGCGACTAAATCCTCATTTACACAATGCTTCTTACCTATAGAAATCAATCTGCCTAGCCTTTTCCCAACTATGTTGGGGTCGGCTTCCTGTCTAACTGGATGCAGCTGAATACCAGTATTTTAAACGGAACGACTGCCTATCTGACCTCTACAACCTAGTTACTAGGTAACACGATACCCCTTGGTAAGACTGGTTCAGACTTTTGGCCCGGGACCAACAGCTTAACGTGCTTTCCGAGGCACGGAAGGGTCTTAATATGTACCTAAATCTGGTCACCCATCCACGGACCAACCGCGGCAAGCGAAGCTTAATCTGTTCGATCGACCCGTGCGGCTGTTGTTACTTAGCTTCTTACAAAGCAAAAATGTCTATACTCCATTTGAAATAAGATTAGACATTTAACTAAACCTTTTTTACAGTTCGTTCAACCGATTTTGACTTCTATTGCGTTGGTAGCATGACAAATGGCAGCTGCAATAAACATTGGTATGGGTACCACTTTTTTCGCTTTTAATGCCATCCTTATGTCTACGGTATAGAAGTCAAAATCGCTTGAACGGACTGTAAAAAAGGTTTGTTTAAATGTCTAATCTTATTTCAAACGGAGTATAGCATCGTCTAATTACTGTTTAGAGTTAGACGATCCAAGTATTGTTGTTGCTTCATCTTATTTATGGTCATCATAATTCTCTTGCCACTATCCCAATTTATTTGAGGTCCACACTTCTCTATCAGTCGTCCGTCATCTCGGAGGTCACCCTGTTTCTAGCCATATCATCTTCCACACAGTCCATCCATCGTTTCTTTTTGGTATCTTCTGGTATGCCACAGGTACCTACTTACTTAAAGCCTCGTGCAAACTGGCGCGACGCGACAGCGCGACGCAAAACAATTTCTAAGAAAACTTCACGGTAAAACAATTACCGGTGTCGCGCTAGTCTGCACGAGCCTTTTATTGTACCGTGTAAATAATCGCAAAATCGTAAAGTGTGCGCCTTTTTTACACCAGCAAGTTTTATCAAATTGTATCGTGCTCCTAATTGGCAAAGATTTGTTGCGCACTCAATCTCTGAATTAATTGGTCTTTATTGAGACGTTTCATTTGCGACAGGCCCGTGACGAGAGTGTAGCATTGCAACTATTAATTAATAGGGGGCATTGTACTGTACCTAGTATGTTTACGACATGATTTTTTTATTATTTTTGACATTTTGTCTATAATTTATGGAGTTTCTGTCAATAAAAAAAACGTGTAGCACTCGGGGACTGCCGCGGTAAAGCTATTGTTGTATTATTGCCTGGTGTCTCCAGAAGGTGGCTTAATAGATATAGTGTTCGGTAAGTGTGTTGTATTATTGTTATTGTTTCTAGTTGTAAAAGTTTGTCTTAATTAATTATACTAACATAGTTGTAAGTAATACTAACAAATTATGGGTAATGTGACTGATTTAAAGATAAATAAATAAATAATAAATAAATAGCATTTGTAACCTCCATACTTCCTTTTTGTCAACGCTACACTTGGGATGATGACGTGGTGACATAAAGCAATAATTACGTTCCCATGGAAACACCACGTTTCCCATGACAACATCACGTTTCCCATGACAACATCACGTTTCCCATGACAACATCACGTTCTCATGGGAACCGTCATTACATGGTAGGCGGAGTGGGGGGTGTTAGGTTTTATTTTCGTTACGGAATTTCTTGATTCAGTCGCCGCGCTCAAAGCCCGCGATAAAAGCTGTGCAATAGCTTAAAAATACCTCTAAATTTACCTACACATTTACCAGATGCCTCGTTGGTCCAGTGGTCGCAAGCGCTACTGCTGAGCACGAGGTCCTGGGTTCGATTCCCGGGTCAGGCAGTGTTATTGGGTTTTTCTATCTGAAATTTCTCAGTAGCAGCTCGGAGTCTGGATTTGTGCCCGGTTGATGGCAATAGGCTCGCCCCCTATTACATGGGACTTAAACATAACTGGCGTAATGTGGGTGTACCTGTTACAGGAACACCTCTGCCCAACCCTTCGGGGAAACAAGGCGTGATGTTATGTTTTACCAGATGAAGCTGAGATGAGATTGCGACTAGGCTTAGCCTTTAAACGTTTTTAATTAAGTAAATACGGGAATTATTGTCCTTCTGATCTGTGATGTGTAATGTCTAATGTGTTCAATGTCAAAAATACTAGCAGAAGTAAGGACTAGAGTCTTGTGCAACCAGACACAATTTATCATCTCGCTGGCAAGATTCGGGTATCAATTCCACCTATTTTGGAGAATTCATCTCAAGAATACAAATGGACTCCTCTCAGTGATAACAAAGAATAGTTAAGCTATTGCATAGCTTTTATCGCGGGCTTTGAGCGCGGCGACCGAATCAAGAAATTCCGTAACGAAAAAAACCTAACACCCCCCACTCCGCCTACCATGTAATGACGGTTCCCATGACAATTATAATTTACAATGATAATTTTTGTTTTATGTCATCACGTCATCATCCCAAGTGTAGCGTTGACAAATAGGAAGTATGGAGGTTACAAATGCTATGCAATAGCTTTACCGCGGCAGTCCCCGAGTGCCACACGTTTTTTTTTTTATAGGCCTGTAAAACCCACTAAACTATTAAAGCCTCGTTCAGACTGGCGCGACGCGAATAAAACAATTTCTAAGGAAACTTAAAGGTAGAAGAATTACCGATATCGCATCGCGCCGATCTGCACGAGGCTTCATAATTATTATATCCCCAATTTAAATACACAAGTTTAGCTTTACTATAAACAGTAGTAAAATTGCAATATCTTTTTGAAAAGGAAGTGATTCATAGACATAACCATACAAAAATACTGGGCAAAAATCTGGACACGTCATTTTATTCATGTTAGGTATTTCGATACCTCATATCTTTTAGAAGGATAAAGGAAGTCATTCATAGAAAGATTATTGATAAACATAACATAACATGACACGTTTTTCCCCGAACGGTTAGGCAGAGAGGTGTACCACCGAAGAAACTCATATCTGTACACTGTAAGGACTATTCTTGCTTGCAGCGCTCGGCCGCTATAGTATCGCTTACCTACGAAAAAAAAAGGGTAGTGTGCACGGGATTTTGTTTTCAAAATGCTTATCAATCAATCAATCAATCAAAATCAATCAATCAATCAAAATATTTTATTTCACATAAACCTACATGGGCACTTATGAAACGTCAGAAGCTAGGTGCACGGTTCCAATTGGTCGTTTCCTATGGAGAAGAGCCGGCAAGAAACTCCACGGTTACTCTTTTAAAAATAATTGGCTTTTACAATACTTTCATATAACAGTGTTTCTAGGTATGGGAGGACAGTGTAGGTCTTTCAATGAGTACCAAGTACTTAACAAAATAGAAAATAGTCAACAGGTCTACAATCCACTAAGCCTACAGCGTTCTCACATTCACAAAATATGTAGAAAAGAATCTATACAAAAAATAAATAGATTAATAAAAGTAAAAAACCTATTTTAATAAAACGCAATTATTTGATTGCTGTTACAACTGTAATCAATCTGAGTAATTATCATGTCCACAAGTCACAAAAAAAAAAAAGTTCAAATTAAATCGTAGGTATATAATGTCAAATAATAGAATAATAAATATGTCAAGGACGAATGTAAAACAAAAAAAAAAAAAAAATTAAGATTTAAATAAACATGGTAATTTGGGAGCAGTTAATAGACTCTTACTTATTTATGCCATTTAATGAGGTACCAGGGAAGCCACATGTGCAGAAGGAATTATTGCCAAACTTCCTTATCTTCAACATAGTCTTTAATTTTATAATATGCTTTCTTGATAAGGACACGTTTGATGTGGGTTTTGAACTTCCCATCGCTAAGTTCTGTCACAGACTTTGGCAACTTGTTATAAAAGCGGATACTGTTTATAAGAAATGACTTGCTTGTTTTAGTTAATCTAAATTTGGGTATCACAATTTCATGTCGACTACGTGTATTTATATTATGGAAATCGCTTCTTATTTTGAAAAGTCTTAAGTTTTTGCGAACATACATAATACTTTCTAAGATATAAAGTGAAGGCAAAGTCAGTATATCAATTTCTTTAAATTTGTCTCTAAGGGACTCGCGAGGGCCCATTTTATAGATCGCGCGGATTGCCCTCTTTTGTAAAATGAAAATTGAATCTACGTCAGCTGCCGATCCCCACAGCAAGACGCCATAAGACATAATACTGTGGAAATAAGCAAAGTATACTAACCTAGCTGTGGCTATATCAGTCAACTGCCTTATTTTTCTTACTGCATATGCAGCTGAACTTAATCTACCTGAAAGAGTTCTAATATGGGCGCCCCATTGTAATTTTGAATCTAAAGTAATTCCTAAGAATATAGTTTCCGTTATTGCATCTAGGTTTTTGCCATCAAGTTTTAGATTTAGACCTACTTGAGGTACATTTGGTAATGAGAACCTAATACATTTCGTTTTGTTCGCATTAAGTAAAAGATTATTAGCTGCTAACCATTTTGAAAGTACAGCCAGACTATCGTTAACATGTAATACATCTGTATCTTTCCTGTCTATTTTAAAAATTAATTTTATATGCGTTATAATTACTTAGATATGCGTTACCCCGATGGTACCTATAGTAAGTAAAAAAACACCCATCCATAGGTACACATCCATATTTCGCCAGTTATGTAGAAGTCCCAAGTGATAGGGCGAGCCTATCGGGAACTGCCGCGATAAAGCTACTGCATAGCATTTGTAACCTCCATACTTCCTATTTGTCAACGCTACGCTTGGAATGATGACGTGATGACATAAAACAAAAATTACGTTGTCATGGGAACCGTCATTACATGGTAGGCGGAGAGGGGGGTGTTAGGTTTTTTTCGTTACGGAATTTCTTGATTCGGTCGCCGTGCTCAAAGCCCGCGATAAAAGCTATGCAATAGCTTAAAAAATTTTTTTGACCGTCTGATAGAATATAAAAAAATATTGAACACGTATTTTTTTCTTTTTTTACGTAGTCAAAAGATTACGGCGATACATTCAGTTAAAATGTGCCATGACGTCACGAGTATGTAGATGATATACTTACTTGTGACGGCGAGCCCCCACTCTCCAATATAATGCGTTTTAAGTAAGTCATTTTTATTAAAATGATAAAGCAAAAAATACGTGTCTAATATTTTTTTATTATCTGACTGACGGGCTAAAAAGTTTTTTTTTTTTACCCTGACATCATCTCTATTGACATCAACCGGGCACAAATCTAGAATCCGGTTTTCGGGTTGCTACTGAGAAATACCAAAATAAAAACAGTGGCACTCCAGGAGTGCCGACAAAAGTGAAAACTTGAACAATTAAAAAAAATACTTCCAAAACCTGTCAAGTAAAAATACTTGCATAGAACATTGATCCGTAAAGTAATAAAAATAAAGAGCACAATCGCGTTTACAAAAATGAGGTGTCGGTAACGGTGTTGCGAGTTCAATTGTTTTTTGCCATCTCAAAAATGCCCAACGCGCCTAAAGGAGTTTTCACTTCAATAATGTTAATTATTTATTTCAATACGTTTATGTGTTTCAAGGGGCTTGTGGCTAAGTAATAACAGCTGCACGGGTCGATCGATCAGGTTAAGCTACGCTTGCCGCGGTTGGTCCGTGGATGGGTGACCATCTTTACATACCAAGTCCCCTCCGTGCCTCGGAAAGCACGTTAAGCCGTTGGTCCCGGCTGTCATTTGTAGATCTTTGACAGTCGTTACGGGTAGTTAGAAGCCCAAAAAGTCTGACAACCAGTCTTACCAAGGGGTATCGTGTTACCTAGTCACTAGGTTGTGGAGGTCAGATAGGCAGTCGCTCCATGTAAAATACTGGTATTCAGCTGCATCCGGTTAGACTGAAAGCCGACCCCAACATAGTTGGGAAAAGGCTAGGCAGATGATGATTATGTGTTTCAAGTTTGTCTAGCCTACATCACTACATAGTTTAAAACAAAGTCGCTTTTTCTGTCCCTATGTATGCTTAAATCTTTTAAACTTCGCAACGGATTTTGATGCGGTTTTTTTTAACAGATAGAGTGATTGAAGAGGAAGGTTTATATGTATAATAACCCGGTTTACATCCGTGCGAAGCAGGGGCGGGTCGCTAGTACTACATAAGGTAATGTTATTAAATAATTATTTAAGTATTTCGATGTTATTTTCCCCTATAATGCTTGTTGTTATTACCAATAAAACAAAGAGTTATTAATGTATATGGAGTTGCCTGTATAAATAATATTTAGTTACCATAATAACATGGATATCAGTATGTAAACGCTTTGGAATATTGCCATAATCAACACGCGGAAAAGGGTTTTGTGTTTGCAGTATTTTAATACAAAGTAATGTAATTAATTTATTTAGGCGTGACCTTGCGGAAATCCATTATAAAATACAATAGACGAACAAGGCATCCTCGGGATGACGATTGACTTGTCGCAAACCCGAATACGGCGTATTGTCACATCGAGGGCTGAACGCAGAGCACACTCTGCGTTCTGAGGATGCCTCGTTGAGAGGTGAAACACGTGTCGATTTCTTTCAGGGTTTTTTATGACTCTTTAGAAATAGCTAAGCGGAACAGGTTACTAAATATAGGTATCCACGTCTATTATATTTTATTGTATGTAAGTTTAACACATTACACAAACAGTTGCACAAAGAAAAACGTTAGTGCCCCATTACGTAATGGATCATTAACGCTAATGATTTCATTAATTTCATCTAAGAACCATTAAAATCGAGTATGATGTTGCTTTCTGCAACAATTTAATGGAAGATTAGTATTTATTGACAGCTTTAAAACTTAAAACCTTCCGGAACAAGTTCTCTAAATAAAACGCATCAAAATCCGTTGCGTATTATAGAAAAACAACGCGGTAAAAAGAAAGAAAATTCGTTTATTTGCGGTAAACATGACGCAAAGGAAGATTTAAAAAAAACACGTAAATAACAAATTGGGGGAAAATATGCGTCACAACCACGCAAACCGGCCATCGCATCAGCATAATGCTGCGACCCCATGCGAGACAGAACCCCAGAGCTGGTTTTCTCAGCGACAGCCGGCGCTGACGTGATGACGTCAACCGGTGCAGCATATAGCGAAGTAACAAATCAAAAATAAAATAAATACTTAGTCCTAAATGGTCCTGAATGGTGGATGGATGGTACTGGACGGTGCAACAGAGAATGGGCCATAATCCACCACGCGGGCCCAGTGCGGGTTGGTAGATGTCACATGTTTTCGAATTTCTGGTTCTAGAACATGCTGGTTTTCTTACGATGTTTTCCTTCACCGTTTTAAGAGTGGTGATGAAATAATTTACAAAAAATAAAGAGGCTGTCTGGGTTCGAACTTCGAAGCTACGAACCACCTCGTAGGTCGCGGCCGTTACCACTGGGCCCCTTACTGCTCAGGCACCATGGCTTGTAAATAAATAAACTAGCAACAATACAGCAATAATTTTGACTGCTATATTCACCTTACAAATATTTCTCCATATCAGTTTCTTCCAAAAATTCCCTAAATAAACAAGGTTAACGAACTAACAAATTATCTTAAGAATCTTCATGAGGATATTACCGAAAACATTACGAGTAGTCAAGCAATTAGTGTGAAAACAAATATGGTAGATAACTAATTATTTGTTTACTAAAGATAACGCAAGTAGGCCACCGTTTACCCGGTCAGGTGATAATTAATTGTTCAAATATTTTGTTTGAAATTCCTAGGTTACTGATAAAAGTGAAATAACTCTAGGACCATCTAAACGGACAGAAAAGGACCAAGGAAATATACTCGTATACCTATACTTAATTAATTAATAATAAGATAGATAATTGATTCAGGAGTGACCTTGCGGAAATCCATTATAAAAAAATACAATAGACGTGGATATGTCGTGGCCAGATCTTAGAATTGATCATTTTGTGAAATGATCGACCATTTCATGAAATAGAACATAGACCGCTGGCCACATCATGATGTGGTCTGGCCAGATCATTGAATACTCAACGTTTGACGATATGACCAGTTAAACGCACGACTACTTCATGATGTGGCCAAACATTAGTGATCATATCGTAAAATAGTTAGATTATTCAACGGTAGAGGCGTTGATGTCGCTTTGTTTTTGTTGTGCATCATGGCGGTAGACGATAATTCGATTGGAAAAGCAAATTATAAATAATGCAAATGGAAGATAAAAGTGCAGTGAAGTATCGTTATTATACCAAGCTACGTGACTTTTATGAAATTCACTCGAAAAACGAGTGCAACCTTAAAAAACCACGGAGTTTGGAACGTATTTCACAGGTTAGGATTTAACTATTCAAATCTTATTAATTATTAGTTTTCTTCTGGAATGAAAGCTATTTAAAATGTTTTATTTATCCATTGACCCAGATTGTTAAAAATTAATTAATGCCAGTAATATTTGCATGGATACCCTACTTAATGATATGGCCAAACGTCGACTGACATATCATTAAACGTTGACGTTTGAACGATATGGTAAATTTTAGCTGGCCATTTCATGAAAAGATCAATTCTAAGATCTGGCCACGACAGATATATTTAGTAACCTGTTCCGCTTAGCTATTTCTAAAGAGCCACAAAAAAAACCTGAGCGAAATCGACACATGTTTCACCTCTCGACGAGGCATCCTCAAGATGACGATTGACTTGTTGCAAACCCGAACACGGCGTGTTGCCACACCGAGCGCTGAACGCAGAGTGACACTCTGCGTTCAGCGATAGCTAAGCGGAATAGGATACAAAATATATCCACGTCTATTGTATTTTTTTTATTATTAATGTAATATTATAAAGAGATAAAATTTGTTTTTTTGTAAGTTCGTATGTAAGGGGTAATCTACGGAACTACCTGTCGGATTTGTTTTTTTTTTTTGCATTGGATAGCCCAATTCTTGAGAAAGGTTATAGGCTCGGACGAAGTCGCGGGCAGAAGCTAGTGAAATGTATCTTGGCTGCAGATGATCAAAATTCTGATTGATAAATTAACTTCAACTTTCGGACAAGCAGACCTCGATAATTCGAAAAAGCCTGAATGTTTTAATTGAAATAAACGCTTTCAAATTCAAATTCAAAATATTTTATTTCACATAAACCTACATGGGCACTTATGAAACGCCAGAAGCTAGGTGCACGGTTCCAATTGGTCTTTTCCTATGGAGAAGAGCCGGCAAGAAACTCCACGGGTACTCTTTTAAAAATAATTGGCTTTCACAATACTTTCAAATAACAGTGTTACTAGGTATGGAAGGACAGTGTAGGTCTTTCAATAAGTACAAAGTACTTAACAAAATAGAAAAGCTTTGGAGTTTGAGGAGCTCGTGGCTAAGTAATAACAACTGCACGGGTCGATCTAAGATAAAGCAACGCTAAACGAGTTCAGTCCATCGATGGGTGACCATCCTTTACATACCAAGACTCCTCCGTGCCTCGGAAAGCAAGTTAAGCTGTTAGTCCCGGCTGTCATTCATAGATCTTTGAGAGTCGTTACTGGTAGTCAGAAGCCCGAAAGTCTAACCAGCAGTCTTATCAATGGGTATCGTGTTACCTAGTAACTGAGTTGTGGTGGTCAGAATACTGGTATTCACTGAAAGCCGCCAACATTGTTGGGGAAAAGGCTTAAGTTGAGCTCCTTAAGTTCCGAGTTGAGCTCCACGATTACTGACAAATGCTTGCACTGACTGGACAGAACCACTCATATCTGTGTGGTTCTTTCCTCAAAAGACCATTTCAGACACTAATCTACATGGTCCTTATATGGCCTAACCAAGATTATGTCTGGACTTTAAAAGAGACTGCGTCCTCGAAATTTGTTTCGGCTTTTCTTCTCAGAGTAGTCAGATAAAAAACGCCGAACTCATCTAGCTTATTTTTAATATGACGTGTAAAAGTGATTCCGATACTTATCCTATTTACAGAATAAACAATTTAATTTCCTTTGTTAGGCAGATGAAACACTGGAATTTGAGCTTCCGGGGCATCTTGGGCAGTCAGTAGCCCCGCATCTACCACCTTGCGAACTGTAGTGCTATTCTGTAACCATCTCACCGTGTTATCTTGGGTGAAGTGAGCGTGGAGTGAGCTGTCAGTTGCTAAGGATTGACACTATTGGCAGCTCACTTCACCTTAGTTATCACGGTGAGATTTTTACAGAGTAGCACTACTGGCATTCTTACCACAGCATGAACTTCTCTGAAGTCAGGTTCTGATTGATTCTCTTTGTCAGAAGCAGCTGAATAACATCAGTATTTTATTATACACAAAGTGATTAAAACATAATAATGTAGTAAGTAAATGTTGTATTGTTATCGTAACAGCCTAACGGGGACATTCGGAGCATCAATGGCGGAAGTCGATGTGGCAACAAGAGATATGCGCAGAGGCGCAAAAGTTACAGATTACAATATTTTGCGATTGTTTTTTTTTTGTAATTTATTTACTGGAGATTGGACCTTGGTACTTGGAGGTTGCAGCTTATCAGTTCAAAAGTCAGGTCAAGTCGAAAACCGACTTATTTTGTATTTAGCCTACGTAGGCACTGGCGCTCCTTTTTACGCGACGTCTCTTGCTGCACACTGGATTTTTAACGCTCCGTTTAGCGGCGTGAGTTGAAATTGCAACTGTGCTCTTTTTCAGCGCACTAGGGATGCACTCTGTTGGATTCAAACGCTCGGTTCGACGCCGACAGTTGAAAAACCAGAGAACGGTAAAAAAAATTCGCGTTAAAAAAAGCGCCTGTGCTTAAATGGGCTTAAAGTTCGGCCGTCGAGAGGATGCGTTCCTAACACCTGTCAGTTGGACAATTTCTGGTAGTAATAAGGATCAAATTCGCAAAACACATAGAAATAACGAAAAATTGTTTATACTGCACAAAATAAACGCACATTACAAGAAAAACAATTACATAAAATACACATTCACCAAAAACCAAAAGCCTCGTATTCAATATTCTAAAACTAATAAAAGTTTGACAAATTTTGTCTATTGCTTATGTCAAGGCCAGAGACCAAAGACAATTAACAATTTTGTTTGCTTATGACAGTACAAATGAAAACAAACAAAACATGAACATATTCGTAAGTATGCTATGACACTGACAGGTGTCAAGAACGCTTCTCTCGACGGCTGAACTGTACTTAAAGTTTGCACTCGTGTCTGAACGTCATAGTTACAAAAAACAGTCCCAACACCGCTCGCGCTTCACCACTTTTTTTTTGTGTTTAAGCTGAAAGAGGAAGGGGCTCAACAAACTCCTAGGCAAAGTCGTAAAGTATAAGTTTTAAACGCGATTTCTATCTTTTCGGCGTATCTTCAAACGCACCTGTTATCTTAAAAGTTGTAAACAATTTAGGGCAATTTCGTGCAAAAAATACATTCATCAAAATTTTGATGGATGTTTGTCTACCTACATACCTAAGATTTAGTTCGCTTATCAAATTCAAAATCACTTTTTGAAGTGAAAACTTCTTAAGGCATGTTGGGCATTTTTGAGATGGAACTAAACCATTGATTTCGCGACACTGTAACGACACCAGCTTTTGACCATTAAAAAGACATCAACGCGTTGATTACCGCGGTGCGTGGAGTAAAAGACATCAACGCGTTGATTACCGCCGTGCCGATTTTTTTTTTTTAAGTTTTCACTTCTTCTGAAGAATTCCATACCAACGTACAAAATTTAGCCGAAAGTATCGTATGTATAGGGGACAATAATAATTATTCACTTTATTTTATTTTTTGTTATTATTATAGCTGCAATAGAAATAAATACACGATCTGTGAAAATTTCAACTGTCTACCATGTCTATTACGGTTCATGAGATCCAGCCCGCTGACAGACAGGCGGACAGCGGAGGCTTAGTGATAGGATTCCATTTGGCACCTTTCTGGTACGAAAACCTAAAAAGGGCAGTCGAAATTATGGAAAATGGTCACCGCCGCCTATGAACATGTAATATCAGTCTACCAGAGGCATCCCAGGTTATTTATTGTCCACCCTAAAGACAAAGCTCATGTCTAATGTGTCCATAAACACCGACACAAACCATTTTTTTTGTGTCAGATTTTATCATTATAACCAGGGATGGGCCGAAATTCGGTTCACATTCGGTTCAACCGAATTTCGGCAGCTTGAACCGAACTCATTAAATTCGGTTCAGATGCCGAACATTCGGCACAAAAAAAATAATAACTACAGTTTGCACTATTTTGACTGAAATTGAATAGAATTAGAATAGCATTACTGTAAAATAAAATTATGTCTTTTACTAACTCATGGTCATTTATTTTAGTTAGGAGCATTGTAAATGTAAACCTTAAATTAAATCAGTTCTTCTTTTTAGTCTTGAAAATCTGTTCTTATATGGTCACGCGGTGGAAGCGCGGTGTGCGGGCGGGGCACATCTAGTAATAATTTGAAGTAAATGCGTAAACAAGTCACGACGTGTCGCTCTCGAGAAAGCGCTCGAAATTGAACCGAATTTCGGCCGAACTTCGGCCGAACTTTTCATTTTAACCGAATGTTCGGCCGAAGTTCGGATTCGGTTCAAACCACATTCGGCCCATCTCTAATTATAACTTCTCCCGCTCTGGGCGGAGCGGGAGTGCGTGTCAGACTTACTGACTAAAACCCACCCGTGTTCTTCAGTTGCCTGTATGTTGTCAGGGGCCACGGTATCCCTATCGGACTTGCCCGCGACCCCGGCAGTTGTGCTGACATCTCTTTGAGGCGCGTGGAACACAACGCGCCATCGACCCGGGCCAGGTCCTTATCGGACGGCGAACTACCCATTGCTCACCGTCCGCAAGCCCGGACACCTGAACCCTTCAAATCGGAACTCAGCAACGTTGCTTGGCAGCACAATTTAGTATGGTGGACTGAACTGCCATCGCGAAAAGCCATAACCACTGTAAGGACTATTCTTGCTTGCAGCATTCCACTGATATAGAACCGGGGCGGTAACAGATGTGGTCATCGTGTTCACGGGATTTTGTTTGTTATAGGCTTCCGCGCTGGTACCATAATTTGCGCAAACAAGATATTGGTGCCGATTCTCTTGTACACCGAACTAAACTAACTAAACTATCACTAAAATTCCTTACTTTTGACTATGAGAATCTCAAAGCTATTCTGCAAAATAAATTCTCTAAATTTAAAAATAATTTTGACACATCTAAATCGAATTTGACAACCGCGACTCCACACGTGATACCTAACCACGTGACTCTTTTTAGAGCCGGAGGCGCGCAGGGGGGGCAGCCTCGACGTATTTTATATGGATTTTTCACTTTTTGTTTGGAAAATAAGAAAAAATATTACCTACATGTAGAGTGTTAGGGGTTTAAGGGTTTTATAAAGGGTGTCGAAATTTTCATTATTTTTGCGATTGGACCCACCGTTTTCGAGATATAAGCAAAAGAAAAAAAAATATTCAGTACTGTTTTTTCATCTGAAGTCGAGGTGTTTGTGTGAATTTTAGTTCAAGACAACCAATTTTATTCCACATGTTTTTAGTCGCGATTAAAAATAGTCATATTTAGTTAGAAAATCTAAATTTTAGGTTAAAAACGTCAAATTCAGAATAGCAAAATTGTAATTTTCACTAAACTAATATCTCAGTGCCATCTTAGTGCTGTCAAACTAAAATATAGTTAAGTTGTGTCACTTTAGTCTATTTCAGAATGGGAAATCGTCGTTTGACAGGAATAAACTAAATTTTGGTGATTTTTAGTTTAGTTTAGAGGCATTTGTGACAAGAGATTCGGCACCATTCTCGTAAGAAGAAGTTTAGACATTAACTACAGCATCTAACTTCCTTCCCACAAGTTGGAGACGTGGACACATTCCTGTTATGGCCTCTGACGTCAGTGAACCTGACGCCTCGCTATTGTTTAAGTAGTAAACAACTGAGGTATTCAATTGTCATCCTCTATGGGTAGTAAGCTTGTTGGATAGCAATATGTTTAATTTAAGTAACCTCGATTGATTTATAAGACACTTGCTTCTGCTCTCGACTTCATCCGCGTGAATGTTTTAACATAAAATAGGTATAATATCTTATAACCAGAGGTCGGAATTAGGTAGAGTTATTTATGTACAGACGCCAGCACATCAAGCTACCCGAAACTGTCAAATTTACCCAATCAGCTTTAAACCTTATGCTTTAGCGATAAAGTTGAAAATCTATTAAAGAAATTTGACAGATTGTAGTAGCTTGATGTGCTGGCGTCTGTACTTGCATCGAAATGTTGATATTAATATGGATCTTTCCGGAATTTCTAATAGACAATCCCGTGTGACCAACAATATTACAAATAAATAATAATAAATTAACATACAATTTTTATTAGTATTAAATTCACAATACAAATTATTAATAGTCAGCAAATTCTCATACTTATACTTCACCTTTTTTATAAATACGAAAATACTTTTGCTTCTAGCCTAGACTCGTGAGGTTTTGCTTTAAATTGTGTAAAAGTAAATAACTTTTTATTTAATAGATTACGGGATTTTTCTGCTCTTCAAAATTAATCCCGGGATTTGGGGCATACCCACTTTATTCTTTCGTTGTATGAAATCAATGTAAGTACATAAATAACTCTACCTAATTCCGACCTCTGCTTATAACAGAAATAATTTTCGGAATTTAGTTGTTCCGAAGATTACTCCCTACATACAAACTCACAAATTTTATCTCTTTGTAATATTATTATATATTTTCATTAAAATGAAAGTTGTATAAAGAGTCCAAGTAAAATCCACGTCTAACTCTAAACTACCGAACCCAATCTGATCGTTTAGGGGCAGACATTTTTGATACTTGCAAGACATAGATAGTTTATGAACCTGCACTTTTTGAATAAAGCCACAGTATGTAAATAATTACCTACTGTTTTATATTTTTAACGAGGAACAGGTTCTTAAGGCTGCCTGTGCGAGGCAGCGGAGCGGAGAAATGTGCCAATATTAACCAATAGAATCTAAACTTCGCTACAGAGCTCCGCTCCTATTGGTTATTATTGGCACATTTCTCCTCTTCGCTGCCTTGCTCCGCTCCAGTGGACAAGCAGCTTAACTGCTCAAACAGGGGAATACTATTGACACCACTCTTGATAAGCACAAACGTAATGGCTCACCAGATTTTGTGTCGATTAAAGTAAATAGCGAATTGCAAAAAAATCTGCTCCAAAATGAATAAAAAATAATCATCTAACGAAAAATAAATATAATAAAAATGCAACAAGCTAACGTAGCAAAGAAAAGAATTCATCACAACGAGCCACCTAATTACGCTTCCAACTTCTGCCAGCCTAGTACTCCAAACTGTTTGAGCTCATTAGACACATCCTTAGCACAACGCCCCTTGAACCGTGTGACTTGCAAGCTCATTACACGTCAACGTTCTTTAATTGCCGGTCAATGGGAGCAGAGGATTGTCAGCTTCCTGTTTTTATACACCAACGCAGGAGAGGAATGTCAGTTTTGTTCGAGTGGACTTATCTTCAGAGTCAATCTTTATTAGAAAGTTCTTAGAAGAAGTTGGTGTAACGGGCAACAAATTGGCTAGACCTAAATACCAGTAATAGTTAGGTGATGGGTAGCAGCAACATTTAGCAGTTATATCTTAGAATCAAGACTAATTCTTTAATTTTAGTTAAAATATGAAGTCGGCCGGTCCCAATAGTGAAGTGACCATTTTTTTTTAAATCGTTGGTTGACTTTTTTAATTTGTACTTTCTGAATTTCAAGAAAAAAAGATAGCTTATAAAATATCTCTTCACTCATTCCAAGTATTAAGGGTGGAAGATATAATCAACTCTATTAACAAGAAATGGAGTGCATTAAATAATCTCAGATAAGATTTTATCAAATCTTTGACAAATTCCATAGCAAACTATTAAGTCGAGTCTTGTAACCCAAAACTGCAAGCAGATGCAAAATACCCACAAATCAGCAGAATCTCTCGCTAACGGCCCTAATGTCACCATGTCAGTGCACGACTAATTGTCATCCAATGGGGGCGAGCAGCGAGATTGCCGTCTTCCTGCGTGTACGCACATCCGGCGTATAATTGTGACGCTATTACTGCCACATCGAGGTATTATGAGGAGATAAAAACTGATCTGCTTCCTGTCCTGCCGATTAAAAGTTGGACAGTTTTTGCGAGATCTGGTCATTAGAGGCAGGAAGGTCTAGTTTAAGTGGATATGGTCAAGGATTTTTGTCTCAATTACGTTTTGAACCTGTGTGGGTTTCCTTTGGTAACATAATGTGGCGTTTGACACCGTCTCACGTCCCTTCCTTCCTCACAGAGAGGAAGTCTTGTTCCAGAAGTAAGAACTTTAAAGGCTGATTGTGCAGCAGGCGTTGTCTCGCCATTAGTACAGTTTACTGACTGCATATTCGCAAATTAAAAAACAAAAAACCCGACTGCATAAACACATAACTGAAAAGAGATAAACAAGCATTATAATCTGTAGAATTTTGGTATTGCAGGCGGGACAAACCAATAACCTGAAATGACGGTGTAAATTTTATTTGTCCCGCCTGCAATACCAAAATTCTATAGATTTTAATGCTTGTTTTTCTCTTTTCAGTTATGTGTTTATGCAGTCGGGTTTTTTGTTTCAAATTTTTTTTTATTTCAAGCTTTTTAGTTTTATTAAAATAATATATATTGACTCATTACTAGCTTTTATTTGATACCAACAATGTGGTTTTTTTTTAACCTACCCGTCCCTTTTTTGTATTGCAGATGCAATATATAAATATTATACAGCCTATGACACTCCCACAATTAAGACGAATCTAACGACACCTCATATCGCACCTTTAAAGTAAAACCGTTACTAAACGAAAATTTTCATGACTTGAGTTTATCAATGCCATCTATTTAAAATATTTATTATATAATAAAATAAAATAATAATATTAAATTAAAATATTTATATTTATCTATTTAAAATAAATATTTTATATTGATAACTCATATCTAAAATATGTATTTTAAATAGATGGCATTGATAACTCAATTCATGAAAATTTTCGTTTAGTAACGGTTTTACTTTAAAGGTGCGATATGTTAAAATCCATCAAGCCGTTTAGGCTACAGAGCGTGCCAAAGAAATATACATATACATACTCTCGAAAAACATTACCCTCCTTCTGGGGCAGTCGGGTAATAACTGGAGCACGAAACCCTGTCATAAAACTGGCAGACATAAACAATGATTAAATCATAATCACTAATTAGACAGATGTTCAATAGAGCACGCGTATGAAAGTGAGATTTAATGAGCTGCGACCACTTTCGATTATGAAATGTACATGAATTGGTCATCATACCGATCGATGTATCGATAAGCGGTTTAGAGCTGCGATCACACGATCAGATAATAGCGTTTTGACAAGAATTTGCAACGAAAGTTAACCAATATTCTACTTAATAAAGTTTAGATTCATTTATTCACTCACTCACTCACTAACCACTTCTTTTTTTGGTTAGTGTGGTTAGTGACTAATCACAGGAAAAAGAAGAAGAAAAAGACTCACTAACTCACTCACTGATAGACAACGCACAGCCAAAAAGGCTGGGTCTATAAACTTGGAATTTTGCTCAAGAGTTCTTTATATAACGAAGGTAAGCACTAAGGAGGGAAGAGGGGTTAAATAGGGGATAAATGTTTGTATGGAAGTACGTAATTTATGTGAAATCGTATCGGGCACAGGGCTTGTCATTGTCTAGAAATCAACTTATACCAGTATTAGATAGACATATAGAATAAAAAATACAGTTCGTGGCTAAGTAATAATAGCCGCACGGGTCGATCCGACAGTTTAAGCTACGCTCGTCGGGGTTGGTCCGTGGATGGGTGACCATCTTCACACACCGAGACTCCTCCGTACCTCGGAAAGCACGTTACGCCGTTGGTCCCGGCTGTCATTCGTGGATCTTTGACAGTCGTCACGGGTTGTCAAAAGCCCAAAAGTCTGACAACCAGTCTTATCAAGGGGTATCGTATTACCCAGTTACTGGGTTGTGGAGGTCAGATAGGCAGTCGCTCCATATAAAATACTGGTATTCAGCTGCATCCGGTTAGACTGATAGCCGACCCCAACATAGTTGAGAAAAGGCTAGGCAGACTGATAGAATCAAAAAATATACTTTATTGTACACCAAAACCGTATTCTACTGGACATGGGATATTTCCGAGAAGTGCCATGACAATCGATCTGTGCGTGTGTATCTCAGAAAACAATGATATTATCAAACATACAACAGAGTAACTACTTTAAGAAAGCATTTTTAGTATAGATTGATCAATTGGTGGTGTCAACGATGATCTCTGGCAAAACAATTTAAATTAATCTTAAAAAAAATTAATCATTAGTGGGTTAAAATTTGAATATCCTGTGGGTGGATGAATCAACGGTAAATGAATCTCTTATACCAAAGAATTAGCGTGAATACTAATGGATAGCAAAAATATTGGCAATGACAGTGAGTCATCAACAATGTCCAAATTGCCTTTTCCGAAATGTCAACTATAGGAAACTCTCATGACGCATTTCATAAAGACGAGGTAAAACTACGTCATCGAATACAAATCCAATAAGATTAACGACGAAGTAATGACGTGTTCATTTCCATGATTCAGATAATACAAGGGCTACCGTTTCAAAGATAAAGAATAGTAATAATTGATTCGCAGGAGATATAAACAAGGACAAATGACCAGGTAAATGGCCAGACACGTCAGAAATGACACGCAAAACACTTCGAAAGCTTAATACTTAACCAGGTTCGGTAGAGTAAGGCTCAATAAAACATGGTATTGACATCATAACTTTAAAGTTTTCACACGACAAGATTCCTTATAAAGTCCTAGCACAAAACAGTTAAGGTCACACATTATTATTAATAATTGTTAAGTCATTTGGCAATCAGATACACTTTTCGGAAGTCAACACCGAATCTTGTTCCCATTACTTTTATAAAAAGCAAGAAGTAATTAAGCCCTCACTGAACCTGACTTGATTTTCGTACATCTTTTTTTTCGGGTCACCACTGAAAATCAGCGCTGTGCTGTGGGTCCCCCCCATAGCACTGCATCATGCTGAGTGGAAGCCTTCTTGTCACAGTCATGTCGTGTAGCTGCCGCCTAAGTAATTTCTGTTCTATGCTCGTGATTTGTTATGTACTTTGTGTTGTTCTCTGATTACTCTTGTCTTCTATGTATGCACGTATTTCTGTGACAAATATACCTATTTTTCTTTTTCTTTCTTTCCCTAGAACAAGGAAAAAGTCCTCGTGTCAGCTTTTTTTTTTTTCAATTCTACCGTAATCAGAGCATAAACATTCCAACTTATCAGTCCCTTCAACACAGAACGAAAGTTCAATGGCAGTAGCTTTTTGCCCAACTTAATCGAACCAAACAAAGGTTTCCCGAGCACTGGAAACTAATTCACAAAGGAGTTCGGAAAACCACCTTCCTGGATTAACAATGGATGACACCGACAAACTTAGAACTGAAGATGTGGTAAACGAATATAGGCTTTAAAGTAAAGCTCTAAGAATGAAGCTAAATGAAAATGCTATGGTTATTACTAAGACATCGACAAAGTTAGGTTTGGGAAATGTGTTGTTTCAATTTAAGCTGTATTTCTTGGTGTTAAGGGTGACAGTGATGGTAACATGCTTGGTTGTTTCTTGCGCCATCTGTAGCGTAACAGAAGTGTGTTCTATCTAGTGCATTGGAGCGGAACTAGTGATTGGTGCAAGTTTTAAAATGTTGGCTTTGAAAGTTTTCCCGAGAGAAGGTAAACTAAAACGAGAAACAATAGAAACAGAATTTAAATTGGAAAGTCTTCTGCTGGCTAAAGATAATTAAGGACTTGAGAGTGAAACTACGATATGGAAGAATACTGCATATAGCTGGGTTACATGACCCACGTTGCTCAAGAAGAGTAAGTTTATAGTCGAGATCTCATGCTTGCACAAAGGAGGATGGCGACACAATTTCCGTAGGTGAAGATGATAGTGTAGGTAGTAAGTAGGTAGCTAGACAATAAACAGTTAACTGTCTTACACTAGTCTTCAATAAATCTTTGGATTTCAACATAACCATATTTGGAGAATGCTATGAGGCTTATGAAAGATATTCCTGCTCTGAAAGGATTTTCACCGTGACATAATTGGAATTACAAGAATTAAAGTTGGAAGAAGAAGATTTCTGCTAGCAACTGTCAAAAGTATACCATGCAACCTAACCACAGGCCATGCAGGTGTTAACCTAATTGCAAAAAGGAAAACTTGGCTCATAGCCAGTGGCAGTGTTAACAATTAAACTGATTGTATTCAAATAGACACAATACTGACAATGATATAGGAAAACATAGTGAGGAAACCTGTACTTATAGTTAATATAAGTCTGAAATCGCCAACCCGACTTGAGCGCGCGTGGTGATCAATGCTCATGCCTTCTCTGTATGAGAAGAGGCTTGTCCTGTAGTGGAAGAATAATAGGTTGATTTATTATTAAAAAAAGACACCAAAACAATATTAAAACCTCTAGTATTCATGTATCCATAATATATACGTCCTTTGACTATAAATATACCATGCGACAGACAGGCAAATCAATCTGTTAAGACATTTGTTACAATTGGTTCAATAGTTGTCACCTTGGAACAATGTTATTGTCATAAGGATTTCGAAATGACGTTAATGTAATCAGCTGTATATTTATTATTCCGTTGGTAATACATAAGAAGCATGGTGTTGAAATCTCTGCCGATTTTAATGTTTCTTTTAATTTCTTAACTATTGCTGTTTTTTGTTCATTCTGCAGATCTAAGAGCAATCCTATCCTCTAGTTTTTGTTTAATTAGTTGGTGCACCAGAATCATTGTTTGTGATTGATTGATTTACATGCGTTATAGACCGAGCGAGCGAAGCGTCTCTGCTTCAAGTCTAGCAAAATTTGCTTTCGTGTCAATTTGATGGTACTCCGGTCGTATTTTACAACCGATCTGGACGAAACTTGGTGTACAGGTTTTACGACTTAATAGATTTTTTTTTGCTGTCGGGGATTTTTGATTGGGGGATATTTCCTCCAAAATGGGGCAAAAAGGGGGCTACTGGATATTTCCGCCTTACGAGATCCGATTTGAATGGTTCTTCTTTAATTTCAAAGTAGTAACTTTAAGTGTCTCATATGTCGCATGAAATACAGTGTTGCCGACTGAAGTACCCTATACAGTCGGTGCGCTATGACGGAGTCTAAGGACCGGAGGCCGAGGGCGCGAGAAACAACAGGAGCGCCAGTCACCCTTCAGCCCTAGGAACTGTCACACGTTCATGGGACGCGTGCGCACATTATTTATCCAAAGTTTTATTATCTTATTTCGATTATTATTATTAATGAACAAGACTAACTAGGACAATAGTTGTTAATTGTGATTTGTGTAACTCTATGAACTAAGTGAAGATAAACTAAGTGTAAGAAGCTGTTATCATCTTTTAATTGCCCGAGATCCACAAATAGCCCACAACAATGTCAGAGGATGGAAGCACGACCCCTCCCCAATGTCTTGTGCCGACATCAGAAGCGGGATCACCTCGGGTTACTAGAAATATGAGAGATGTCACTGATGAAGATATGAATTGGAGATTACTATTAGAAATGCAAAACAAGCAAATGGAAAGTCTGATTCAAACATTGAAGAGCCCAAATGTGAGTACTAATTTATCCTTGCCTGAATTCAACCCTGAAAAACAAGATTCGGATGTACGGAATTATGTTTTGGTGATAACCCAATAAAAGGCAGTCAGCTTATTGTGGTGATCAGTAAGGCCTTAAAGGGATCCGCATCCAACTGGTTATCACAAATATCCTACCCAGGAATAACATGGACTGAATTTAAGGAATTATTTAAAGCGAGATATGTGAACACCGAAACAATAGCGGCCACGCTCATAAATCTAAACAACAACAAACCGAGCGATAACGAAAGCTTAGCTGCATACTCGAGCCGTTTGGTGACGTCATTAATGAACAGTTGGAAGAATGCAACTTTAGAACAAGTGGCTTTGTCGACTGTACTCACACACGTATCGCAGTTTGATACTCGTGTACAAAGGCTTGCTTTTACAACCGAAATCACTTCACGACAGAAATTACAACAAGAGTTGCAAGCATTATCCTATTTGAAACGAAAAGTGAACAGAGAACAAGATTCAACCAATGTACCTGAAAAACGTCAGAGGACACAGCCAAGATTTCTGAAATGTTTTCACTGCGGAAAATCCGGACATAAACAATCTGAATGCCGCGCAAAGAGAGAAACAAACGACAGAATCAACCTAAAATCAACAAAGTCGGACCACAAACATCCACCATCCAGCCCCATAGTCTGCTACAAATGTGGCGAAGCAGGTCACATTTCCACCCGGTGCCCCAACAGCAGCGGCGGCGCAGCAGCCCGCGGCGGCAGCGCAGGTGCCCGTGGCAGCAGCGGTGCTACTCAAAGCGAGCGGCGAATCGACGTGTGTAGTCGAACCGTCTACGGGAATGCTGAAGCATAAGGTAAAAGTTTTATGTTTCACTATGATTCAGGTGCTGAGTGTTCGTTAATTAAAGAAAGTATTGCTACAAAGTTCAGTGGTAAATGTCTGTATGATAAACGAATAAATAAAGTTGTTTATTTTAAAAGGCATTGGGCAAACGAGAGCAGTTAGCACCCTATTACCGTATGACTCTACAGATTTTATGTAAAATTGAAATAACTGACTACGTAATGGAAATTTTGTTACATGTTTTGCCTGACATTAATATGCGAAACGATATCATGATAGTTCGTAAGATTCGAGTTACATACCAATGCGAGTGCTGAAGGCTATGCCGGGATTCTTTTTCATATTGTAGATGGCAAACGATGTGTCATTGCATACTATAGCAAGCGAACATCGCCAGCTGAATCACGCTACCACTCATACGAGTTAGAAACACTTGCCGTCGTCAACGCAATTAAGTATTTTCGTCAATACTTACACAGTAAGAAATTTACAGTAGTAACCAACTGTAATTCTCTTAAGTGCTCCCTTAAAAAGGTTGATTTAACACCAAGGGTTCACAGATGGTGGGCTTATCTTCAATCATTTGACTTCGAAGTAAAATACACCAGTAGCAAGTGTACGGCTCATGCCGATTTCTTTTCACGAAATCCACTTAGAAATCCACTTGACTCGGTCCCACGTCAATCAGAAATTACTAAAGTAGAGCGTGTGTTATAAAACCTATGCTGATAGCAATAGAGACTAACAAAGAAAGATTGGTCATAGTAAGACTCTCTAGGAAAAATTCAGCTAGCTATGTACAGTCAATTGCATTATTAAATCTAGTCCCTTAGAACTCATGATCGGCAAAGTAACGCGTCCATTATCCCTGATGGCAGATGATCAGCAGGACACTGCAGTTGATATTTCCGAGGTTAGGGATGAAGCCGCGAATAGGATAATATGTGCTGCTGAATACGAAAAGCAAAGATTCGATTCTACTAAGACAAAACTTAATAAATTTTCCATAGGTGATTTTGTTCTGATTGAAAATGAGGAACGTAATCAGACTAAGCAAGACTCAAAATTTAAAGGTCCTTTTAGAATAATTGAAACTCTACCAGGAGGCCGTCATAAATTAATGGCATTAAATTCAAAATGAACATACAAGTATACTCATGACAGAGTCAGAAAGATCAGAATAACCAAAGTGTCATTGAAGAGATGAATGAAGATAACGCGGATACCGAGCGCGAGTCCGGGATCCCCGGGGTCCGTCCAGAGTTCACGACCGAATTGGCCACGGCAGAGGTCACGCAGTAGCCGTAGTCCGTTAGAAGTCGGCATGTCTCACTGAGTGGGTACACCGTGGATACGCGGTGCGCTGGTGACTCTGGCTGGGGGTCGGGTCATGTTTATGACCGTAGAGTTATGTGACAACTCGGTGTTCCTGTGCGCAGGTTCACGTAAGCAATGGTTATTGCTGGGCTATGTGTAGCCGTCTGGAAGTGAACTGGTAATTGTTATATTTGGACCCGCTCTGGTTTGTTTAATTTGTTTAACTTGTTTAAATTGTTTGATAATACAACTTGAAATCGTTGTATTATGTTATCGAATTCTGTGACGCTATGGTGATTCCTAATATGGAAATGTTGAAATTGAGTTTGAGTTAGAGTCTAAAAAAAATAAAGATCATTCTTGTCAAATCAAGAAGCCAAGTACCTTACTTGTGGTCAGGATTGCCGAGCGTGAAAGTGATGTACTGTGCTCTGTGAAATATTGTTTCAGGATGAACACACGAGGTCGTGTGTCTCACAGGATGGCCGTGTCGCATGAAATACAGTGTTGCCGACTGAAGTACCCTATACAGTCGGTGCGCTATGACGGAGTCTAAGGACCGGAGGCCGAGGGCGCGAGAAACAACAGGAGCGCCAGTCACCCTTCAGCCCTAGGAACTGTCACACGTTCATGGGACGCGTGCGCACATTATTTATCCAAAGTTTTATTATCTTATTTCGATTATTATTATTAATGAACAAGACTAACTAGGACAATAGTTGTTAATTGTGATTTGTGTAACTCTATGAACTAAGTGAAGATAAACTAAGTGTAAGAAGCTGTTATCATCTTTTAATTGCCCGAGATCCACAAATAGCCCACAACAATGTCAGAGGATGGAAGCACGACCCCTCCCCAATGTCTTGTGCCGACACATATATATTTTTTTTTGTGAAGATCTGATTAGTGTCTTCGGCGTGATGAGCAGAATAGCTTCTCAAAATGCAGTATATTTCTCACTTTTAGATTTCTACCAGTGGAATCGGCCCTTTAACTACTAGGTAGGGATTGATGGAGCACCTGAGACCACTTTCTCATCAAAAAACATGTCTTAAAAACGAAAAATATGGTAAATATCCAGTTTTAAATAACTTTAAAACTTTAACGGTAAATTAATTGTTGCAAAAAAGTTTGTTCTCGCGTGGTGTACTGTTCGCAGAACTACGAGTTGTTATCATCATTTTCGCTAGCTTCACCAAATCAATCTTCCAAAACTTAACTTCACTCATTTTAACTAGCAATTTATAATCTGCGTCTACATCAAAATCACGATTCTCTATCAAAACTGATTATCACGCTTTCATCTCAAGTCTTGCACCACACAAACAACATTTTTTCTCATCCCGTGTCCTGGTCACGGTGTGTTCCCAATAAGACACGCGTGCTATCACGTTTTATACAAGGACAGTTTACCGAGAACGATCAAATTCTTTAGATGCTTCGTAAAAAACTTATGTTTTTGTTAAGATGTGAAATATTTCATTTAACACGCCTTATGGGATTTAATTTGTAATTAAGAATGGCTTTATAGGAGATGTAGTACTTGGAAGCTGTAATACGAGTTTGTGACAGACATGTTTTACCATACCACGATGTATCGTAGATCTATACCCTGGCAAGAACAATAAGGCATTTATTTAAAACGGCTATCGTGGTTCTTTGTGTTTCTTTAGCTTCATTTTGAAATGTATCGCTGTTGTTGCGAAGCTGTAGACTAAAACAAAAACGATTTCTCGTGTGATGAATTGGAATACGGTTGTCGAAATACATCGGTGAACGAACTCACAACAAAATAAATCTTTCGAAACATCACCAAAAACCACAAAAAAGGTTCTAACAGAAATAACAACGCTCCATTTTCGAAAATCCGCTCAATAAAAGGCCATTAAAATGATTATCTTCATCCATAAATACAATCGACTCTCAACCATATAAAGACGTATGGGTGCGTTAAACGCCAACGCACGACTGACCTAATATAACTTTCTGTTCAAACCTCACGTTCAAAATTCAAACTACCCACATAAAACAAATAAAATGGCGCGTGGGTGCAGTTTAGCGCCAGACATCCGTTTTGGATATTCGAATGTTAGTCTTTATTATTGACATATTGAAGATCTATTTACATATTGATGTAACATTTACTTTACAAAGCTGAGCCTTTTGCGAACTTCGCGTGTCCTTTGTATGTAAAAATAACCAGTTTATCTTTACTATAGATAGTGACAGGAAACGTGGTGCTTTTAATTAATTATTTCCACCTGCTAAGCTAATGGATTCCTTGTCCTCTAAAGCACGCGTAAATTCTTTGAAAAAATAGAACTTACGCTAGGTAAGAACGGTCATAGAACTAAATAGTATTAGAATCACAATTTGATCGTATTTTAACTTATTTTCATGTCTCACGCCTTCTTAGGGGAAGGCAGAAATTATAGGACGCCACCTTCTACGATCCTAACAAATAAAAACGTTTGGCACTCGGGGACTGCCGCGGTAAAGCTATTGCATAGCATTTGTAACCTCCATACTTCCTATTTGTCAACGCTACACTTGGGATGATGACGTGATGACATAAAACAAAAATTACGTTCGCATGACAACATCACCTTGTCATGGGAACCGTCATTACATGGTAGGCGGAGAGGGGGGTGTTAGGTTTTTTTCGTTACGGAATTTCTTGATTCGGTCGCCGCGCTCAAAGCCCGCGATAAAAGCTATGCAATAGCTTAAAAATAACTTCCAATATTAGCGAAATACCTACTCCTGTACATTAGGTAAACAAGTAAGTAAAACCTATCAGGTGTAAGCAAAGTACAGCATAAAGTACAACACACATCTTGTATTTCTTTGTAATTCATGGCGACGTAGTTGCCAAGCCAGCATAAAGCAACAAACAGTACACAGGTCACTCAGAAAGTTTTGCGACTAACAGTTTTTGTCTATGGGACACTGGCTGGTTTTGATGTGAATTAAAATTATGACTATTTATTACAAAAAAATACAACATTCCAAATTCATTCCTATTCAATAATTCAACCAAAACATATGGAACAGCTGTTAATATTATATTGCGAGAAACTGGAGTAATTGAATAAGGCCTTTCACCTTCTTATAACTTTTTGTAAGACTTCGACCTCACTGGCAGAACGTTTTAGTTTAAAAATAAACACGAAGTAATGAAACTTAAGTTAATCCTTGCAGATGTCAATCTAAGTTGTTTCGAAAGTTTTCAAAGTCGCTAAGTCGCCTAACTTACAAAGTTACCTAAGTCCCAAGGTAGGGGCTAGGTTTATATCAAAGTCAAACAAGACAACTAGATCAGTACTTAAGACGCAGATATATGCCAGTGACCTTGAGTGGTTAGCTTGCATGTTCTGTACTGAGCACACGCAACGCGTCGTATGTCCAACTAATATAGGACTCGACCATCAAAGAGCGCTGTCCCAAATTAGACGCATTATTAATTTATTATTCAAACACGTATACTAAAAGATCAATAAATATTATCTTTAAAATGGTGAAGGTTTCAGAAAAATACGCTCGATAGATTTTGCGTGATTCTCAATTTTTATCCGCGTTAGACATAACTTTACAAATTAATTTCACTATCTAGTATAATCATAATCTAAAATATTCGTATATTAAGTTATTAAGTAAATGCTCTAATTTAACATATATTTTTTCCAAATCATTAACACTACTCGTTTAGACGTGATCTTCAGTATAGTCGGCGAGTGTCGCCTTAATCTAAGTTTGTTTATAAAGAAGAAGATTTGCAAAATCAGGTGACAGAGACAGTTACGTTTCTAGATACCCAGGAAACTTCTTGAATTTGGGTGTCTGTCTGCGTTTCCATTTTGGAATGCTATGAAGTCAGCAGTTAGCTCTATAAACTTCTACGAGAAAACACTACAGTTTCTTATAAGCTTATCAGTAAACATGTTCTGATTATCTTTGGTTTGATGACCGATAAGTGCAATCTAAATTACTTGCCGCCAATAAAGTCAATGTCCTAATTGCGTAACACACTGGTCGTCACAATAATCGATTTTCTTTTGACATTCAAAAGTTACCAATTCATCATCTACCTAGCCTTTTCCCAACTATGTTGGGGTCGGCTTCCTGTCTAACTCGATGCAGCTGAATACCAGTATTTTACACGGAGCGACTGCCTATCTGACCTCTACAACCTAGTTACTAGGTAACACGATACCCCTTGGTTCAGACTTTTGGGGCCGGGACCAACAGCTTAACGTGCTTTCCGAGGCACGGAAGGATCTTAATATGTAAAGCTGGTCACCCATCCACGGACCAACCGCGGCAAGCGAATCTTAATCTGATCGATCGACCCGTGCGGCTGTTGTTACTTAGCCAAAAGCCCCCCACATTCAAAAGTTATTACTATGTTCGAAAAACTCGACCACAAATAACCGCAATATCAATTTGCGTTCTGTCCAAATTAACCTATTGTATTACGACATACGTTTACAGTAAGAAGGAGTCATGAAATAACTGTACCTAGTGCTCCTACCGGTCAATCTCTAGCATCCAGGTGGAATGACAGGTCACTTTAAGCTTCACCTAATTTTGGTGAGATTTTCACAGAAAGGACCGGCTGATCATCGTTTAGCTGTCAAGAATGAACACAGAGAGTAGCTGAAACGCCAGGCAGCATTGGTTAAGTCACAAAATCACCGATGCTAAAACTAGCATGTTTGCTAAAGAAGCTTGCAAAGTCATCCTTCGAACTCAAGTGGGAAAATATAATATTTTCTGCAAAAAACCGTACGGCCTTGCTCGACTAGTGCCCAGCCGACCAGAATATAATTTAGGCTAATGTAGATGGGAAGACGATATCCGTCTAACCCTGGGTCCATACTGGACCAGTGTTGCAGAGGACAGAGCACAATGGAGACAGTTGGAGGAGACCTATGCCAAAAGGCACACTGAGCTGCGAGACACAATTATTATGATTTGCTTTTGGCCCAAATACTTTCTGTTAACAAATAATGTACCCAAAGTTGAGAAATAAACGGCTTCATATGTCGATTAAAAGTTTGCCGATCGGCACAAGCCGAATACGTGTAGCAATCGTTTCGGTTCGCCTTTGTTATTCAACAAATACTGCCGAATCAAATGTGCCGACCCGAAAGCACCCCTAACCTTTGCTAAAGTCAAAGTTGCCAACTTTGATTCAAGTTCAGTCCCTACTTCCCAAGGTGCATTATCTAGGTCTATATCAAAGTCAAATATTGACGGATCGGTTTCGAGGCTCACTCGACGGTTGACCGCAAGCCCGGACATTGGTCACGGACCACGGTATTGAGGACAGAACTGTTTGACTTTTGATAATTTTGTTTATTGTTATTGCTGGGTTTACATTTAAATAAGTATTGGGGATAATTTGTGGGTATTTATAGAGACAGGGATGGTATAGAATGAGGATGACTTCACTTAAAAGAGACGAGAATCATCATCGTATCATATAGAGTTACGAGCCTGATCAACAAGGAGCTACTTATGAGAACACTCTGATTCACGCTGCTCTCTGATTCAGACACGATGTAAAAATTGTTAATGAATAAATGAATTGAATTGAATTGACTTCTTTCGCAAGGGTTTTTAGGCGTTTATGAATTTAAAATCATTTGCAGCAAACTACAGGATAACGTCAACAGAATTAGCAACAGATTACTTACTCTGTTACAGTAAATTCTTCTGTAAAACCCATTTTTAACAGACTGTTTTTTTTCTTTTTGTATGTTTGTTACGCGATTACTCCGCCAATTATGAATTGATTTTTGTTTGGTAGATCATACTTCAGAGGTGGTCCCATATAAATTTTATTAACTTTGCTTAGGTGGTTTTTGAGTTAGCTTCAATAATACGTATTTTTTCCCACTTAGTATGTGGATGATATGTTAAGTTCCTCTCACTGTTATTTAAATTATGGACCTTAGTCTGAAATAAAGTTTTATTTAATTTAATTTTAATTTTACATAGCAAGTAGTGGTATTCGAATTTGTGAGGGGTAAATACCACAACTAAAAAGTGAAAAATAAAAACTTTTTACAAAAAAAAAACAACCGACTTCCAAAAAAAAAATATCAAAGTGAAAAATAACTTTAATTTCGGAAGTCGGTGGCAAAAAACGAAAATTCAAAAACCAAAGACACCGACTTCCGAAATTAAAGTTATTTTTCACTTTGTAGTGTTTCTTTTTTTTGAAGTCGGTTGTTTTTTTTTTAGATTTTTTTTATTGAAGCTGTCATATTTGACACAGTCGTTGCAATAAGTTTGCATGATAATGAATATTTTATGCAATTCCTGTAAGAGTACTCTACTCAGCCTTTTCCCAACGATGTTGGGGTCGCCTTCAGTCTAGGAGCAGATGTAGCGAATACCGGTATTTTTCATGGTGCGATCTGCCTATCTGACCTCTACAACCCAGTTATTGGGCAACACAATACTACTTATAGTAATGATGATACATTTTGAGCAATTTATTTATTTCTTAACCTAACTGCATTCATAACTCAGCATGCCAGTATTTTATAACAAACTCAAAAAACAACCAGACCACTAATGCGGCGTAGCACGTAATTACTGAAGATGTTTCGTGGGAACCTTTAATTGTGGTTAGTACCGTTGTGCGCATTGTTCTGCCGGTACCCACGGGTGTAAGACTTAAGATACCGATACATCCGGGTTATTTTTTAACTTTGATTGAAAAACAAATGAGTATAAATAAACTGCTCCATCGAACCGCACTTATAAAAAAAGCAGTGGCACTCCGGGAGTGCCGACAGAAGTGAAAACTTGAACAAGATCGCCTTGGTGGAAGAAAAATACTTGCATAGAACATTGATCCGTAACGTAATATAAATAAAGAGCACAATCGCGTTGATAAAAATGAGGTGTCGGTAACGGTGTCGCGAGTTCAATTGTGTTTTTCCCATCTCAACGCGCCTAAAGAAGTTTTCACTTCAAAAATTTTGTTTTAGTGCGGTTAGTGGAAGTGCTTAGGTGCGGTTCGGGCAAGTGCTGTTGAAATCAGTACTCTGATTTTATTGATGACTGGAATGTGAAAGATAAATAGAGATGAAATGGAAGTGAATAATGAAATGACGGCTAATAAAGATGTAAAAGTTGTAACAAATTAATTGACATAAGGACAAAAGGTTGAGGATAAAGAACTAAGAACGATATAATACGAGAATGATGTGCCAATTTAAGACGAGTCAATCTAAACTATAGTTAACAGACACAATTGATAGCTCTTGCTGAGGCAAGTTGAGACGGAAATCTTAAATCATGAACTAATCAAACATCGAGTGGTTGAAGGACCTCAAGCAAAATATGACCCACAAACTATCTTACCCGTTGTACCCCACGACCTATCAAAGGAAGGCTTATACTATCTCTCTGTGAGAGGGAGCAGGCCCAGAGCGGGTTGACGGATGTCAGATGACACATGTTTTTGAATGTTTAGCTGTAGGACATGGACAAGCATGCCGATTTCCTTGCGATGTTTTTCTCCGTTTCCGGAGTTAATGAACGCATCGAATTAAGTAGTTACGACAAAATCACGTGCGTAATGTCATAAACCCAGATGTTTGAGTCGGTATAATCAACAAAACAAAGCTGGTATTAATTTGCGAATTGATTGCACGCCATACGCTGGAGACAATTGACACAAATTGTTCGAAATGGGACGAGACACGCGTTAATGGCGCAACATGGCTGATTGACAACATATGAGTGTGGTCAGCTGGTTGGAATTACATATTAGGACTGTATTTTTAACTAGAAGAAGAGATGAGGGAAGAGACATATTAATAAAATGGCCAGTATTGGTTATTGATAGACAAAGACAGAAAGATATACAAGAATTTACTTCCAGTATATGAATAAGAACTACGAAGTTGGCCTTCAGTTGGGTGTATAAAGAAGATGCTATTGCTTACGATTTTGAAGATTTTTGATCGTCACTACAAATGGCTTCTGTTTATAAGATAAACAATAAGGAAGTATGGTGGCAATGTCCTTGATAATCAAGCTGCAAGAAGACCAGGAGAAGAAGAATCATAGAAAGCAGGCTATAGCGGAAGCATTTCTCTATCTCTATACAAAAGCTTAAGTAATCAAAGTCATGAATAATTTATAATATCATTCATGAACATAATTATATCACTACAAATCAATTCGAACTAAGCGTTTATCTAAAGCTCAATAAATTCCATATTTATAGTACAATCAATAAAGTTGAGTACATCACAATCGTTACTAATAGAACGTAAAGACACAACAGAGATATAATTCAAAAGTTTCATTGAAATTAAATAATGTTTATTTCTGTAAGTAGATTTTCTAAAACACTTTTACAAGTCAATTTTCTGGTCCATATTTTAAAACTAGGTGGCGCCGGCATTTAGTATTTGAAGGATACCTGATTATTCTCACAAATACCGCACGTGGTGCCTGACACCTGGTAAAGAACTAGACATATTCTTCCTCGCATTCCGTGGCTCTCGTTAAAATTAATGGAATGTTATGCCCAGGTGACCACAACCGTGATGCATTGACTCAACAAGTTACTACGTTTTATAAAGAAATGGCCCTGTGATCCCGGTGATGGCTCTGTAATCTCTGTTAGTCAATCATGCTTTTCAAGCAATTCTAGTTTATGTATGGCTAAGTTTGTCAAAGCTCCATCGAATACCACCATAATTATGGATTTCCTAACGTTTGGGCATTTCCTAAGTTTGTCACAGATAACTACCAAGACTCTCAATAGTGTTTCTTCGCAGTTAGTGTCTTAGACGATGTTTGGTTCCGTTCTGCGTGTTTGTGCGAATTGAACCTTCTTCCTTTCTAATGTGTACTTTCAATCGCGTGTCTGCTCACTATCTATCATTTTATGCTAACATGTTACGATTGATGGGTAATTTAATTTATTTACACTGAACGTACCTCAACATGCAAGCCCATGAGTGAGCATAGAATTACAAATTATGTATGCGATTATTCTGCAATCGTTAGGTATTGAAAATCGATTAAACGATGTGATAATCGAGTCTTATATACAAGTCTTGTTTGAGGTAAGTAAGAAGTTAAAACTCATATTTATACAATCTGTACGCCCAATGGGATCTCCTACGCAAAAATGGCGAACTTACATACAAAGTTTCATCCCCTATGTAACCTCTTTAGGGGATGAATTTTCTTAAATCCTTCCTTAGTGCTCATTATTTGAGACCCAGCGATTTAGGCTGTGCCCTGTGTGTAAGTGAGAGCGTGAATGAATGAATGATAAATCAAATGAACCCCGAGATTTACATTAGCCCCTGGAGCCTCATGCTTCATAGGGTTACAGATTGCATATCAAGGAGTAGACCGGGGGTTGCGGTAATGGTAGTGAAGACGTGCCCTTAGGATAAGGAAGGATTTGCGAGCTATACCGGATATGCATCCTTGAGTAGGCAATGGAATAGTGGAGAGACGGGTGATATTTATCTATGGATCTTGTTACGACGGCGCACAGTGGGTCGAAACTGCTATATGAAGGACATAGGGATTTTTATTACAAATTCCATTTTAAAAAAATACTTTCCGTAAGATCTTGTCATTCTGATGAAAAAATGCTCTGAAACGTTTTTCTCTAAAACTGATAGTTTGCCCGGAAAAAAATATTTTCTATTTTTGTTGTATGGAATGAAACAGAAACTGCTAAAATTTGGCCAAGTCTTGACAGATCTTGCTTTGAAACTACTTTATTCTTATTCTTTGGCTTGTTGGCTATAATTTTACGCTATCAGCGCGCACCCATACTTGCCCGTTCAAGAGTTATGAGGTTCAGTAAAATGAAAAAAAAAAGTAAGTAAAAAGTACTTTTTTATTATTAATATCATAGATAAAATAATTGTGTTACATAAAATACTTATAATTAAGGAATATTAATAATTTCAAAACATAATATTTATAAAAAAGTCCAAAAATAATAAATTTTCAAAATTAAAGCAAATAATAATTTAAAAACAAAATTAAAAAATTAATGAGTACCTATAAATTATATGAATTTGTAATAAAAATCCCTATGTCCCTCATATAGCAGTTTCGACCCACTGTACAGCGCGGCGCCGCTAGATTGGTTCAGGTTCAGGTCCAGCTTCGTGAACAAATTACCACTAACTTTATAAATTATTTTAATCTTAATCATCGTCATAATTAGCAGCCTTGTTACACCCATTGCTGAGTAAAAGCCTTCCCGTAATTATTTATTTTAAAATATCGATTTTCTGCCTGACCGTACAAATCACCGTAATCGAGAGTGAAATATCTGGTATTATTATTCGGGTTGAGTTGACTCGGGCCGAGCTGTCACTGACCCAAATGATTATAATGTAAGATGTTTATTACTAGCAGTATCATCGAAACAAATGATGGTGATTGAAAAGTTATGCGTCAGCACACAAAATACGCGTCGACATGGAACCTCTCCTTTTTATCGTCGGTTAAAAAGTGGATAGTATTTTGCTCTCCTGAATAAAGCAATTATAATAGGTCATTCCCCGGGTCTTAAAAGATCTGTCTAGACGTTGAGCCCATTCGGTTCTTATCTCAATCGATTGATAACCTGTCAACCTACTGAATGGTTAATTTTTATAACCACAATATGAACTAGTGTAGTGTAGCTAATGCATATTGAATGATAATTAGCTAATTAAGTATATCTATGACAAAATATTATAAACGCGACAGCCATTCTGTCCGTCTGTCTATTTTTTAGCTCATCACGACTAAACCACTGAACCGATCGTAATGAAATTTGACAAGGAGCTAGCCTGGGACTTGGAGAACGACACAGGCTACTTTTAATCCTGAATATTTATGATGAAATACAAAATACATGCAAACAAAGTCGCGGATATCAGTTAGTAGAAGATAATAATCATATTCCAGACTTATAATAGCGTTGACCGCGGCTTCATCCGCGTACTCATCATACTTCAAACATACTCATACCGGGAGAAAAAGTATCCTATGTCATAATCCAGGACATGGTGTACCCGTGTGCTCTCCAAATCCTTTCAACAGTTTTTGCGCCGACCCTGGATGTTCTGGGTCGGCAACAGACAAACGGACAAAAACAATTTAAAAAAAAACGTGTGGCACTCGGGGACTGCCGCGCTCAAAGCCCGCGATAAAAGCTATGCAATAGCTTAAAACTTTATTTTCGGCATCAGCATCGTTCGCACAACTTGTAACAATTATTTTTTTCAAAAATATTCAATGTACAGTTTTGACTTTTATTATAATTTTGTGTCGTAGGCAGATTTAATATAGATCAATCATTTATAGTTCATGTAATGGTCAGCTGTTTAGATATGGTATGGATAGTCGGACCAAATGGATACAATTCGAGCCAGAAAGTGGCAATACAATCCAACCAATATAAACAAAGAGTAAAACAAAAGTTGAAATGTTTGACCTACATTCTGAAACGCACAATCGATTCGATTTACACAGAAATCGATTTGTTTATTCTCCAACTGCATTCACCGCAGATTACGAGTACTGTAAAGTTTTAAAACACGTACTAATTAGTTTTGTGAGACAGTCTTAGAGTACTCGCGGTTTACTGGTGACTTTAACATTAATATTTTAGAAAATAATTCAAATACCAGTAGATTTTTTAAATTTGTCCAAACCATTCAATTTGTCACATGTGTTTGTAGAACCGACCCGAATAACTACGTCTACTGCTACATGTATTGATAATGTATTTTGTTGAATTAAATTACTTATCTTTTAGTATACGTGTTTTATTAAAATACCTTTTGTTTTACGTGTAATAAATTAATAATGCGTCTAATTTGGGACAGCGCTCCTTGATGGGCGAGTCCTATTACTGGCTGGACGTACGACGCGTTGCGTGAGCTCAGTACAGAACACGCAAGCTAACCATTCAAGGTCACTGTCATATATGTGCGTCTTAATTTTCTCCATTCTGGTCACAGTGGTCAATCCGTAACTTTTGAATCCAACATACCAATACAAAAAGTGCAGATACAATTCAGACCAATAACAGCTGTTAATTTAAATAAATATAATAGCACTTTAGTTTGTAAGTTAAGTAATCAGGTCCTTACAATGAACAATGTTAATATTTTGTATAAAGGATTCTTTTCGTTAGCCCAAACCGAGTTCAATAATTATTTTAAGAACACTAAAACTCTCAGCCCTAAGTTTTTATTTAGTGACTGGGCAACTACAGGACTCAGGAAAAGTAGGGATAGACTTTTCAAGATGTATGATCTTAAGCCTTATATTAACACGTATGTTGCTACTTACTCTAGAACTTTTAAGCACACTTGTAAGGCAGCTAAAGCATACATTAGCAACAAGGTTAAATCAGCAGACAAATACAGACGGTTTGGAAAATTATCAATAATGAAACGAACAGAAACAAAAAGCATAATTCTGATTATACACTGAAGACGTCATGTGGTGGTCTCATTTGCGATAGCAAAGAAGTTGCTCAAGAATTTGTAAATTTCTTTACCAGTATCCCACTCAAAAGTATTGAAACCTTAAATTCCTCGCCTTCGCTCTCTTTTGATTTAGTAAGGGCCAACGTTTCTGCCTGCTCGATTGAATTTAACTTTAAGCATATTAACCCCATAGCAGTAATTAAAGCATTGAAACAAATCAAGATCAAATTGACCGAAGACCTTTGGGGAAAGTCCATTAAAGTCTGTACCTCCATAATTGAGACCATAGCGCCTTACTCAGCCTTAATATTTAATTTGTGTGTGGATCGGGGAGTCTTCCCGGATGTAATGAAATACAGTAAGGTAATACCACTTTTCAAATCCGGGGACAGTAAAGACACCAATGTTAAAGACCCGTATCTGTGTTGCCGGTGTTCAGCAAGATGTTTGAAAAGGTAATGCTGTTAACAGTATAACGGCAGACACGGCTACACATCAAGCTATACATTCCCAGTTTATGCTGATCTCGCATTGCATAAGATTTCCGTACAAAGCTAGGTCGGCTTATGCTGGAAATGCATAGTTTGATGTGTAGCCGTGTGTACCTTGTCAATATTTCTATTAAGGGGACGATAGCTGACTTTTAATGATTTTATACTGAAGATGACATCTAAACGAGTAGTGTTAGTGATTTGGAAAAAATATATGTTAAATTAGAGCATTTTCTTAATATTTTAAAATAGGCATATTTTTGATTATGTTTATATTACATAGTGAAATTAATTTGTAAAGTTATGTCTAACGCGGATAAAAAACTGAGAATGACGCAAAATCCATCAAGCGTATTTTTCTGAAAACTTCATCATTTTAAAGATAATCAAATTACTGATCTTTTAGTATACGTGTTTTATTAAAATACCTTTTATTTTACGTGTAATAATGCGTCCAATTTGGGACAGCGCTCCTTGATGGGCGAGTCCTATTACTGGCTGGACGTACGACGCGCTGTGTGAGCTCAGTACAGAACACGCAAGCTAACCATTCAACGTCTTAAAACATCATGTTGTAGCGGTTACACCACCACATACAATACGCATCATAGACATGACGTCACACAAATCCTGCATCGCGCAGTTAGAGTTTACCGCGCGATCGACATATTATATACAAGATTCCGACTTCAAACCGATGGGCAGTTGCCCGCCAGACACAACACTCGTCTGGTCGGAGGATCCTCCCTTTCCTATGGTAGATGAGTGAACTTTACACCCTGTTCCTCATACCACTAAAATGTACGTAAGAAAAAATTCATATATTTTTAGTAAAAGAGATGACAGACATAATTATAGTACAAGAAATAAGGACTTATTAGTTCAACCAGGTTTCAAACTAGCTAAAGTAGACTCATCTTTCATGGGGTATTGTTTAAAATGTTACAATAAAATTCCTCCCCACATACTTTGAATGAGATGAAATTCAAATATTGTATAAAACGCACACTATGCATGTTGGGGAATTACATCGCTAGTAAAAATGCTTGGCTCAATGCTGGTCCTGCTCCACAACCACAACTAATTGATTAACATTTGAAAATACCGTTGGATCTGGTGAAGATTGTAAGACCATCTTTGCATTGTATAAACTCAATCTCCTTTGTATTATATAATTGCATAGCACAGGTGTGAGCACTATGTACTAAAGAGTTACCATTTACCGGGTAAGTCTTTCATTGACTTGAATGTGCCCTGGCGGCTGTGAGTATGTCATGCTCGCTGAGATGTCTCGCTGATGGTGGCGCGTGTGTTGGATCATTTAGCTCCCTTCAAAATGGTTGAGCTGAATGTTGCTGATCCATGCGTCATGTTCGTGAACGGGCGCCGCTACAACTAGCCATGAACTACAAATAAGCCATGGTAGCTAAGAGATGACCAGTCCCAACGGACTGGTCATCTCTTAGCTACCATGGCTTATTTTTATTTTGAATTGTTCTTTGTTTTATCTTTTTATTACGGACGCTTCTAACGTGCACGTCTTTCTAGATTGTTCTTACATGTATAATTTCAATTATGAATGATGTAACCAATATTTTGTAACAATTTTTTTATTTAAAAAGAGTGTCCGTGGAGTTTCTTGCCCGTTCTTCTCCATAGGTATCTACTACGCTTTGGAATGGGCAACTAATTTCATATTTCTGACTGACCGACTCCTTGACAATTCAAAAGTGCCTGTAAATGGTTTAAATGAAATAAATGTTTTGAGTTACCTGAATGAATTGGTGCGTAGAACAAAAATATTCATACATGAATATAACATCACACCTGTATTTTCCGAAGGGTTAGGCAGAGGTGCACCTATAGTACACCCACATTTCGCCAGTTATGTTTAAGTCCCATATAATAGGGGGCGAGCCTATTGCCATCAACCGGGCACAAATTCCTCCGGGCTGCTACTGAGAAATTCCAGAATGAAAAACCCAATAACATTTTGCCCGACCCAGGAATCGAACCCAGGACCTCATTCTCAGCAGTAACGTTTACGACCATTAGACCAAATGAGGCAGTCATAGAACACAATACTCTTAAAAGACACCTATACTCCATTTGAAATAAGAATATACTCCATTTGAAGAGACATTTAACTAAACCTTTTTTACAGTCCGTTCAACCGATTTTGACTTCTATTGCGATGGCGGCATGACAAATGGCAGCTGCAGTAAACAGTTGGTATTGTAACCACTTTTTTGCTTTTAATGCCATCCTTATACTCAGAGTATAGAAGTCAAAATCGGTTGAGCGGACGGTAAAAAAGGTTTGTTTAAATGTCGTAATCTTATTTCAAATGGAGTATAAGTAATTGAAGAACAGTAATCAAAAGATAATTACAGTACCGTACCACAATTACTTGGGTGTCTTTTGACGAAGTTAATTACTACAAACGGTTTTCAAGTCTCTACGTTTGGGCAGGGTTGGCATGATAAATCACTTTGATTTAAATCACGATATAAATTAGGTGATTTTTTTATTGCTGTCGGGGGACCGTTGTGTGGAACACTTTTTGATCTAAGAGGTCCTCCACCTGCAATGAAAATTTTATTTCTTTTTAGTCCGCGAGTAAATGAATGACCTTTCGCTTTGTATACAGGGTGGCAGGGACATAAAGCGAAAACTTTTACCAAGGATTCAGTACATGATTCTGAATCCCCCTGTGCAGAAAATTTTTCGTCGGTTATTTAAAAAAAAAATCTGCTGTTTCATAGAAAAGTGCAATACCTACGCGGTCAAAATATATAAAACAGCTGATAATTTAAAAAAAAGCTAATGATTAAATGATTTAAAAAAAACGTGTGGCACTCGGGGACTGCCGCGGTAAAGCTACTGCATAGCATTTGTAACCTCCATACTTCCTATTTGTCAACGCTACACTTGGGATGATGACGTGATGACATAAAACAAAAATTACATTCCCATGACAACATCACCGGTTGTCATGGGAACCGTCATTACATGGTAGGCGGAGTGGGGGGTGTTAGGTTTTATTTTCGTTACGGAATTTCTTGATTCGGTCGCCGCGCTCAAAGCCCTCAAAGCGCAAAAGCGATAAAAGCTAGCCAATAGTTTAAAAAAAAATAACCAAAGCAAAATTTCAACGCAGAGGGGTTCAGAATCATGTACTGAATCCATGGTAACAGTTTTCGCGTCGATGTCCCTACCACCCTGTATACAGATTAACTAACTAAATTAACATGAACCCTGAAAACATTACACTCCTTTTTGGGCAATCGTGTAAAAAAACGCAAAACCTTTCACAAAAAAATTCAGAGCTCAAGCAAGAGAACTAATTAGCATTCGCGACATTTTCCAACAGTTCCCATAAATAGGCTTTTTTTCCAAGCATTCCCAACCATTTTGCTCCTTCCCTCTTTCATGAGCCCAGAGCTATCCGACTTCTCAATATGAAACTGCACAGTAATTGGTCCTTTTCAGGACTTTTTTGTGAATAGAGGAAGTATTTTTTTTTTCTCAAAGGATAGCATGTTACAAATTTTTAATGGTACTAGTTTGTTCTTGTGCACAAAATTCGCAAACACATGCCTAATTTTTCCACCATGATTGATCTGAGAAGTAATTGCGTAACACTTATATTAGTAACTTGTCGATGGATCCAGTGCACGCACACATACTCACAACACAACATAGACATCTTTCCTCGCACAATGACACTTACCCACAAGACTCCACACACACACCGCACAGTACACTGTACACTCCAGTGGCGTGCACACAGTTTTAAGACAGGGTAGGCAGAAAATTTTACTCACCAAAAATACTGCACGTTGGTTTTGGTTCGTCGCGTCGTCTTGTCGATTGATGATTAAACGCGTCTCTATACGATTTTTTCCAAAGGTGTGATATTTAAGGGAAGCTTCTAAGTGTTTTTCAGATTGTTCATGTTTTCTCGCGGCGGTAGGAAAATTATGAATATCAGCGTAACCGGTGTCGTTCCAGACGGTTTTATTATTTGAAAATAGTAGACAAACGAAACAAAATAACCGATTAGGTACTGTGTATGCAACCTGTCAGCCAATGATATGAATCATATTGTTTTTTATTGAATTTACGATTGACTTTACCTTTAATTTGTATTAATTGCAAATCCGGTGTACCACGACCTATCTCGATAACTTGTTTTTTTTTCACCGAAATATAGTTTTGAAAACGCATCATGTTTTATTTTCTCAATACACACACCATCTGAACAACTTTCACAGACAATATTATCCATTTTACACTAATAACAACAATCAAATTCTAATTACCTGATAGCGTATTCACAAACACAACGCACGTCAAACAATATGGCAACTATAGTAAAACGGGCAATAAAGGGTAAAAAAGGTTATACGACAAAAAATTATGGTCATCTAAATGTATAAAATTCAATGAAACAACGTTATTTCCTAAAATATTTGCATTGCATAGCTAACTTTCCTTCGGTAATGTTCGGTACGAGTCGTAATTTTTCGTCTTAGCTGTATAGAATAACTACAAATAGACACTGGCTTTTCTTGCAGTTGTGTGCGTGATTTTTGTCATTGTGTGTCAGCAAAGCCCGCGTAGCTATAGGAACGCACACACATTAAATACGACTTACCACGAGAGCACACATAAAAACATTCAGAGACGAATAGTTTGTGTCTTTACCGTGGCAGAGGCGAGGCGGCGCTAGTGCAGCGCGAATCGAGATGATGCGAAATTCGAATGATGATACCACCGGCACTCGATAGGTGGAGCTGATTTATGATTTGTTTTGTTTATTGATAAAATAATATTAGATCTATTATCAGAACTAGGGTAGGCAGTGTCTTTCTGTCTTTATGAAACGCACGCCACTGGTACACTCATACATCTCGCACCACACACACAACGCCTTTTGCCAATTGTTATTTTTTATTTTTGTTTTTTTTTATTTTTATTTTATTTTTGTTATTCTTTTCGTTTTAATATTTATTTATTTTTAACTATTTTCCCTCATTTGCTTCTCTTTCAAAACGTACTTCAAACTTCTGCTATGTACCATCGCAGAAACCTATAACTAAGAGAAAACAAATCCCGTGCACACGACCCTTTTTTTTTCGTAGGTAACCGTTACTATAGTGGCCGAGAGCTGCAAGCAGATATAGTCCTTACGGTGTATAGGTATGGGTTTCTTCAATGGTACCTAATGATGACCTAAACACTGGGAGCCTGGAGATACAGGGTTTCTCTAGTACAGACTCCAGTCTCTCGCAAAGGAGCTTTTGGCTACATTTATTGTCTAGTCCTAAGATGTTAATTCTACGCCAACCTTTGTGGAGAGAGAAATAAATTTATTTATCATTATTAGCAATGGCTTTCATTTTGACAGTTCCACAACATTCATTGCGTTATTTACGTTGTTGAACTGACAAATTTTTCAAACATATGACGCAATGGATTAGCAATATTCTTCAAAATCATTTGGCTTGTCAGGGTGCAGAATTTTCTTCCTCAATTAACTATCTTCTGATTTTTGACAAGGACCTGCCGTTATGGTTAACCTTGAATTCACACAATTGTAAAAGTCTAGAGGTCAGCAGATCCCCAAGTCATAATTGCATTCCTCTATCCTTATATGAAGTATGTGTAGAATGTTAATGGCTATCGTAATAACTTCGTCGTAACTCGCTGGAGTAATGTAATTGCCTTTTTCTTGAGTTCATAAAAAATATTTTTTATACAGAATCTGTCAAAAAATTACAATGGCGACACCATTGCGCCTTTGTAAATTTAATAGGCTTAGGCCCCTAAGTTTTTACGGTGAGATATTTACACTATTGACAGCTCACTTCCCCTAAATTGATGAAGTGAGCTGTCAATTGTGTCAAACCCTACCATCAGGTGGAATGACAGCTCAATTCTTATTTTGAAAAGTGTAACCGTGGAGTTTCTTGCCGGCTCTTCTCCATAGGAAGCGACCAGTGATGCAACGAATACGAATACGAATATTCGTATTCGCCGAATAGTAGACATTTACCGAATATTCGTATTCGGCGAATACTAATACGAATACTAATACGAATATTTAAAAATTAATATGCTTGTACGCAAATCTAATTACTGGTAGACTTGGAAAACGCGCGTCGTCGGCACGTAAAAATACGACGTGTGCAAGGGCCTTAACCGCAACGACGACGCGACGGGGGACTCCCCGGCCATAGTGTATACAGTGCCGCGGCCCGGGAGTTTTCCTATCATTACGAACCATGGATTGATTGATTCATTCATTCCTTTCATTTCATTTGTCAGTCGAAAGCACAAGTCAAGCAAGAGAGTATTGTTTTATTTATTTTCTGAGGTTGCTGCGAAGTGAAAGGAGTTGAAGTTGAATAGAAAATGTGTTCTCGTAAACGAAATCAAAGTGACATATGGAAACACTTCGATAAATTACCAAATAACTAGTTATATGGTCTGTATTTCTTTTGTATGAGCAAAAGGTAGGATAGTAAGTCCTAAGTAACTGAGACGAACGTTAGTAATAGCTGCGTCTATGTAGTACTAGACTATTAGTCTTTTATTACCATGGAGAGATATTCGTATTCGTATTCGCCGAATAGTAGGTTTGATATTCGTATTCGTATTCGTAAAAGTAGTATTCGTTGCATCACTAGAAGCGACCAATTGGAACCGTGCACCTAGCTTCTTACGTTTCATAAGTGCCCTTGTAGGTTTATGTGAAAATATTTTGAATTTGAATTCACTTTAGCTTTCACGGTGAGATTTAAAAAAATCGTTCGTCAGGTAAAAAACCGATAGGGAAATCGTGGCCCCCGGCAACAGGGCAACCGAAGGAACACGCGTGGGTTTTAGTCAGCAAGAGTCTGACACGCCTCCCGCTCCACCCAGAGCGGGAGAAGTTATTTCATAATTTCCCACACAAAAAAAAAAAGGTCAGCTATGAGATGCCATAAAGAAAAAAAAAAGTTATTTAACTTATAAGTCCACGTACGAAGCTAGTTATTTCTACCAACACAAGGCAGATGCACTTCCCTTTTTACTGACATACCTTACTAATGACATTCTAAACCTCACCAACATTCCTATGACAGTATAATGGTGTCCTTAGCAGCTGTTGTTATAACTTAAACACTCTATTGTTAGTTGGAAGATAATAGGTATTTGTAATGAACGTTATGTAAAACAGGACAACGCGTAATGACAACCATAGAAACGGGTTTTGTCGACGGAAGAATAGACAAAACGGCAGATTGTGATTGTTTATCTGTCATTTTGTCTATTCTTCCGTCGACAACACCACCACTATTGAAACGGGTTTTGTCGACGGAAGAATAGACAAAATGAATCAAATCAAATAATTTATTTACATAACACATGTTAAAAAGGTGTTACAGGTATAAAAGGTACATTATATTATAAATTATAACCTAATGAGGTGTGCAAAATTAATAAGTAAAGAAAGAAAGAAAATTCGTTTATTTAAGTATTACTAATACTAATCGCAACATTAAATACAGAATAGATTATAAATTGAGTTACATTAAAAATATAAATTCCAAAATAAAAAAATTGACAAATCAATATTTCAATAATCACTATATTTGTAATTATAAAATCATTATAAGATCTATCATCTTTCATTTTAATAATCATTAATTGAATAGTAACAATTTGCAACTAGAAATTCGTGCAAACCTAATTTGAATTGGTCCATTTTGTGTAGGTCTGTAATAGTTTTGACTGATTTAAAACAATCACAATCTGTCATTTTGTCTATTCTTCCGTCGACAAAACCCGTTTCGATTGTGCGTGCTGGTGGATAAATAAATTAAGTACATATTTCAATGTAAAAATACTGTTACTCATACAGATTGGAAAGACTGTATATTTATCCGCTTTAATTAATTTCTTAAACAAATAGTTCCTTTCATCCACTGACCAATAAATAAATCATCATGATTGGCTATCTGAAATTTAATGGTAAAGTTCTTTCTTCATCATTTGCCTAGCCTTTCCTCAACTACGTTGAGGTCAGCTTCCAGTCTAACCGAATGCAGCGAAATACCATGGAGCGACTGCCTATCTGACCTCCATATCCTAGTTACTGGGTAAGACTGTCAGACTTTCGGGCTTCTGTCTACCCGTAACGACTGTCACAGATCTACAAATGACAGCCGGGACCAACGGCTTAACGTGCTTTCCGAGGCACAGAGGGCTCTATATGTAATAGACGGTCATCCATCCACGGACCGACCTTGGCAAGAAAAAATCTATATATAAAATTCTCGTGTCACAATGTTAGTTGCCATACTTACTCCTCCGAAACGGCTTGATCGATTTTTATGAAATTTCATATGTATATTCGGTAGGTCTGAGAATCGATCGTAATCTATTTTTCATACTCCTAAGTGATAATGGTGGTCCACCCCAAACAGTCATTATCATTATCATCAGCCTATAAATGTTCCCACTGCTGGGACACAGGCCTCCTCTCTGTAAGAGGGAGTGGGCCGTAATCTACCACGCGGGCCCAGTGCGGGTTGGTAGATGTCACATGTCTTCGAATTTTCGGTTCTAGGACATGCCGGTTTCCTCACGATGTTTTCCTTCACCGTTTTGAGAGCAGTGGTGATGAAATAGTTTACACAAAGTAAAGCGTCTGTCTAGGTTCGAACCTAAGTCGCGGCCGTTACCACTGGGCCACCACTGCTGTCACTGTCAGCTAATATTCTATATAATATATGAAAGAAATAATATTATTCCTTCAATTACTAAAATTGACGTGACTTTCACTTCAATAGCACGATCTATTGTTTAGAGGTGAAAGGATTATCGTTACTGGTCAATTCGTTTCGGCGAACATACAATTTGAAAGTCTTGCACATATACTTTTTTAAACAAAAGGTCTAATTCAACGTTTCTTTAGATTTATAATGTCTAATGTCGTGTGTGGTCTTCGTTATGAAAATAAATTCTATTGATTGCATGTAACAAAGTGAGGTTGTCACCTAAAGCTGTGCCTAAAGTATCTTCGTCCATGTTGAAAAAAATTGTCTCTGCCTGAATTCTACTGTTGCATTATAAATTCTTTACTAAATTATAGTTTTCTGCCTTTCCTTTTTATTATAAACTTATTATAAAATTAGGAAACCGGCATGCCTGAGAGATATTAATTTCTCGACGGCATTTGAAGCCATGTCAGAGGCTCATGGGCGGCTTAAAACTCTGACACCAGCACGCGTAGCATGACCACCGTAGAAACGAGTTTTGTCGACGGAAGAATAGACAAAATGACAGATTGTGATTGTTTATCTGTCACTTTCTCTATTCTTCCGTCGACAAAACTCGTTTCTACGGTGTTCATGCTACGCGTGCAGGTTAGTCATAGTCACTAACCACACGAAAATAAGAAGATGAAATGGAATAGGTCTTTATTACTTCTGCATTTTTTTTAATTCTTTTTTTATAAAGATAAACAACGATAATTTAATATGGTATCATTGCCTCCATCATATTTCCAACCCTTTTTATTAAAAAAAAAACAGTGGCACTCCGGGAGTGCCGACAGAAGTGAAAACTTGAACAATTTAAAAAAATACTTCCAAAACCTTTAAAGTAAAAATACTTGCATAAAACATTGATCCGTAACGTAATTTAAATAAAGAGCACAATCGCGTTTACAAAAATGAGGTGTCGGTAACGGTGTCGCGAATTTAATTTCTTTTTTCCTGTCTCAAAAATGCCCAACGCGCCTAAAAGAAGTTTTCACTTCAAAAATAAATCATTTATAACGCATCAATTGATCGCGTCATGACTAACATAGTTTTAAGATAATGTAATAGTATGTACCTACTAGTGATGTGCTGGATATCCGTGATTCGCGGATATCCGCGGATCTCCGAAGGAGAAAAAAGATCTGTATCCTGTATCTGTATACATTTCATTACACATACGTAATGAAATGTATTAATATAAAAAACTTTTTACAAAAAAAAACAACCGACTTCAAAAAAAAACACTACAAAGTGAAAAATAACTTTAATTTCGGAAGTCGGTGTCTTTGGTTTTCAATTTTCGTTCTTTGTCACCGACTTCCGAAATTAAAGTTATTTTTCACTTCGTAGTGTTTTTTTTTTTGAAGTCGGTTGTTTTTTTTGTTGTAAAAAGTTTTTATTTTTCACTTTTTAGTTGTGGTACCTACCCCACACAAATTCGAATACCACTACCTGCTATGTAAATAACAGTGACAGGAAGTTATCATAATATCATCCACATACTAAGTGGGAAAAAATACGTATTATTGAAGCTAACTCAAAAACTAACCAAGCAAAGTTAATAAAATTTATATGGGACCACCTCTGAAGTATGATCTACCAAACAAAAAAGAATCATCAAAATCAATTCATAATTGGCGGAGTAATCGCGTAACAAACATACAAAAAAAAAAAAAGCATACAGTCAAATTGAGAACCTCCTCCTTTTGGAAGTCGGTTAAAAAGATCCGTTCAAGATCCGCCAAAAAGTAACGGATACAGATCTTTTTCTCCCTCGGGTATCCGGCACATCACTAGTACCTACTAACAAAATATGGACAAAAATTTGTATTTTTTTATTTCTTTTTATAATAATCGCATTCAATGTACATTTCAACCACAATTTCCCGTATATATTCAGCATGGTATGTAACCAAACCACACACCGAAGTACTCACAGCAAAAACTTCGATACAGTAACTGTATCGCAAAAAAAACCGTTTTTATCGAAATATCGCAAGAATTTTATTACCACTAAATGGTGCTATGTAAAAGTGGAGTTTATTTTAATGGTAAAACATTGTGGTGTAGTGAAATAATTTGCGTGCGTAATAAAAAATATATTAAAGTACGCGCGTATGATCTTTCCCGCTGTGAAATAAAATACGGTTAAAATTTTCACGAAAATAAATGAAAATGAGTACACTCGACTAATTAAAAACCGGCCAAGTGCGAGTCGGACTCGCATACGAAGGGTTCGGTACCGTAGCAAAAAAGCCAAATAGCAGCAATAGAAATGCATAATTTGTGAAAATTTTAACTGTCTACCTATTACGGTTATCACTAAACCTCCGCTGTCGACAGTCTGAACGGAATGAGACTACGGGTACGGAACCCTATAAATGCTTATCAATCTTATAATAACACAGCCAAGTTTTAAAAAATAAACGTGTGCCGTCGGGGACCTCCATCAGGAACAAAATTCTTTACGCGATACTCGCACGCACATAACACACAAGTTCGTAATAATAGAAAAAGAGAGAGAGAAATATCGATCGTTAAGTAAGCTATTCCACCTATACTCCGTTTGAAATAAGATTAGACATTTAAACACGCCTTTTTTACAGTCCGTTCAACCGATTTTGACTTCTATTGCGTAGGCATAAGGATGGCATTAAAAGCAAAAAAAGTGGTTACAAACCAACTGTTTACTGCAGCTGCCATTTGTCATGCCACCAACGCAATAGAAGTCAAAATCGGTTGAACGGACTGTAAAAAAGGTTCAGTTAAATGTCTAATCTTATTTCAAATGGAGTATAATCACAAGACTAGAGATGGACACTATTGACAATTCACTTTAAGTTCACTCCACCTAAGCTTTCACCGTGATTCGCCACTGGTAAATGAACTAGGTTTCAAAGTCAGTTACCATCGTCGCAAGCCGTTTCCATCTATCAAAACACATTCTGATTAAGTACAGCGACCTTTTTTGAGACCTTGACTTCATCATCATGGTTTCAGCCGAAAGACGGTTGTACATAAGCCTAGTGTCGCCCCCACATCGACCGGTCGTGACACGAAATATTTTAAGTATCATGCAGCGGTTTGTTGAACATTTTCGAGCACGTTCGTGTAATATTTTTTTTCAGTTGTTTTCATTCGAGTTTATTTCAACGAATTTCTTCATCACTTGTCATTTGCTTTTCTGTACCAACCTAAATCAATCTCAAATCATTTCTAACTGAACAGACAGCTGTGCTGCTGGGGAGTTTGTTGCGCCACTTCTTCTTCCCAGCTAAAGGCACTAAGAAGTGGTGAAGGGTGGGCGTTTTTAGGGGACTGTCTTATGTAATTTTGACGTTCGAAAAGTGCTGATTCTTAGCCTAGTTTGAATAAATGACTTTTTTTTGACTTAATCAAGTAATTTCCCTTCGCTAAAACCGAATTTACATTACGAAACTAGTTGCGTAAAGTTACTATTCATTGACAGTTTCAAAAGTGTAAATACACGTGAAGCTAGCTCTTAAAACTACCAAAGATTAAGTTTCGAACGCCAAAACAGAAGCTTCACATATTAATTCAGTTATACCCATAAATCGCGAAAAATTAAACAGCTGTTCCCAATTAGTCGAGCTAAGGCGAACATACATGTAGAGCTCAGCAGATTTTTCTCAGATACCCGTTTTAGTTCCAATAAAAAACTTCATAATGATGAGTACAATTACCCCTTTGAGGCTTTCAGTTATTTCAATGACTCCTTAGAGATTTGGTAAGTATGCGAAAATCTCGGTATTAAGACGCAGATATATGACAGTGACCTTGAATGGTTAGCTTGCGTGTTCTGTACTGAGCTCACGCAACGCGTCGTACGTCCAGCCAGTAATAGGACTCGCCCATCAAGGAGCGTTATCCCAAATTAGACGCATTATTAATTTAATACACGTAAATCAAAAGGTATTTTAATAAAACACGTATAACTAAAAGATTGATAATTTAACTATCTTTAAAATGGTGAAGTTTTCAGAAAAATACGCTTGATATATTTTGCGTCATTCTCAGTTTTTTATCCGCGTTAGACATAACTTTACAAATTAATTTCACTATGTAATATAAACATAATCTAAAATATGCGTATATCAAAATATTAAGAAAATGCTTTAATTTAACATACATTTTTTTCAAATCACTAACACTACTCGTTTAGACGTCATCTTCAGTATAAAATCATTAAAAGTCAGTTATCGTCCCCTTAATATTCAGTTCCCGGGCGCATCCGGTCAGGATGGGACCGGTACCCTAATTGCATAATACACGAGCAATCACAATTAGTTTCGATTTGAAACAGATTGCTAATCCAATCATGTCATGATTTCATGAAATCATCACATTTGACACCTTTGCTAACTTATGGAGTTGTAATGATTATAATTGAGTAACGCCATATTTGTTACGGCCGCGAATCATATTAAGATCAACATACAGGGTGTTTGGTAGAACGTTGAACATACGAAAATGGTGGATAGGTGGGGTCATCTGCTACTTACTCAGCCCTAATTTATTTGGCCCAGGCCCCCTGGTTTTTTTTTTTTTTTAATGCAGGTTGAAATAAGGATTTAAGTATTTTTTACATCTTTCTGTTATAAGAATCTGCCAATATTAAAGATTAAAAAAAATACCTGTTTTACCCATTTTTTTAATAAAAATTACACTTTAAAGTTAAGAAAGTTGTGAAACTAGAAGAAAGCAATAAAAAAATATTTTAATATCCAGGGCGCCAGGGCCAAATAAATTAGGACTGAGGAAGTAGCAGATGACTTCACCTATCCATCATTTTCGTATGTTCAACGTTCTGCCAAACACCCTGTATGTATAACATGATACTGACCTGCAAATTGCAAAAAACGTAAGAAAATTTTAATTTCGCGGGCTACCCTGACGGCAAAACGGGCTCTCTAGCTTTTTGGGGCGTAAGAAACGCCCAGTTTCTATTTCATACGTAGTGTTCTTTCTATGGTACAAACTACATAATATTATGAATAGACAGTAACCAGAGTCAAACAGGAAACTGCACGTATAATATGTATATGTTTATAACAACGGATAACACTGTGTCGCGGTTATCGTCACTAACCACAAACTGTAATAAATATCACAAATCTAGCATTCATTTGTTAGTTATTACTTAGAAACATTATAATCATCTGTCTGTTCTCTTCTAACTAACGCAGGCTTATTGTTATTTAAGAGGGCGCCCAATGGTCCACTAGCGCCACTCCTTTAAAAAAATATTGTCTCGTGACTGAGAAGGAATTATGAATAACGGCTAGTAAGGACCCTCGGTAAGTGTGTCTAGAATTTTCTAATATCTTTTATAAAGTTTCATATTGAGACACGAAGCAACAAAATACGATCTAGAGGAATGTGGCCGCTTTTCTTTAAATCGAATTTCAATATGTCAAAATACCAAAGATATTTAAGTATGTTTGCTTACCCTTTTCCTAACATGTTGGGGTCGGCTTCCAGTCTAACTGAATGCAGCTGAATACCAGTATTTTACATGGAGCGACCGCCTATCTGACCTCCACAACCCAGTAACTGGGTAATATGATAACCCCTTGGTAAGACTGAGTGTCAGACTCATCATGTTACATAGACCCTCAGCAACATCACGAATCTAGACACGCGGCAGCGTGTCGAGCCAAGTACTAGGCAAGACACGGCTGCAGTGTGTTATATTACACGAACCATTTGGAGCCACTTTTGACCCCTTAATAACTCAAAATCTATGTAACATAGACTCATGAAATTTGGTTTATTTATAAAAACCCCTTAGATTAACTAGAACTCCAAATTTCATAAATAAAACTCAAACGGTTATTGAGATATTAACGTATAAAAATCGGCATTTTTATCAACGACCCTGTCACTAGACATCAAAAACATTTAACCCATTTCCGGGTGACCTAGAAAGTTGAAAAGAGATTTCCCGAAAGCAGGCCCATGGTATGATACTGTGTCAAAGCTTATTTATCAAAAATTATGTCGTATTTTTTTCAAGTCGTTTTATCAAAATTTATTTCTTCTAGCATTAGAGAACCTAATAAATATTTATTTTGTTGATACTTAATAAAGAACTACATCCGCCATTCAATCCTAACCTGAATGTTGCCAGATGACAGACTATTCCAATAAAATAATTTGTAATCGATTGAAAATATCGATACTAACCCACATGGAGTAGGTGGAGTATCCACTACACGAGTATGTTTTAAATGCTATTTATTATACTCAAATACTGTAAAACTATGATTTTACAATAAATAAAATATTATATGGTCTGAATATACTCAACAACTTAAAAGCGTTTCGAGGCAGTAATGTTATTTTATAAACTACCAGTGATCAGAGTAAGTAGATTGATTTGAGGTCAATGAACTGGCACGTATATTAGTATGGATACGCCTCCGGGATTCCGGGATTTTGAAATTATTAAGATTTTTTAAGGAATTTCAAATGTTGTAATGTGTAGAATAAAGAATACATCAATATGAATAAGAAATGTTCAACCCTTTTGCTGTCTGTTTAATAGTATATAGGTGATCGGACTCCAAGAAAAGGATAGATATACTATAAAACAATATAATATATTTTAAATATTTATCTATCGCATTCTCTAAATTTCCAATGTAGTAGTTTAAAAATCCTTACTTTAACAATATTTGATTCAATCCCGTAAGTACCAAAATGAAATCCCGGAAAAAAGGCTTATCCATGTTATGATTTCTATGACTATTCATGATGCGAGTACGTAAAATCAATCGACCTACTCCGATTGATAATCACCCAATCGATTTCGTCAATCGATTACCAAAATAATTAAACCTGGTAACACTGACACCATGCATAATGTCAAACTGTCAAAAAAAATCTGTCAGATCAATGGCATTGTTGGCTGTTTGTTTTACGTTGATTTGAATTTATTTTTCCGTATTTACTTTATACTTATATTACGTTACGATTTAATGCTGTCAATTTAAATTGAAGCCAGAGGAACTATTGCTTATCTTTCCATGGCCCTGGGTAAGTTTATTATGTTCTCTAAATATTTATAAACACCGTCGTATTGTATAACCTCATTGATTTTAGCAGCCTATTAGTAGAAGGCCTATGTTCAGTCAGGGGTACGTCGCGCGTCGTCAGCTGTAAATGTCTATAGTACGATGTAATTATATAGCATAAGTAAATACACTGAATTTTTTTACCTTTTTCAGGTATGACGATGACATGTGTTATTGCAAGACTTGACATTATTGATTATATTATCTATAACTCTATCCCAAGTATTACTTGCTCAGCAAAATCTAAGCATATTATGTTATGTATGTGGCATGTCAACTGCAAGTCACAGAAGTCATCAGGTTAGTGTTTTTAAAATGGCAGAATTACTATGAGTGATATAATTATTATACAAAAGTAAATAAACAACAATAAGAGTATTTTCTTACTTTCTAGGTTAGGTATACATTTGGATAAAGTTTGTCATGCTTACTGAGAGAGGCTGCTACCAGAGATGTTTATAGGCAAGCAAGTGAAGATAAAAACAGAGCCACCCTAGAGTGTAAAAGATTTACCCATAATAAATCAAAACAATAATCTGGTTAGGGCCAGAATCAAATCGTGACATGTGAGCAGCAGGACTTAGTGTACATAATTATTGATAAGTGAGCAAAATAGGACAAATTGTTTAAGAGATCATCATTGCTTATTACTGTTTTGTGGGAAAGCGTACATCTACCATCTACCGTACCTACGCTGCTTTTTTATGAGAATGAAGCTGAAGCCGTTTTAAATTCTATGAGAAATAAAATGTTTTTAGTATTTAGGTATTGTTGTGTTATTTGTTAAAGTAAACCTTCCTATAGAAGCACTGAAAATGCTGCTGCCAATGAGATTATTCATCTTTAATTAAGAGAGTTGGCTAAAATAATGTTTATGCCATTAAATCTTTCATATTTAGCGCGCAAGATTATTAATTTACCTTTATAAAATTCAAGTCTGTAAATGCGATAATCGCCATTTTGATGACAGTCGAGGTCGAGGCTAAAAAACATAAAAATTGGGGATTGCGAACATCCAAACTCCACCATAAGGACAGCGACTATTACAACATTTAATTATTTGACGAATTCATCCATTTTTCAAGTTAAATAAGTAAAGTAAGTTAAGTAAGTAAGTAGTAATGAAGTTTTTGATTGATATCAAAAACTAAAAAACACGCACGATTGGCGCGAATCTTCGACTTTTGATAAAGTCGAAGATTCGCGCCAATCGTGCGTGTTTACATTTTAACTTTTCACAATTAACACACATACACATATCTGATACGACTTTAAATGTGACAAATGTGATTAAAAATATTATAAGTAACTAGAAAATGCCCAAATCTTTACTTATTATACGAACACATGTTCAATAATACGTAATATTCATTACTACTACTCAATTTGTGTTAAAAATTGTCGATCATTGTTTTTTTTTTATTGTAATGATGTGCGAAAACGATTATGCCAAAGGTTTTTTTTTTTCAATTTTGATTGTCTCGATTAATTTATAATTATGTCAAATGTCTGAAATCTATACTTGAAAATTAAAATAAAATTGTTTTAAGCATTAAATACAATAAACATTGTTTAAAATAATTATTCATACTTTTCTAGTGTTTAATCGTTTTTAGGACATTCAATATAAAACGAGTCAACACATAGAACGAGGATAGATACTTACCTCATTTATTGAATTTCGCGCCGAATTGTTTCTACTTATTTGAATTTAAATTCGGAACGTTGTTCAAAATTATTTTTAATTTATTGGACAATTATTTACTGTGGATTTTATTTTTGATACTTTCTGATATAGAATGCCTAGTATACATTTTTTAGGTAGGCTTAAGAAAATTTTTTTTGTGAATGATGTTAAATTAATTATATAAATTAGGTAGGTATTCCGCAAACACTTTTGAATGACGTCTATATTTTTAAATTGAAACTTTTATTACATCGTCTCAAACTTTTTCGTCTGTGTGTTGCATGTCGCGTGTCGGTCGGCCGCGGAGTAGGGATAAAGTGAAAGGCGATCGTCAGAGCAGCCAAGGCCGATATGGCGGCGCCTATAGTTCGCAGCAGCTGACCGTGTAAAGTTTCACTTTTACCGTGGTTTCATAAAACCAACAATCATTTTTTTTTAGTTGTATGAGTTTGATAGTATTTGTTTTTAATAGGATAATCTTACTCGAGTAATAGAAATTGTTTATTTTTGAGGTAGTTTCAAAACGAAATTTTAAAAAAACTGCCCAAGTGTATGTCGGACTACGCACAGTGAAGGGTTCCGTAATTGGGATGAATATTTACGCATAAACATTGCATAGTATCAATTTTATCGACTGCAAAAATAAGTTTGTATTTCTCGAAAAAACTATAACAAACAAAGTTAATTCTGCGGTTGTAACCGAAAATAAACTGTATCTCAAAAATTATTGACTTCAAAAGCAAAGTCACTTAGAAACATCTTAACATTTTAATTATGAGATCCAACAATATACGCTTTATATGCATAGATTTTTTTCATCTCTCGGTTATATGTAAGTATGGAGAATGCCACCCCCACTATTATGTTTATCGTAATTTCACTACACCATTGTTTAACGGTGCAAAAAATACACTTTTTTCAAAATTTTCATCGATAGAGTGTAAATAGTCTCCATGTTAAATGACTGTATGACATCCGGACGCACGGACAGACGAACTTGACGAAATTAAGAGGTCCGTTTTTTTACGGATTTTGATTATCAAGTTTACAATTGGCATGAAATTGATGTATATGACAATTGATCTACAATATTATTATTATTTGGAATAGCCGCCATCTTAAAATCCAGAATGTCCATCTAATTCGATATCAGCACTATCTCCCGAAAACTATGAAAATGACAGTCATGACGCCAAATTTTCAAAAGGGGTTAAAAACTGCCACTTGCTCACTTCAGATGGCGCTGATCTCCAGCGTCTTATAATTTGACAGCTAACTATACATTTTTGATTCGAATGCCAAAAGTTGATGTAAATTCCTGAATTTCATGACTGAATTCAAAACACCCCGTCGAGTCAACTGATGTGTCACGTGTCAAAATCTTGGTCCCTAATGTTAGGCGGCAGTGAATTCATTTCATTCATTCTCTGATCTCGAAAAACTTTGTTACAAACCTCAGGTCGGTATGTTCAAGGTAGTTGGTAGGTTGGTACTATGCTTGAGACGTTTTTGAATTGATAGATCGTATGACTATTGTTTTAGGGACTATTGTCGTTTAATTTTTAATATAAACTTACGAATAGTTAAGTCCATAGTGAGGTCAAAATGTAAATCCAAGAGGCGGCTGCAACGGCGGCGGTGATCTCTCGCGTCCGGCCCTGGTTCAGGCCATGGTACGGAGCGAGAGGAAATGGCAGGCCGTCACCTCCTTCTGCGAAGCGGTAATGCTCGCGAAGGAGGAGGCGGAACGCGTGAGGTAGAGGCAAAGTTCGCGCCCTCACGCCCCTAACCGCTGCAGGAGGAGACGCCCGGGGCGGGAATCGCGAGCCGATTTCCGGCCACCGTAGGCGCGGGCTTGCGAACGGTGAGCAATGGGTAGTTCGCCGTCCGATAAGGACCAAGCCCGGGTCGACGGCGCGTTGTGTTCCACGCGCGCCTCAAAGAGATGTCAGCAGAAATGACGGGATCCGCTAGGGCCAATGCCTGCCGGGGGTTCGCAGAAAACCGATAGGGACATCGTGGCCCCCGGCAACAGGGCAACCGAAGGAACACGGGTGGGTTTTAGTCAGTAAGAGTCTGATACGCCCTCCCGCTCCGCCCAGAGCGGGAGAAGATACTTAAAAAAAAAAGGGGCGGCTGCAAAAATTAAATAATTAAATCATACGTGAGAAGGAACTTTGTTCCTGACGGGGTCAAAGTCAAAGTCAAATCATTAATTTCAAATAGGCCCATGTATGGCACTTTTGAACGTCAAAAATTACAAAATAATAAAATTGATTCTATTCGCCCCTTCCAAAAGGTAGTTTTCGTATGGAGAAGAATGGGCAAGAAACTCCACCGTTACTCTTTTAAAATGTTTTACAATTGTTTGTATATGTACGTACATTTGTTAAATAATAATTATATGTGAAGACGGTGCACCTAGAATAAAATTACTATACCACAATAGGTAAAAAGAATTAAAAATGAAACAACGACAGATAATTTAATATGTGATAGATACATGGTGCTCACATATTTACAAACATTGTAAAAGTAGACGATTTTCCTAAAATTTTACAATTAATAAGTCAGTGTGTGAGGAAGTAATCACAGAATGTAAACATTTAACACAGTACCCCATAAAAGATGTATGTACTTAAGATAATCTAAAAAATGGTTGATCTAGTTTATTTTTATTTCTAGTATTAAAATTATGTCTATCACTTATTTTATTAAAGAGATGTGGATTTTCCTTACATAAATAATATTTTCATAAATGAATTGGCAAGGTACCGTCATAATATTAATCCTTTTAAAAAGTTTCGTGAGAGATTCGCGGCGACGTAGATTATAAATGGCTCTGATAGCTCTCTTTTGCAAAATAAAGATGGATTCAATGTCAGCAGCCCGACCCCACAGTAAAATGCCATACGACATGAGGCTCCCCGACTGCATACGTTTTTTTTAATAATAATACTTGCCGCGCCGGCTCAGCGATCTGACATCATTGCGGAAAATTGTAACAATTGTTACGAAAGAAATACCTACATTCTTACACAATATTGCTACGCATATTTACAAAAAGAATTTAATAGATCACGTTTGATTGACGAATAATAATAATTTCTTTACAAAAAGTAATGATATCCCATCAAAAACATAAATGTGAAAATGGGAGCCAAATTCCATAAATATGGTTGTCGACTTCGCCGACAAAAGAATTGAAATCTAAATGGGTGCCAAGTTCTGTAGATAATCCTGAAATTTATTTATAAGAACATGCAACTTTCTAAAATAAAATTAAAACACAAATTCTTGTTTTTTCTGCTATAACAATGTTTGCTATTTAAAAATATAACTTCTTAAATTTGAACAGTCGAATTATTTACACAAAGCACTTAGGATAAATTGAAGCTCAAGATTTGACTTGGCTAGTTTTACCAGCAAGCTGAAATTTTAGAGAAAGAAGATATTTTGACCTTACAGTTACAATAAGAAACAGTAACTTGCGCATAACATAAAGAACAAATATATAAATACGCCTAGGTAGACAGTCAAAGCTGTAAACAGTTACAATAAGAAACAGTAACTTGCGCATAACATAAAGAACAAAGATATGAATATTTTACTTTATTTATTTGGCTCACCAACAATTAAGTACACCGATACAAAGATATGAGATACATGCAATAAACTTATAGACTAGTGTACAAATTTCTTACAGGTAAGCACATCATGAATTACTTATTTGATGTTGAGTGCCTACTTAAAATTAAATAATAATAATTAAATATGCCTAGGTAGACAGTCAAAGCTGTAAACTCGATAAAAAATAGCGTCCAACTGTTAGCCGCTTAATGCACGCACACTAAAAAAGTAAAATTACAGCACAATGACGTGGCGCGAGTGTAAGACGTAGCTGTAATGCACACCAGCATAAAAAAGTTACCCTGTTTGTTTTAGTTCTTTTGCACCGCGACACTGTAGACAAATATAAAGATGATAAATTGATTAGCCAAATATAAGATAACTTGTATGTAAAAACTAGCCAAGTCAAATCTTGAGCTTCAATTTATCCTAAGTGCTTTGTGTAAATAATTCGACTGTTCAAATTTAAGAAGTTATATTTTTAAATAGCAAACATTGTTATAGCAGAAAAAACAAGAATTTGTGTTTTAATTTTATTTTAGAAAGTTGCATGTTCTTATAAATAAATTTCAGGATTATCTACAGAACTTGGCACCCATTTAGATTTCAATTCTTTTGTCGGCGAAGTCGACAACCATATTTATGGAATTTGGCTCCCATTTTCACATTTATGTTTTTGATGGGATTCATATCACCGTACCTCATTCAAAAACTACAACAGTCAACATTTGGACCTTCAACAGTCCTTAATGAGACACAATAGAATTTTAATTGTTATCGATCTCCAGGAGAACACCGGACTGTCAAAGATGTTCTGACGACTCGTAACGACTGTCAAAGATCCACGAATGACAGCCAGGACAAACGGCTTAACGTGAAACGGCCTATCTGACCTCCACAACCCAGTAGGTACCTGGGTAACACGATACCCCTTGGCAAGACTGGTTGTCAGACTTTTTGGGCTTCTAACTACCCGTAACGACTGTCAAAGATCTACAAATGACAGCCGGGACAAACGGCTTAACGTGCTTCCCGAGGCACGGAGGAGTCTCGGTATGTTAAGATGGTCACCCATCTACAGCCCAACCCCGGCAAGCGTAGCTTAACCTGATATGAACCTGTATTACTTAGCCACGAGCTCCGAGATATTGTAAATACGTAATAAGCAAAAATTTAAAAAATCTGAGGGTAACAAAGCGTACACAAGTTTAATAGGTATTTCATATGACACATTCGTTGTTGTTTATAATTAAAACAATGAGTCATCTTAAACAAATAACCGTTTATAACGCCATTATAATAGATATTTAAAATACCATTAGAACGGGAAATTATAAATAAATCGCTAACAATGCCTATATGGGGAAACTAATCTACTTATTATTATTGTTAGTACCGCAAATGTTATTAGTAATGGAATTGTTAGATTGTAAACATCAATGTCGTTAATGTATAAAGATAAGAATCTGGACGACCGAGCTCTGATCGGGTGAAAATAGAGAATGCTCATTTAAGACGCAGATATATGACAGTGACCTTGAATGGTTAGCTTGCGTGTTTTGTACTGAGCTCACGCAACGCGTCGTACGTCCAGCCAGTAATAGGACTCGCCCATCAAGGAGCGCTGTCCCAAATTAGACGCATTATTAATTTATTACACGTAAAACAAAAGGTATTTTAGTAAAACACGTATACTAAAAGATCGATAATTTAATTATCTTTAATATGGTGAAGTTTTTAGAAAAATACGCTTGATGGATTTTGCGTCATTTTCAGTTTTTTATCCGCGTTAGACATAACTTTACAAATTAATTTCACTATGTAATATAAACATAATCAAAAATATGCCAATATTAAAATATTTAAAAAATGCTCTAATTTAACATATGTTTTTTTCAAATCACTAAAACTACTCGTTCAGACGTCATCTTCAGTATAAAATCATTAAAAGTCAGCTATCGTCCCCTTAATAGTATAGGATAGTTTAGATTAATTCCATCTATATATAGTACATACTAATTCCATGTTTTTTTTTTTGGGTGGGAAATTATCAAATAACTTTTCCCGCTCTGGATGGAGCGGGAGGGCGTGTCAGACTCTTACTGACTAAAACCCACCCGTGTTCCTTCGGTTGCCCTGTTACCGGGGGCCACGGTTTCCCCTTTCGGCCCATATTCGCCGCCCCGGCAGGGCTAATTCCATGCTGTCATGTCATTTATTCTATGGCAGCCATCTTGTTCTAAACTTTGGGCGATTGAGCTTTGCTCGGGTGAAAATACGGAGAAAACGAATTTTCCCAGATATGAGGTCTAACTAGATCGATTTTTCGCCCCGTAAACCCCTATGCAACTTTCATCGAAATCGTTAGAGCCGATTTCCAGAACGTGATTACTTGCTCGTTTAATAGTATAGGATTATGCAGTTTTTAGCTTCAATTTAATTTCAGACAAGTAGTTCAAACAATAAAGATAATATCACGCCTTGTGTCCCCGAAGGGTTAAGCAGAGGTTTACCTAAAGTACACCCACATTTCGCCAATTATGTTTAAGTCCCATGTAATAGGGGACGAGCCTATTGCCATCAACCGGGCACAAATTCAGACTCCGGGCTGCTACTGGAAACTATGGAAGCTAAATTAAGTATGTAAGTATTCTGAGAAACGGTATCAAAAATCTCGATACTGGGTTTTATAAATAAACTTAAAGAAAAATCTGAAAACTTTTTTATGAAACCATAGTACCTAAAAGTTTGAATGTCGTGACAATCAAGTATTTTTCAACAATTGTTGTGTTAATTAAATAAACGTCTTGACCATAATTAACGCTGTGAAAACTGAGCTTTTAAATTACATTATTAAAAGTAGTTACACAAAAAAAACTTCGTTACCAATAACTGAAAGACGAGCACAAAACGTCCACTTATCACTTGTCAAAGAACTCATCAATTAAAAAAAACGTTTAAAATATATCACACTATGGAATGCATTCTATAAACGTTGCAAACACAATGGATCCTTGTCACCACACTATACACACAGATTGCACTCAATCGAATAAAAAAATCGATTTCCCAACGATCGATACGAGTATATGCGCACGCGTCTACCGCACGACTGGAGCCTTGAGCGGGAAAATTGTAAACATCGCGGGGGAGAGGGACGGAGATATCGTGGAAGAAAGGGATAGACAGTGATTTGTTTATACCCCGGCGATGTTATGTTTGTAAGCTCGTGTGTAGATGAAGTTAGTGTGCAGAGGAGAGAAATGGTAGAAAGCTTGGAAGAGATTCTTATTGCAGCCTCTGTGAGGCAAGTATCAAATATTACTTTTTTTTTTTTAGAGATTAGCCTAGGCCAGGTATTTGGTGAAGTCTGGCTGTGGATGATGATGTCTTTGAGATTGATAATGTAGATGAATGTAATGCACTCTTGGCCAAAAGGAACCTTGGAAACATGGTCTTGGTCGTCAGAAGTCCGAAAGTCTGAAAACTAGTCTTACCAATGGGTATCGTATTATCCAGTTACTGGATTGTGAAGGTCAGATAGGCAGTATAGCTCCATGTAAAATACTGTTCTATATCCGGTTAGACTGCAAGCCGACCCCAACATAGTTGGAAAAAGGCTAGGCAGATTGATTTGACTTGGCCAAAAATATTATTGATCTTATTTAAAATCACCTTATCATCCGGTTAGACTGGAAGCCGACTCCAATATAATTGGAAAAAGGCTAGGCAGATGAGGATTTAAACATGACGCGTCAGCAATTCAGTGTAGGCCTACGTTTTTTCCCGCAATTCTAACAAAACATTCCACAATCCATAGTACCCGAAAGCTTTAGTAAACGCGTGTCCCAGTATCCATTGTATGAAGACAAATAAACCGTCCAATATTCTTTCCACACCATAAAAGCGCAACTGCAAACAAATTCAAAAAAAAATCTAGCAAAAACCTTTCAAACGGACGGTTTTAAAACAACGAGAACACTATCCAAGCTGCAAGTGTGAACCTTTTAAAACTGTTAGCACGTGGTTCACCACTCGCCTGTGGGATTACCGCTAGATTTCCAAATGAAATTCCGGTTCCTCTTAAAAGTTTTTTAAACTGCCACGAATATCAGTTTGCGCAGCGAGAGTTTAATGCAGTTTCGAATCCAATTTTCGTGGACGGGTATGGAAACCGGTAAATGAGATGCATAGACATGAAAACGACTGATACGTACGTAGTTTTATGAACATCGTAAAAAAAGTTATGCAAAGTGTTTTAGTTTTAAGTGCCGCTCGATAAAAGTTCATAAGTAAATGAAATTCTAGAAAATTGTTAAAGAAAAGAACGCTTATTTACGCAAAATCAAAACGATATACTTAAAAAAAATCTGACAGCTGACAGTACTAACCTCTCGGAAAATGGGTTGGTACCATCTGACGGCCAACTCTAGCACCGCGCGCGCTCATTGGACAATGCAAATAGCGCGCGCTTCCCCGGCTTCCTGTTACACACATCCGTCCCTTTTTACGAAATCACTCCCACAGATCGCAGATAAGAAGAAAGATATATTACAATAAAAATCTTTTGTAAACCTGTATTATCCCACTGCTGGGCAAAGGTCTGCCCCCAGAGCTTTCCACATTTAAGGAGATCCAATCCATTTCTCCATTATTAAATAAAAAGTTGATATTTAGGGTTCCGTACCTCAAAAGAAAAAACGGAACCCTTATAGGATCACTTTGTTGTCAGTCTGTCTGTCTACCTGTCAAGACCCTTTTTCTCAAGAACGCGTGGAGGTATCGAGCTGAAATTCATATCAAATGCTCAGGTCTACTGTCCCTTGGAGCTGTGAAAAAATCAAACTTCTAAGCCAACGCAATCAAAAGATAAAGCCGTTTGTGCTGCAAATTTTCGACACTCGCAAGGGAATCAAAACCTACAGGGTACTTCCCGTGAACTCAGAATCTTGAAATTTGTTACGAAGCAACGTCTTATAGCACAGATAAAGGAAAAATTGAAAAGCATAAATGTTTAGTTACATCATATAATAAAAATATTTTTAATAATTTTAAACTTACTACCCCTTTCCTCATGAACGCGGTTTGTACGGAACCCTCGGTGCGTGAGTCCGACTCGCACTTGGACGGTTTTTTCCTTGAGCTACAACTTAGCAACTAAGTACATCCAAGGTAGGCACAATGCTATACATCTACCCGTCTCTTCTAGATTAACCCAATCTATGCCATTCATGTTTACACGACGTGACATCTCGTTTTATTGAGATGAATCTGTGATGGAAGGATGTTAGTGACAGGGGAATGTATATTGTAGCATATTAGTGTTTGTTTAACGTCTAATTTATGCGTTGTATCCTTTAATTTTGTGATATGAAGTTTAATAAAGGGGATAAGCGATATGAGACTTGATTTAAGTCTAGGAATATGGGTGTTTAGTTACTTCTAATGGCACCGAAACGTGGTCGCTCACAATGAGCCTTATTAGAAGATTAAAAGGCGCTCAAAGGGCAAAGGAGAGGGCCATGCTTGGACTTCCCTACGTGATCGAATCAGAAATGAAGAGATCCGCAGGAGAACTAAAGTAACCGACATAGCCCGAAGAATTTCCAAACTTAAGTTGCAATGAGCAGGGCACATTGCTCGCAGAACAGATGGCCGATGGGCCTCCCACAAGATGGACCGATGACCTTGTGAAGGCCGCAGGAAGCCGCTGAATTCGGGAAGCACAGAACCGGTCGAAGTGGCGGTGCTTGGGGGAGGCCTACGTCCAGCAGTGGACGTCTTTCGGCTGAAATTACGAGTACACTTCTGCCAACGATTTGGGGATGCATCAGCCTATAATTAAGTCACATTATGGCACAGGATCTTTTCATTTAGAGAAGGAACGAGCAATATCTTCATCACGCTTGCCTACTGCGTGTTTGCTATTACCAGACTACCAAGTTAGATTCTCCTCACCAAGTTGTCCTACACCGTTATCATTGTAGAATGGTTAAGTCGAGCTCTGCGGAACATTCAGTGTTGATATTTGAGTTAAGAAGGATCCGAGAACTTTTTCATTAGGGTTTCAACCTGGCCTGCAAATTGCAACACACGTAAGAAAATTCAGCTTAAGGGGACGATAACTGACTTTTAATGATTTTATAGTGAAGATGACGTCTAAACGAGTAGTGTTAGTGATTTGGAAAAAATATATGTTAAATTAGAGCATTTTCTTAATAATTTAATATAGGCATATTTTTGATTATGTTCATATTATACAGTGAAATGAATTTGTAAAGTTATGTCCAACGCGGATAAAAAACTGAGAATGACGCAAAATCTATCAAGCATATTTGTCTGAAAACTTCACCATTTTAAAGATAATTAAATTATTGATCTTTTAGTATACGTGTTTTATTAAAATACTTTTTGTTTTACGTGTAATAAATTAATAATGCGTCTAATTTGGGTCAGCGCTCCTTGATGGGCGAGTCCTATTACTGGCTGAACGTATGACGCGTTGCGTGAGCTCAGTACAGAACACGCAAGCTAACCATTCAAGATCACTGTCATATATCTGCGTCTTAAATACCTTTGTCAAAAGCGGTCCTAGTAAAACTCTTCATACTTACTCACGTACCATCACTGGTGGAAGCTCTTTTCATTTTCGATTTTGGGGTGAAAAAGAAAGAAATTCAATAGTTTTATTTGTCACAGAAGGACGTGCATTTATTAACTCGAATAAAAAAGCAAAACAGATCTATAATCACGAGCACAGAACAGAAATAGCTGGCAGATGCTCGTCCTGACTGTGAATACTGACAAGAAGGCTTCCACTCAGCATGTTTATTTTTATTAAGTAGAAAATACTGTGCAAAGGCGGACTTAATATCTGAGGCTTTTCTACCAATCAACCTTAGGGTGACGCAGAGACAAAACATGGCAACATAAGGGATAGTTAACTCGGGGTAACTCGTAACATGATGCTGGATGAAATACCGGCACACCCTTGGAAGTCAGCCTCGCTGCCAGTACAGACTGGCCTACGGCATGACCATATTCTCATAAAATTCGTGCTGATATGAGAGGAGGAGAGAGGAAGAAGAAGCAACTACGAATTCGTAACTCCACTATTAAACCTTCAGGCTAGCGTTGCCATCTCAAAAAATTTGAATACCGGACTTTTGGGTCCCAAGGCCGGATAGACACCAAAAAAAAAAGGATTTTTGTCTAAAAGTTCAAATAAAACATATATTTTTATAAGAAAGTTTTAATCGGTAATGGTGCCGATTCCCTTGTTCACAAACTAAACTAAATTTAAGTTCAGTGCATCTTTTTCTTTCTATTTCATTAAGAAAAGGACAGAAGATAAATTTTAGTTTAGTCCTGTCAAATTAATCAGCGCTTGACGTAAATTGACGTAATTTTAGTCGGCAAGTTTTTAATCACGTCTAGACTTGAGAGTGACAGGCACTGATTAATTTGACAGGACTAAACTAAAATGTATCTTCTGTCCTTTTCTTAATGATATAGAAAGAAAAAGATGCACTGAACTTAAATTTAGTTTAGTTTGTGAACAAGGGAATCGGCACCATTGTCATTTATTTGCATTTTTTTTTTCTTAGGTAGAAATGGGCTTTAAAAGCTCAACCTCCTTAATAATTCTATCATAAATCATTTTGCGCGTTACAGGTCTTACCACAATTAACATTTTTGCAATAGTTTCCAATTTTAACCTGTTTCTATGTTTCGTCCATTGCTGGCCTAAAGAGAATAAAAAGCCTAACAAAAGCAAGACGAGCCGGATGCAGTCAAATTGGCCCGAACAAGAGATCAAAAAGCCTAACACTGTCCGGCTTTATCCGGCATGGCAACTCTACTTCAGACGAAGGAACTTGCTCTTCAAGTATTACACAACAAGTAACCACGAATAGTTTGAACTACGCTACGTCAATATTTACCGGTACCGGTCGGTACTACGGCATTGTTCAGCGATGTTACGCGATCGGTAGCATATGTAATGTCAGAAACAGTCTTGAAATGTTGTAAGCAGGTGTGTTAGTCATCATAGTACCACGTCTATTGCATGGGACGATGTATTTATCTATAAAGAAGTCTGCATTAGTAAAAAAACGTGTGGCACTCGGGGACTGCCGCGGTAAAGCTATTGCATAGCATTTGTAACCTCCATACTTCCTATTTGTCAACGCTACACTTGGGATGATGACGTGATGACATAAAACAAAAATTACGTTCATGACAACATAACGTTGTCATGGGAACCGTCATTACATGGTAGGCGGAGTGGGGGGTGTTAGGTTTTTTTCGTTACGGAATTTCTTGATTCGGTCGCCGCGCTCAAAGCCCGCGATAAAAGCTATGCAATAGCTTAAAAACGGTAGAATTTTAAAATCTATAGACGGCAACACCATCTGTCCTACGAAAAACGATTTTGATACTTTGTTTGTCTTTTTGTTTTTGATAGGTTATTTTGTTTATATTCTGATTTATTCCTGGTAAAGAATAGTCACTTTAGCATGATGCAGTGTGGATTTGATACAGTTTTGTCATCGTATGTGGAGGTGGAGCATAGGTACGACATAGTATATTACACATAATCTATTAGGCAAAATATCAAAATCATTAGTTCTACTTACACGTCAACTTTTCGATATCTTGTAAACATTGTCGTTTTTGGTTAAGGACGACATCGTGCCGTTCCTTCAAATCTTGGAATTTACATACTAAGTATAATAACTCCCACACCCTATTTTTAATAGTTTTAACCATTTTTCTACTTTATTTTATGAAAACAACTTTGATCGGAAAGGATAACTGACTGATGTAAAAGTTTACCATATATAAAACTTTTTTGGGGTTGCCCATTTATTAGTCGTATCATCTCTAGTATCGGTACGAACTCATCATCATCCTTCCAACCTTGCCTTTCCCTGTGTTGGGGTCAGTTTCCAGTCTAACCAGATGCAGCTGAATACCAGTGTTTTACATGGAGCGACTGCCTATCTGGTGCCTGTCGGTACAAACCGTATATGAGGATATCTCCCTTCTACCGAGGCAAAAACTTGCCATACAGCAAGGTGGTTGCGGAGCTGACCGGTTCAAGGTTACATTTCATTACCTCCAGTTCCAGAAATGGTTCAACTGTTTGACAGAAAATGCACAGCATTCACTATTGAAGATGTTACCGTGCAATCGGAAGATAATGCTCCTAACACGCGTAGGATGATAACCATAGAAACGGGTTTTGTCGACGGAAGAATAGACAAACAGATTGTGATTGTTTATCTGTCATTTTGTCTATTCTTCCGTAGACAAAACCCGTTACTATTGTGGTGCTATGCTAAGTGTGCTGAAGGGCTATAGAGGTAGTTGCGATGAGAAAGGATTTATCGAAACTATAAATAAAAAATTACTTAAAAAAAAATACAACCGACTTCCAAACTAAAAGTGATAAATAACTTTAATTTCGGAAGTCGGTGTCTTTGGATCAGTATTTTAGTTTTTTGCCACCGACTTACGAAATTAAAGTTATTTTGAATACTTAAATAAAATATATAAATCAATTATTTCCCTATTCATCTTCCATGCCCATTTTCTTTTCAAACCTAACTAACCTCCTCCCCCCCTCCTCTTTCTTCTCTCCTTCCTAACTTGGCAGTTCTGAACATAGGCACTATTAACTTCCGCGCATGTTCTTTTTCTCACACTCGCCTCACCATCACCACCACCATTTGGTTCCTAAAAAATGTTATTGCGCAGCCTTCTGCGCGAAGTTCAGAACTGCAGAGTTTTAACGGCCGTATTGTAAAATGAATTTCCTACGAGATACGTCTTGTCACGATAGTCCTTGCCACTTGCTATGCCGCCAAGTGTCCGCATTCCTACTAAGATTCAGACTAGATTATAAAGCAGATGACTAATTAAAGCCAGGTGGTTGGTAATCTGACGTAGGTACCGTAAACTACGGTAAAAATCTGCTGGATAACGCAGGTAACAGGGAAAAAGAAGGAAAACTACCGATACGAAAGAGACGAAAATATCGATATTTTTATAATCATTTAATTATTTTAATTACTGATACTTTAAAAAAGTGTTCATTAATTTCCCATTCTACATTGGCTATTCTAAAACCGAACGCAAAATAAGTATCTATAAAAAACTCAACTTTACGCCGCTCACCGCTAGATGGCGCTGCTGGTAGCACAAATGAGGATAAAAAAATAAGTTTCTAAAGAACAATGGAATTCGCAAACGTTGGCAGATGGTTAACTTGTAGCAGATGGGTTCACTCATTGCCTTTCAATTAGAAGCCAGGTAAGATTGCACTGGAGATGCCAGATGGACTTGCAAGAAAAGCAGGTGCGACAGAATTGATAGCGGAAAAACGGGTTTAAATTTTGAGTTTCGAAGAGCCATATATCCAGCTGTGGTCTGCGAACGGTTGCGTTGATCGATAAGAAATACCTACATATTATTAAGTACTGTAAAGCAATTTGTACTCTTAGTACTTAATAGTATGTATTTCTTATCGATCAACACAGCCTTTCGCAAATTGCTTTACCTTACTATGAAAGGTTTCATCAGAGCTTATTCTGTAAAATATCGCGTTTACATAACATCACGCCTTGTTTCCCCGAAGGGTTGGACAGAGGTGTCCCTGTAGCAGGTACACCCACATTTCGCCAGTTATGTTTAAGTCCCATGTATTAAGGAGGGGCTTGTGGCTAAGTAATAACAGCTGCACGGGTCGATCGATCAGGTTAAGCTACGCTTGCCGCGGTTGGTCCGTGGATGGGTAACCATCTTTACATACCAAGTCCCCTCCGTGCCTCGGAAAGCACGTTAAGCCGTTGGTCCCGGCTGTCATTTGTAGATCTTTGACAGTCGTTACGGGTAGTTAGAAGCCCAAAAAGTCTGACAACCAGTCTTACCAAGGGGTATCGTGTTACCTAGTAACTAGGTTGTGGAGGTCAGATAGGCAGTCGCTCCATGTAAAATACTGGTATTCAGCTGCATCCGGTTAGACTGGAAGCCGACCCCAACATAGTTGGGAAAAGGCTAGGCAGATGATGTATTAAGGGGCGAGCCTATTGCCATCAACCGAACACAAATCCAGACTCCGAGCTGCTACTGAGAAATTTCTGATAGAAAAACCCAATAACACTTTGCCCGACCCGCGAATCGAACCCAGGACCTCATGCTCAGCAGTAGCGCTTGCGACCACTAGACCAACGAGGCAGTCAAAAAATAATATCGCTTTTAATGATAGTGATAAGGCAGTTTGTTGTATTTTGTAGCTTTTAATTAATATTTATATGGTGTAAAGTAAACATTTATTTGCATATATTGCAGGTGTAGTCCGTGCAATCCACGAAGACGCGCCCCACTCCACGATGACTACTGTAAGCTGAACTCTAGTACGGCGCGGAGCGGAGTGGGGCGCGTCTTCGTGGATTGCACGGACTATACAGTAAATAAGATGCGACAGTTAAAAAGAAAAGAAGAGAGAAGTAAGTAAAGAAGTGTCATTTCTCTCGATTTATTAAGTATTATCATATTAGCTTTCATTTTTGCAGTTCAATATTTAATTGCACCACCATTATGTTTAAAATAAAAGTTGTAAAAACTAAAACCCAATTACGACAAAAATATCACAACAATCAAACACAAAATCCAGAGTCACACGTCGTGTTAGGGTATAAATCGAGCCGGGGTTGCGAAGAAGTCCAAAGTCAAATAATTTATTTCAATTAGGCACAAAAAGTCACTTTTGAACGTCAAAACAAAAAATAGAATTGATTCTAGTCGCCCCTTCCAAAAGGTAGTTTTCGTATGGAGAAGAATGGGCAAGAAACTCCACCGTTAATTATATAATTAATTATATGTGAAAACGATGCACCTGGAATAAGATTACTATACCACAATAGGTAAAAATAATTAAAAATGAAGCAATGACGTATGTAATGGATACATGATGTTCACATATTTACAAGCATTGTAAAAGTAGGTACCTATACGATATTCCTAAAAAAGGGAATATATCTTATCTTATCTTATCTTAATCTTAATATACAGCGTGTAACGGAAAGGGTATATACATATCGAGTGCACGGCTTCGTTGGATGATATCAGACTATACGGCAAGGGTTTTTAAATTCTATGTCTTCATGTTAGGAACATATGAGAATTTCCAATACATGAAACCAAAAAACCAAACATTTCAAATTGAAACGGACACATCACTAGCACCAAGTCAGCTGGTCAGTGTCAGTGAACTATTCATAAGTAAAAAAAATAAAGTTTAATAAAAAACTGTAACCCGACCACGGGAAAATAAAAATGATCTAAAAAGTACGAAACAAGCAAATATTTCAGACAGAAATCAAGACATGGGTACAAAAATGGTCAAGGTAAAGCCGTGGTCGCATGCCTGTACCTATGCCATGTGGGTGCTAGGAACACCTACAAAATTATAATGGCATGCGACCACGGCTTTACCTTGACCATTTTTGTACCCATGTCTTGATTTCTGTCTGAAATATTTGCTTGTTTCGTACTTTTTAGATCATTTTTATTTTCGGGTCGGGTTACAGTTTTTTATTAAACTTTATTTTTTATTTTATAATTTTCCGTTTTTACACTTGCTAAACGTTACAACAACGTAAATAAGAGTAATTCAATAGGTCAGTAATTAACCTATTTTAAATTCCAATAGCAGTGCATAGTGCTTTAGACGAAACCATAGCGCGATTTATTTAGACGCCAACACCATACTCAGAAAGTTTTGCGACTAACAGTTTTTGTCTATGGAACACTGGCTAGTTTTGATGTCGATTAAAACTATGACTATTTATTTAAAAAAAAACACAATATTCCAAATTCGAAATTCCCGCCACATTTTTTTACAAGCAAAATCAAAATACTCTGTCTCACAGAAAATTGATTTTACAACGAGAACATTTTCACGCGATGATTTTGTACGATTTCAAATGTCGACTAAAACCAGAAGAATCATTTGAAAGACTTGACGACTGATGTTCATAGACAAAAGCCCTTCTAAAGCGACTGTTTTCCGATGGTTCAACGAATTTAAGCGTGGTCAAGTAACTTTGGCGGACGAAGAAAGAAGTGGCCGTCATAGGGCTATGACGGCTGTTACATAAGAAAACGTGCTGGCTGTGAAAAATTAAATTTAAGAGAATAGGCGAATTACATATGAAGAGATTTAGCATATACTGCAGATTGGATCGGGAAGTGTACATGAAATTCTACACGGGCATCTTCAGGTAAGGAAGATACATAGTTTCACGCTGGTTACCGCACAATCTAACGCAGGCTCAGGAGGTTCGGGTAGAATGGTGCCGAGACATGATAACAAAATTTGAAGCAGGCTCGTCTCGGCGCGTTTACGATTTCATTACGGGTGATGAATCACGAATTTGTCATTTTTGTTTCCCAAAATAAAAAATCAACTCAAGGGAAAACAGGGATTAAAGAGGTGTCTGATGCGGACTGGAAAATCATCATCTGCCTAGCCTTTTCCCAACTATGTTGGGGTCGGCTTCCAGTCTAACCGGATGCAGCTGAATACCAGTATTTTACATGGAGCGACTGCCTATCTGACCTCCACAACCTATGCAGGCTGGAAAATGTGTAATGAAAATTAGTTAAGACGCATGAAACTGTGTATAGACACCAATGGAGAGTTATTTGAAAAGATTTAATAAAAAAAATATAACCTGTAGTATATTTTTTTTTATTACCTATCGCAAAATTTTCTGAGTGCCCCATGTATAAATATTAATATTTCGTTGTACACAGGGCTACACATCAAGCTATAATTTCCAGTATTAGCTGACCTCGCATTGTACGGAAATCCTTTACAATGCCAGATCAGCTTAAACTGGAAATGTAAGTATAGCTTGATGTGTAGCCGTGTGTACTTATTTTTCTTCATAGAGGAATTGAGGATGGAATTACAAACTGTTACTTTTTATTAAGATTTGATTAACTGCACGTTGGTATCATCTTGCGATACAACGTAGCAGAGTCTCACTTTTGCTTGTTTTTAACAATTTAAACATATTTATTTACTTTGAAAGTATAACATTATTTACATATTTGTAATGTGCTCGTCAAGACCTTTCTTTTGGTACCAAACATGTCATGATAATCTCATTTTAATTTTTTTCGAGGTTAGAAATTTACGTGTAAAATCCACCATATTAAATTTAGGGAAAATTTATATAGCCTATGTCACCCGGACTATTATTAAGAATCTATTGATACCTCATTCATCAAAATCGGTTCAGTAGTTTAGGCGCTACGGTGGAACACACGTAAAAGCAAACATACATACATACATACATACAAACATATAAATATACAAACATACATACATAGACTGCTAAAATCATAACCCTTCCTTTTGGCTTTGCCGTAGTCGGGTAAAAACAAACCTCTTTTCCAGCTTGCTCCTGGTATTTTTGGATAATTGGGTTCTGGATGTTTATTTTTGCTTTGCAAAATAATATTACCGACTTTTACAAAAACTATGATTATGTTTGTGACCAAGCTAAAATACAAATATTCATTTGCAAATTTAAAATGTGACGTTATCACGTAAAATTATCATCCGTAAACCGACTTTACAGAAAACCAACTTTTTTATTATGAATTTTTGATTACCATAGTACATACCTACCTACTTGAAATTAAAAGCTAAAGACTGCGAAATTGGAAATGTTATTAAATATTTAATACTAATTAAGAGAAAAAAGATTTTATTGCATACTTTATTCAAAATGAACCCTAATTAACTTTCCCCTATGCAACTTATGTGTCTCCTGGTACAAATTAAATGCCAGTGGGTTCCGCTTTTAATTTAAATATTATTTTAGTACCTAGGTTTTTGGCAAAATTACTAACACGTACACCGCTAAGTAACAACTAACAACACTACAATGAAACATTTACATTTTGTCGGCGTCTCGACGCCCATTTTGAATGAGACAGTTTTGGTTTCAGTCTTTATTTATGTTTAATCACAATAAAAATTAAACCGTAAAAATGAATTTACAGTACGCACAATCTAACTTGGCCGGAGTGAAGTTATCACAAAATCATCGGCATCGTAGTAATCACTTGGTGTCAGTTGGAGGCGGGAGGTAGGATACATGCGCAGTACCGAACTTCACTCAGGCCAAAATGTGAAAATACTGTTGTAACTATGGAAATAATTGCTAAAACTAGTTAAAAAAGTACCAGGACCTCATGAGTAACGTGAGTTGTTCGGACAGCGTTTGCGCACAATAATAACTGAACCCTAAACTAGTCAAAGTTACACACACAATGATATTTAGAGTAAATACACCAGTTGCAGGTTACGGTCCCAAAAATATTTATTATTATTATCTTTTAATTTTGATCTCCGGCAACCTAGTTCAATAAATAAATTGAAACAATACTCAACTTATTCATCGCAATCTTGGTTCTTAATCAATACTTACAAATTAATTCTATGGATTTATGTAGGTATGTAGAGTAGGTACCACCACCACAGAAATTGATCGGAGTTTTCAGGTTGAATTGAATTTATTCACTGATAACTATTGTACATGTTTCTTGAAATTTTTATTAGGTAGTCAATTAATTATAACAATAAAATACTATTTTATTTCAAATTATTGTTAATAATTTTAAAATAGTATTTTACAATAGTTGGGCTATCTACAATGTTAGGTACCCTATTACTAGGATAGTAGAAAAGTAGAAGTTTTATTTTTCCGTACCGTTCGGCGGTCGCAGTGTTGCCAGGTGTACGAGAAATCTCGTACCGTTACGAGATTTAGCAGTCTCTGTACGAGAAACGAGGAAAATAAAAATCTCGTACACTTTTTTACGAGATTTTAACAATGTCGACTACCTGCGTCATGTGTAAAAACCAAAAACATTATTTAAAAAAATATGTCCATGCCACAAACAATCGACTCAGCCCATCACTAGATTCATTACCTCATCACTAAATGTATTTTTAGTCGTTGAGCGGGGAATCTCCGCTAGATGTGTTGTTTTGTTGTTGTCCTTATTGCACTAATTATTATATTGTTTTCTGATCTCTTTTGCGCTAACTGAAACGTGTGGAGCAATTATTTTTATGCAATAGTAGTTGAAGTTCCAGCGCATTTCATCCTAATTAATTAAATTCAGTGGTTAAATTTAACATAATGAGTAGTGACAGTGAATCTTCATCCACTCCACCTAGAAAAATAACAAAAAAGGGAGGATGGACTGCAAAGAAAGCAGGTAACACGATTTTTGAACATCATTCGCAAACCTTTCGCGATGAGTGGATAAGGCATCCGATATTTCAAGACTGGCTGCAGCCAGATCTTAAAAATCCCAAGAAAGCGAAGTGTGCATATTGTCCATCAAGTTCTCTGGTGGCTGAAATCACAAATCTCAAATCCCATGCCAAATCAAAAAAACATTTGAGAAACAAACCTGGTTCATCGGGTCTACAATCCCAAAAGTTGACTTCATTTGGTTTCAAGGCAGGCATAACTCCAAAAAATATACAAAAAGATCGAGCTGAAATGAAACTAGCAGCATTTTTTGCAGAACACAATATTGCTTTTTCTGTGGCTGACCACTTGACTGATCTGTTAAAAGAAATTATTCCCGATTCCAAATTAGTAAAGGAAATTGAACTGAAGCGTACTAAAATCACAGCAGTTGTAAAAAATGCCATTGGGGAAGGTTACAAAGTTGATTTGGCGAATAAATTAAAATCAACTAAGTTTTCTGCGCTTACTGATGAGACTACAGATGTATCTACAGTCAAAACGGCTTGTGTTGTAGTACGTTATTTTGACTATGATGCTCTGAAAATCTGCAGCGTATTCTGGGAACTGTATAAGATTTTTAAGGAAACAGACAGTAATGATGTTCCTGAGGCAAACGCTGAAAATATATACAGAGCGTTTGTGGATTCATTTACCAGCCGTAATGTGCCTCTTACAAACATGATTGGCTTCGGGTCAGACGGATGTAACGTGATGATGGGCGACAATGATTCAGTCAAAACTCGATTGTTGCGAGACTTACCAGGGATCGTTATTTCAAAATGTGTTTGCCATTCAGCCCACCTATGTGCAAGCCAGGCTTGTAAAGAAATTCCGGAATCTGTAGAACAACTTGCTCGTGACATATACAACTTCTTTAAAAACAGTGACAAACGCCAGTTTGATTTCCGCAATTTTCAATCATTTGTTGAAGTTGAGCCGCATAAAATATTGAAACCATCTCAAACGAGATGGCTTTCCCTAACAACAGTAGTCTCACGAATTTTGGAGCAGTGGGAAGCACTGCGATTATTCTTTATTGATTTTACTACAAACCCAATACACAAAATGAAAGCAGAGGTGAAAAATCGTGCAATATCCATCTTAGAAAAGCTATGTGATCCTTTTCATAAGATATATTTTTGTTTTCTAGACTGGTCACTACCTTTGTTTACCAAATTCAATTTGGAATTCCAGAATGAAAAAGTCGTTATTCATAAATTGCATGATAAAATTCGAGATTTATATCAAGAAATTCTTCTGCGTTACTTACAACGGGGATATGTTATGCAGCCAAATGTTAGTGAAGTAGATCCTAATAATGAGCAATTTCAATTGGATGATGCTGTAATGTATCTTGGCATTAAAGTTTACGAAATGCTCAAACATCCGGATGTGGTCGGACAGCCCGCAAAAAAGGCACTGTTTTTCACAAGCTGCAGGAATTTCCTCAGGACTGGCGCCTTAGAAATAAAAAAACGTTATGACATGGAAGACCCTGTGCTGTCAAAACTCAAAGCTCTAGGACCAGTATCAGCTCTCTCCAACAATTTCAGAGATCACGTCCCAACATTGATGCCCCTCATGGAAGTCGTGCCCCGCATAAGTGCGTCTTTTAATGACAGCCAAAAACAACAGATAGACGATCAATGGAGACGATTGCCAATTGCAAAAGCTCGCTATCCTGAACAGCTTCAAGATACTAAAGAACCTGATGAGTTCTGGGCAATGTTACATAAAACATAACATTTCTCTGAATTGGCCAGTTTTGCTCTCACAGTTCTGTCTTTGCCTCATGCAAATGCAGACTGTGAGCGTATTTTCAGTAAAACCAATTTAATAAAAACAGACCTCAGAGATCGTCTTATTACAGATACAGTAAATGGTACACTTTTAGCTGCAGAAAGTGCTAAAGGCCCAAATCGCAAAGGAAATTGTATAAATTTCGAACCATCTAAAGAAATGTATTCCAGAATGACAGCTGAAAAACTATACAATAAAAAAGTAGATGATTTTACCAATACCCCTGACATTACATAATTATCATTAACAAATGTAATCTTATTGATAATCAAGAATGATTAAAAATTATGAGTCACTAATAAATAGTAATGTTTTTTGTTTCCATTTAGCGGCCCCAAATAAAAATATACCGACCCCAGGTTAGCTAGTACGTAGTGAGTACTTTTACGAGATTAAGTATTGAAATTACGAGATATTTGGCAACCCTGGTACGAGAAAAATAAATCTCCGTCTGGCAACCCTGGGCGGTCGCGTCATCGTCAGTCGTAAACTATCACTTGTGACGTGTGCTTCAGTCGCTCTCCATCTGTATCAGTGTTGGTGTTTTCGTGATTGTTAAAAATGTCGTTAAGTAATAGCGAATATTATGAGATGATGTTGTGTGTCGGAGCAGAACATGGTAATCTGCGAGCTGCTCGAGAGCTGTATCGTCAGCGATTTATCCAGGGCAGACCAGATGCTGAGCGTCGGCAGCTGCCTTCGTTGTCCTGCTTCAGTCGGATGGTACATCGTCTGCACCAAACTGGTTCCTTCCACGCATCTGCTTCGGAGGGTCGCCCGAGCATAAGCGATCCAGGATTTGAGGAAGCTGTACTGGAGCATTTCCAAACTAATCCACGCACTAGCACACGTCGAGCTGCATTAGCGCTGGGTGCTTCAAACCATATGCAAGTATGGCGAGTGCTGAACAATGACGGCCAGCACCCATACCACTTCCGTCGCACCCAGGAGCTGACACCAGCAGACTTTTTGCCTCGCGTGACTTTTTGCGAGTGGTACCTGAGCCAGATAGAAGCTTCACCAGATTTTTGTTCCAAAGTGCTATGGACCGATGAAGCATCATTCACGAGAGCAGGCATAAGTAATATCCATAATGAACATGTTTGGTCGCACACGAATCCGCATGCTTCGACAGAGTCGTCCTTTCAACACCAATGGCGACTGAACGTGTGGGCTGGTATCATCGGAGATGTCGTCGTAGGACCAGTTTTCTTGCCGCAAAGTTTAAACGGCCAAAATTACTTAAACTTCTTAAGGAATGAATTAGACGATGTCCTCTTAGTGCTACCGGTGTCAAGTTACGTAAATCTTGTTATGGATAATAATATGACTTTCCAACACGACGGTGCACCGGCGCACTATGCACGTGACGTACGCCATTATTTGGACGCTCGCTTCTCCCAGTGGATCGGGCGCGGTAGCAGGAGCGTGGCTTGGCCACCGCGATCCCCAGACTTAACGCCGCTAGATTTTTTTTTGTGGGGCTACATAAAACACGTAGTGTACGCAGTGCAGTGTGATACAGTGCAAGAAATGAAGTTGCGGATCAAGGCCGCCTTCAGGACAGTAACACCAGAGATGCTGCGCAATGTTCAGGTGTCCATGAACAAGCGAGCGGCCTTGTGCATACAATACCAAGGTCACCACATCGAACCACATCTTTAAACATGTGAGTTAATGTACTTAATTAAGCATGGCTCTTAGATTTTACTGTTTACTCGGTAATTAATAATGGATAACAATAGCTAAGTAGCTACCTACCTAAACCTTGTTCTGAATTTTAACGTAAGTTTTTTACATCACAAACATCAGTCATTCTGGATCGATATTAACGTGTAAACCGTGATTAAGTAAATAAATAATTAATAAAGTACGTGTATTAACTAATGTACTACCTAATGTGTGAATGCGCACACGCGCTTGCCGCCATTGTCGGCTCGTTTGATCCCGTCAGTTCGCGCCGACAAAGGGCGACCGCGGCGACAGGCTACCTAAACCGTGTACTAGGCGCACAGATAGCAGAGAGATGTATCTTAATATTAGCAAGTGACGTGAAATGCTAATGACCGTCGTAGTGCGGTGACACGTTTGTTATGATTTGAATTTAAACTTAGGAAACCAAAAATTTGGTGTGAATTATTTGAGTAATTTATTTTGAGCTGAAACTATGCATATAGATTCTATACCAGATGTACTCTTCACCCCTTTCGGATAGATATACCCTTTCCGTTACACGCTGTATATAAATTACGTGTCACGTTGTTTGTCCGCGATGGACTCCTAAACTACTCAACCGATTTTAATCAAATTTGCACACCTTGTGCAGTTTGATCCAACTTGAAAGATAGGATAGGTAGGGTAGGTAGGGCAGGTAGGGCAGGTAGGGCAGGTAGGGCAGGTAGGGTAGGTAGGGTAGTAAGTGATAAAGATGGTCCACCCCAAACATTTATGTGGCAAAACAACGTTTGCAGGGTCAGCTAGTAATATATATATAAAGGGGTCCGAAAGGGATATCGTGGCGCCCGGCAACATGCCAACTGAAGGAACACGGGTGGGTTTTAGTCAGTAAGAGTCTGAGACGCCCTAGCTCCGCTCAGAGCTGGAGAAGTTATTTGAGAATTTCCCAACCAAAAAAAAAAAGAAATGGCTTTAATCGAACAGATTACGTGTGACTAGATTAGCAACTAGATTTCCTCAATGAATTTTCCAAGTAAGTACTTAAAAAACTGCTAATTTAAGTCCTTCGTAAACAATGTACTGGCTACTAAATACGCAGTAATTACTAATCACGAACACTTATCAGTGTTAACAATTAAATCATTATCCTATTAAACTGAGGTGAGATAGAAATGTCTTCTTGCTACCTTTATGCAATTAAAACAACATTAAAAAACCAATCCCAAGCAAACATTGGGTTAAGTAATTACGTTAAATTTTTTACTTAAATTACTCTTCGCCCTTATTGTTTCGCCCATAAGGTTGATTTTAGTGTGTGTCGTAAAAAATCTGGGGGAAAAAAACAGATGTTTCCTTGCATTTCCTGTAGCTCGTACGGCTGTTAGATTAAGGTCGTTTTTCGTGTGGCTGCAAACCAGGTATTTAGGTCAACGACTTGATAATGCTGGATGCGGTATGTGCACAAACTATTACATAATAATGGTATGCTCAATTTGTGGCCATAAGCGTGAAGATTAGGGTTTTGTTATAGTACCTTTTTTAATTAACTGCCTAGTTTTTCCTTGGTGATAAAGGGATGTGCTTCCTGTCCAAACAAATGTATAAAATATAGGTATTCCAATTCGAGTAGGTTTCAACAAGTTTTACAGAACGGTAGTCAAGACGCATTATTGTTTATTTATTAATAATATTTTTTTAATTATTTAAATTAAATATTATATTATAACTAGCTGACCCTGCAAACGTTGTTTTGCCATATAAATGTTTGGGGTGGACCATCTTTATCACTGACTACCCTACCTACCTACCCTACCTACCTACCCTACCTACCCTACCTACCCTACCTACCCTACCTACCCTACCTACCCTACCTACCCTACCTACCCTACCTACCCTACCTACCCTACCTACCCTACCTACCCTACCTACCCTACCTACCCTACCTACCCTACCTACCCTATCTTTTAAGTTGGATCAAACTGCATACGGTGTGCAAATTTGATTAAAATCGGTTGAGTAGTTTAGGAGTCCATCGCGAACAAACAACGTGACACGTAATTTATATATACTAAGATATAAAATTACATTTTTATAAAATATAATCATTTTACCTATATCGTTTCGTAAATAGAATTAGATTCATTAATGTAGTACCACCGACTCATCATCTGCCTAGCCTTTTCCCAACTATGTTGGGGTCGGCTTCCAGTCTAACCGGATGCAGCTGAATGCCTATCTGACCTCCACAACCTAGTGACTAGGGTAACACGATACCCCTTGGTAAGACTGGTTGTCAGACTTTTGGGCTTCTAACTACCCGTAACGACTGTCAAAGATCTACAAATGACAGCCGGGACCAACGGCTAAACGTGCTTTCCGAGACACGGAGGGGACTTGGTATGTAAAGATGGTCACCCATCCACGGACCAACCGCGGCAAGCGTAGCTTAACCTGATCGATCGACCCGTGCAGCTGTTATTACTTAGCCACGAGCCCCTCAGCCCCTGTAGTACCACCGACTGTACACAAAAAAAACAAACAGTTACGAAGAACGCTCCTTTCCCGTTTTTGACACTGCTCGCCTATTGGAGACTGAATAATCTCTCTCAATCATCGGCACCCTAATTGCGTAACACAATCTGGAATATTTTGAAGGATATTGCTAATCCATTGCTTCATATGTTCGAAAAATGTTGTCTGCTCAACAACATAAATAACGCAATGAATGTTGTTGAACTGTCAAAATGAAAGTCATTGCTACTGTAAGTGTATTTACGCAATTATCCCGCAGATTAACTTTACCTTGATTCTGAATGATGAGATTCTATAGGACTTAGCAATATGCTGTTCATCCGTGGTTCAATCAAGTTCTATATTTTCTACAAATTATAGGTAATACTCACGAATTCACGATCATGATGATGTAAGAAGATTATTACCTGAAACAGAATAAAATGTTTAGTAAAAAATATTAGATTTGATAGAAAGAGAACAAATTGTCTATTTGGTATATTGACGTGTGCTAGCTGACATAAGACGTAAATTTATTTGTTTATAAGTAGGGGGTAATCTCCTCTAATGAGCTTAAATTTTGAATGCCACGTCAAAAAAAAAATGTTTTGTCCCCATCCCCCATATCTCTGCCCCCGTCCATTTCTGGTCCATTCGGACGTTACGGGGGGTTCGGTATCACTTCAAGACCCTGATTACCATTCGCCATCCGGTTGCCTCTCCGATTAAATTTTACATGCCATTGCTTTAACTATACTACTGTATAGAACCAAATGGAGTTTGTTGCGCCACTTCTTCCCAGCAAAAGCACTAGGAAGTGGTGAAAGGCGGTCGTTTTGTGGGACTGTCTTCTGTAATTTTGACGTTCAAGAAGTGCTTTTTCTCAGCCTAATTTGAATAAATGATTTGGTTTTGATTTCTGGACAAAACTAAAAAGAAACAAAGTTTATCGAAGCCAAAGGCCAGTATTCAATTTGCCAATTTTGTTGTAGTTGTAGCCTGTTCATTGCAAATCATAGATGGCGCTAGTAGTAACCCATAAGATAGGGATGTAATTAAAGTGCCTGCAAGAGATAAGATATAAGCACTATTATTGTATGATGACATGATCACTTCCAGTAATTTATGAGTCAGTTGCACTGATATAGGTACTTATTATTTATCGATAAACATAGAATTTGTTTGAGCACCTTATAATTCAATGAGTATCTTCCGAAGTCAATCAATCAATCTGCCTAGACTTTTCCCATCTATACTGAGGTTGGCTTCCAGTCTGACCAGATGCAGTTGAACACCAGTATTTTACATGGAGTGACTGCCTATCTGACCTCCACAACCCAGTAATAGGGTAAATACGGTACCCCTTGGTAATACTGGTGGTCAGACTTTCGGGCTTCTAACGACCCGTAACGACTGTTAAGAGGGAACAGGGCCTGCGAGGAATTTGAAAAATTGTTTTTTGAAGAAACTATTGCCATCGTCTTACCTCAAGTCTGCCTCTGTAGAGTGCGATAGGGACAGCTGCAGCTCAGACCGATTAAATCAGAAAATTTTTGACGAGATCTACGTTTTGTATTCCCCTTTTTTCTCCTCGAAAACTGAGCCAATTCAATCATTTTTTACATTAAAATTTTAAGAAAGACTATGTCTATGTTCCTAAAATTTTCTTTTTTGTTAAAAACTTTTCGAATTTGTCTGGTAGTCCTCTAATCATGGCGGTAAAAATGGGGGATTTTTGTAATTTTTGGAGAGTCATATTTTCTTTACCAATTAGTTGCTGAAAAAAAGGAAATAACAGGGACGTGCCTACAGCAGACTTTGATCATATGAAAAAAAAATTGTTCTAGAGGCAATATTCAGGAAGAAAAAAGGGGAATACGGACAGCTGAAATTGTATGGAGAATCGCAGGCCCTGTTCCCTCTTAAAGGTCCACGAATGACAACCGGGACCAACGGCTTAACGTGCTTTCAGAGGCATGGAGAGGTCTCGACATGTAATGGATGGTCACCCATCTACCAACCAACCGTAGCAAGCGTTGCTTAACCTTCGATCGACCCGTGCGGTTATTATTATTTAGAGTCACGAGCCCCTCCAATATTATGTATAATGTCGCATAAATACCTCGCTAGTTTGAAGGCTTTTTAATGTTGTCAGGCCTCCGTCACTCTATGTACTTGCGCGCTATAATTACCTACCGCCCGGCCGAGCGATCTCGGGCCGTTTGCGGACCTTATTCAGTGCGGTTTTCGCAAGCGAAGCTCACGCACGTTGTTCAATTTTACAACTGTACGCTTGAGCATTTAGGCACATTTTAGCATGCAGCGGTTGCTGACTCGACGGAGTAGGCTATTATAACAGTAGGTATTGGAAATTTTCTACTGAGTGAACTATCTGTTACGTAGTAACTATTTAGTAATCTGTGATGTTGTTGTTAAGCATTGCTACTAAAAGGGATACCTAAGCCTTTGTGCCTTTTTGCCTAATGTGGTAAAACGAACTGATATTTTATTTTAATATACTTAGGTACTATTTTCGGCCCATCACAGCCCTTGACGAAAACTACAAACAAGCCACAAGATTGATTGTGGTTAAGACCGCGGTCAATCATGTCACCTTTTGTCACTGGACTTATGTACTCGAGAGTTTTTAGTCCATCTGACCAGATGACCAGATGTATGAACATAAACGAGGCAAAAGGAGTATGTAAGGATCGTAGCAGGTGGCGTTCTGTAGTTTCTGCCTACCCCCATGGGAAGAAGGCATGAGTTTATGATGTATGTATGTCATTTTCAGTACAAAATTACAAATTATTACATTCGCGACCCACGTACTAGACGAAAACTTCAAACAAGCCACAAGATTGACCGCGGTTCAGACCGCAGCTTCGCTACTGCTGCAGGGGCAAACATCAGAGGTAAACAAAGATGGCCGCGATATCCATTACTCGGCAAGTAATAAGCTACTTTAGATCGGGTTAATCCTGACAAGTTCTAGATTGTTTTGCGTTTTGCGGTTTCCTAGATCGTGGTTTTAAAGTTCAAGGGCTCAGTTGAGCCGATGGGTAGTTGGTGTGGTTAAATAGTGTATGATAAAGCATTTTAACTTCAACCTTGCCCCTTTTAGTAAAATGTAAATCCAGTTCCAAGCAGAAACATGTATAAACGAAAACCAAAAACTTAAAAGCCAAGGTTCATAGACGAAAAAAGATTTCAAACGATATGAACGATGAATGGACTGTGTGATGGATCATACGGCTGTAGAGAGGGTGAATACTGAGATGACCGCGAATTCTGTAAATGCGGAACTGAGTTCGTTTGCTTGTTTATTGGTTCGTTTGTTACGCTTTCACGCTAAAACGGCTAAACGGATTTGGATAAAATTTGGCACATGGGTAGACCATGACCCGAAGAACGACATAGGATAACCTTTTATCTCGATATTTCCACGGGATCGAGACTTATGCAAGTTAAATCTCGGGGCACAGCTAGTAATGATATAATTATGGAAGAAGCAAGTATGTTGCACCGACCCCAAGTAAAGTGGGTTAGTGACATGAATCAGACCTTGATAATTTCTATGAGTAAACTTATAAATGAAATCAAATAGCACTATAACAAATCAAACCTCAAATTATCACTACAGTAAAATCTCCAAATAACTTTTCCTCTTCAAATCTCAAAAATTTCAACTACCCAATCCGGTACACTATCTACCACAACGCCACTTATTTCAAGCATTTTGAAACGGAGCCAGAACGCTTAGCCCCCATTCAGGAAAGTGGCGCGACTGTGGCGCAACTACATTTTGCTATAAAGAATTCACTCGGTATGGGCAAAGTTCCCAATTACTGCTGCTGCTGGCTGGAATTTTAAGGTTTCACGATTGGAATCTGTCCAGTGTCAGTGACAGAAACCATGCCTGCTGCATATTGCATGCTCGCTTGCATGCTGCATGCATGGTGTATGCTTGTTTGCATGTTTGAAAAATATTACATCAGCAAATTCTGTATTGATTTTTCGGAATTTTCAACATTTTATTCGGTCGTTTCAGTATTTTATTCGGTCGTTTCTTTATTTGTATTCGCATATAAGTTTATGCGAATAAAAATCGGAAAATTAGTATTTATAGCAGTGAATTTCATATTTTGAGTATGCACATATTTGATTTTTTTTTTCCGGGGCGTTTATTACTACCCGATAATAAATAACGTCGGAGACAGCACAAGTGATTATCAACCATATAGAAACGGGTTTTCTACGGGTTTTGTCGACGGAAAAATAGACAAAATGACAGATTGTGATTGTTTATCTGTCATTTTGTCTATTCTTCCGTCAACAAATTCCGTTTCTATTGTGGAGATATCATCATTTAGGAGAGCCAGCCTAACAGTTCTTTTGGCAAATTCCTTTGTTACATGTTAGTATGCTTAAGTTGGTATGATTCTTCAGTAATATTTAAGCAGACTATATCCGTCTTTTCAGGTAATTGAGCGACTAAAGAGCAAGAATGGATGAAGGTTATAAAGAATTCACCAGCTTTCCGAGCGCAGAGGAACGTTGCAACATTCCGAATTAATGTTGAGGAGCACTTCGTGGAGTCTTGAGGCGCTTCGTTATAGTTACCGTGTTAAGCTTAGGGTATGTAATTTAGATAGTTTCACATTAAATAAAGCCTGCAGGACAGATATTACTAATGGAATGGACTGTGGACACCTCTGTCTGTCTGTGCAATCCTTATATCAATGATTTTAACAATTATCCTCTACCTTATGTTTTTTTTAAAGTGAAAACTTCTTTAGGCACGTTGGGCATTTTTGAGATGGGACTAAACCATTGATTTCGTGACCTGTTACCGACACCGTGGAGTAAAAGATATCAACGCGTTGATTACCATGGTGCCGATTTTTTTTCAAGTTTTCACTTCTTTCGGCTCTTCCGGAGTGCCACTGTTTTTTTTTTATAGCTATAGGCTCGCTCTCTATTACATGGGTCTTAGGCCGTATTCTCAGCGACAGCGGCACATTCAAATGCATAATTATTATATGCAACTGTTCTCGCTTCCCGCGCCGCTGCCGCCAAGAATACGGCCTTAAAGGTACCCCGTGCCGCTGCCATCGACAACAGTTCCATATAAAACTATGCATTTGATCCATGGTCGGTCTTATATGGATTTTAACTGTTCTCGATGGCAGCGCCGCCGTCCCACTGCCCGCTGCCGCCGAGAATACGGCCTTCAAGGTAACTGGCGAAATGTGGGTGTGCTATACCTAGGAACACCTCTGCCTAACCCTTCGGGAAATACCACCGTGATTTTATGTTATAATGTATCTTATACCCTTTACAAAATGTTTTTTGCTGATGACACGCTAAAACATTATTGATAACTGGATAGCTTAAAAATATAAGGCAGGCCCAGCCGCCGCCACACACGGCAACAGTGGCGCAACAATAGTTGTCGCCTGTAAAGAATTCATTAGCGCTTCGGGCAACGTTCCCAATTACCGCTGGAGAATGCTTTGTGGGTCTTAAGGACGGTCTGTGAAGCACCACTCGTGTGCGGCGCGGATTTAAGGTTTAAATATCTTCTTTTAAGGCGGGAATCATGAAAGCTGTTATGGTTTCTTCTGTAATTAAGAACTGTGGGATGTATACCTAGTAGATTAATTATCACAAATTTGGGAATGCGTTTTGTTTCAAGTGTTGTATTTTACAAAGAACCTTACCGTTATACTTATTTTTATCCAATTGCATTTGTATTATTTAGCTAGCTGGATGGAAACTGACAGCGGGATCTCATAGATAATAATCTAGCTAGAAGATCCTTTGCATATCGGTTAAACTACTCCTAGTTTTTTTTTTATAAGACTTGGTTGGTTACCAGCAGCCAGCACTTACGTGTTTAACTAAAGACTCACCTATAATACTTACCTTCACCCCAATATCCTTCTTAAATGAACAATAACAACGAAAACACTTTAATCTCCCAACTCCGATATGAACTAAACGTTGCATTATACATTATACATCCAACGCACAGGGCGGAAATTAAACGCTGCATCGGCGGAGAATTGGAGCGACCCGGGCGATGCCCCAGATACGGCGCGTCCTTAGGATGGCGACACACGGAGCGACAGGACGAACAAAGGAACTCCAAGAGTGAAAGAAGAACTGGTTAGACAAATGTAAAATTAAAAAGCACTATTCCCTGGCTAAGGATAACAGGATGAGGTCATTATCTTAAAAGACCGAACTACAGAACCGAGCTTTGGCCATAAATCTTTACGATGAGCAATGTTGAATAAAGAGATAAACCATATATTCAGAGCACACTAAAGACCGTACAACACACAAAAGCACAATTAAATGATATTACGAACGAGCGCAGTACGACGTGTTTTTTTTTTTAGTTAACAAACATCGCCAAAAGGATTCTTCAAAATCTTCAAGACGAAAACCAACATGAATACTTTCTATTATTCAAAAGTTTCCTTTCAGCTCATTGTCAGATTGAACTCCTTGTAAGCAAGATCTCGATTTCGCGAATACAATGCGGTTGCAAAATTGTTTGGTATGCAAACAGCTTTATTTGTGGAGACGCTTGGTATTTAAAGAATTTTATTTTTATGGAATTGCATTTTGTTGCTACCTCGACTTGAGATTGGAGTAAGTTGGGATCTTAATTACTTAAATTGAAAGAGATTCATTACGTGGAAAGAAGGAAAGTTATTGACCTCCTCTGCGCGTATAATGACTAGCTTCGATTACTTATGCGTTAGCTAAACCAGTATTTTCGTAAACGATAATGACAAATATGTTTCATTTTGACAGTTCAACAACATTCATTGCGTTATTTACGTTGTTGAGCGGATTTTTTTTTGCAACTTATGAAGCAATGGATTAGCAATCTGTTTCAAATCGAAACAAATTGTGATTGATCGTGTATTACACAATTAGGGTGCTGATTATTGCCGCATTACAATCCAATAAATTAACCATCATCGTCTTTCTGCCCTTGTCGAGAAGGCTAAGTAATAACAACGGCATGCATCAATCCATCAGGGTTGGTCCGTGGATGGGTGACCATCTTTACATACCGAGACTCCTCCGTTCCAATTGTCTAACTCAGGGCTTCCCAAACTTATTTTTACTGTGACGCCCTTGTGAATTTGCCATTTTTTTGCGACGCCCCCCTCTAGCCAAAAAGTACCTACCAGTTGTAGTTCTAGCGCCTAGTTCTAATGCCGTGACGCTCCAGGGCGTCGCGACGCACAGTTAGGGAAACCGTGGTCTAACTATTACGGTTCATGAGATAGAGCCAGCTGACAGATAGACGGACAGCGGAGGCATAGGGTTCCAAGTTCCAAGTGTAGCTCATTCCAACTCGATCGAAGATGATAATGATCCCCTTACATGTGCTCTTTTTGCCCCGTGCCCATGCTCTACGTAGAACGAAGTGGATTCTCCAATGAACGAAGAATTCATCGTAAACTATCGCGCTTCTCAACCACTCAAACCATTTATTTCAAACCGCTTGCCCCAGCTGTCGCTTTGCACCATTTGGTGGTGTCGCCAAATGGTGACGGTGACTCACGCGACTAAGATCGTTTTTATTTTTAAAGGGTTAGTATAGTCTGTGAGCAACTTCACTCTATGGCCTGACGGATCCTCAAAAATATTGAGCGATTTTTCGCGTCGCGACGCGACACAATTTTCTGGGACTCAGGCACTTTTGAATTATCAAAGAGTCGGTTAGAAAGTTGAAGCTAATTGTCCATTCCACTACTCAGAATATACAGGGGGACTTGTAATTTGACGTATTCCTTCCAGGACGTGATAGTGTGACCCATTTGCAACAAGTAAGCACCTCATAAAACCTAAGCGAAAATTCATGGGAATCACTCTATCACGACCTGGCAGGAATACGTCAAATTACCAGTCACCCTGTAAATCGAAAAAACCTTGTTATCACAGCAAACTTTTTCATAGAACTGCTATGACGTCAAAGCCACCTCTCAACGATTCTCGCAGACACAGCCTACGAGTATACATTATTACTGTCAAAATTCGTGGAAACCAGTATATTCAGTGACTGAAGACGAAAAGTTTCAGTAGGGAGCTATTTTTAGAACGATCATTGATAAGCGCTCAGGGAACGAAGGCATGAATGGTTTGGGGGATTTACTAGCGCTTCTGTCGTCATACTTGAGAATATGTACACCTGGACATTTTTAGTAGCTTGTGTTCACAGCCCTGCTTCCTTGTTGCACGATACAGGATGAGATCATGAGACTTTTAACAGGGAAATCTATGACGGCCACGAGAGAGCGGTTAGAGGTGAAAATGTTAGAAACCCTTTACATATTTTCAAACAAAAACTTTTGAGAAAAAATTGTTTGGTATGCGCAAAAAGTTTCAGTAGGAAGTTATTTTTAGAACGGCCATTGATAAGCGCTCGGAGAACGAAGGCATGAATGGTATGGTTTTTAGTCCGCTGTGCAGAGCTTGCATGGAGGACGACGAGACAGCAGCCTATGTGCTGTTAAACTGCCCCGTGGTCGCCACATACAGGGCCAAGTACTTCGGTAACCCAGGTACCCTACGTGAGATTGTCAGTGACACCAAGGCGTTGCTGGCCTTCTTTGAGGAGCTGAGGTGGATCGAATAACAGATTTTCCAACCCGTACGCAAAATACGCGCTTTGACGTGGAGTTGCGGATACCAACCCGTATTACCTATGGTATGGGGCATTTACTAGCGCTTCTGTCGTCATACTAGAGAATATGTACACCGATATCGATGATGGCCACGAGAGAGCAATTAGAGATGAAAATGTTAATAGCCCTTTACAGTTACGAGCATCAATTTTTGAGAAAATATATTTACATGTTGCCTTAATTGACCTATAGTCTTATAGAGAAAGCAAACGTACACACCCTTTTCCTTTGGTCTTTGCTGTGTTTTATCAAAAAAATTGTGTCGCCATCTAGTGGTATGAATGTGTACTGCACTTGTCTTTTTTTAGTCCTTCTATTGTCATTGCAGGCGTTGTTTCATTTTAGGTTATGGGTCCAGTTTAAGTTAAAAAGTCGTTATATTTCTAGTTACTATATTGTTTCATAGTAAGAAAAATCGTAGTCTTCTATAACAAAATAACAAGCAGCTGACACGCATGTTTTATTACAACAGATGAACGTGGAAGTTAAATGTAAAAAACAATTTATGAACGTCTTATACCGTCCGTAAACATCGGATGTAAGAGTCCGGAACTGCTCCACAAATATGCGTCAAAAATCATAATATCCGGACAAATGTTCGACCACCTGGAGCTTCCAAGTACTAAAGCAAATAGTGAAGTCTATTCTCATACATAAACTAGCAGTGATAGCCTAGTGCTGTGACCGTTGGACTGCCAAGTCATAGGTCTCGAGTTTGAACCCAAGGCACGCACCTCTGACTTTTCGGATTCATGTGCGTATTGTATAATTATCACTTTCTTCAAAAACGGTGGAGGAAAACATCGTGAGGAAACCGGCATGCCTGAGAGGTATTTCTCGACGGCATATGAAGCCTAATCAGAGGCCCATGGGCGGCTTTAAAACTCTGACTCCAGGTTAGTCACTAACCACACAAAAAGAAGAAGACACATAATGTCACGTCTTCTTCCCATGGGGGTCGGCAGAAACTACACAACGCCACCTGCTACGATGAAGTATTTAGGATAAGTTAATTTAGGCGTATTTAGGATAAGATAAGTTAATTTAGGCGTATTTAGGTAATAGGCGCTCGTGACGGTAAGACGTGCTTAGTAAGTAAGTAATCATTTTATTTACCAAAAACTTAGCCTAGGTAACATCAGTGTAGTTTAAACTATGGGATTGGTATGGCTATTACAATGAGTAAGACCCCTGCCCTTCAAACTAGGAAAATCCTGTATCTTGAAGGACAGTGTTCTTTAGTGGGATTGACACGTTTTACAAAATATTTATAATTGCGTAATAATTCTGATGTTAACAAATTAATTGAATGGATTTACTGGTTAATTGTGTGTGAGTGTTTTGCTATGGGGTTAAACTGATTTATTGGTGTGTGGTTGTGTATGTGTGTGTGGGTGGGGGTGTGTGTGTGTATGAGTGTGAGTGAGTGAGAGAAAGTGTGGTATACTAAGTAAAAAAATTGGTATTTTAGACGTTAATTCGTAGAATAAATGAGTTCCTCTGTATCGGAATAGCTTATATTTAATAGGAAATTTAACAATTTTCTTTTTAATTCAAAATGGTTAAGATTATTTATAATTAATTATTTTTTGGCTGTGTCGGTAAAAAGATAGATTGGCATAGTATTGGTTGGAGATCTACTGTAAATTAAGGTAACCTATTAGTTTTATGGTAAATATTAGAATACATCAGTATTCAATCATGAATTGTGATATTATGTGGGGAATAGGAGATATGATGGTATGGTGTAGAATTTTGAATTTGATGTTGGCAAAGAAATATAAATGACTGACAAAATATCTTGGTGTTTCATATTATTTTCCTTATCCCTGAAATATCCTTAGTATTATAAATGCGAAAGTAAGTTTGTTTGTTACGCCTTCACGCTAAAACGGCTGAACGGATTTGGATGAAATTTGGCACATATATAGATGATGCCCTGGAAAAGAACATAGGATACTTTTTTTTTTCCCACGGGTTCGAGACTTATGCGGGTGAAACCGCGGGGCGCAGCTAGTAATAATTATAAACGCGAAAGTTTGTGAGGATGGATGGATGTTTGTTACTCTTTCACGCAAAAACTACTAAACGGATTTGGATGAAATTTGGCACACAGATAGTTTATGACCTGGATTAACACACAATACTTTTTATCCCGATATTCCCACGGAATCGAGACTTATGCGGGTGACACCGCGGGGCGCTGCTAGTTGTAAATAAGTAGTTTTATTAAACAGTTTTAGATTATGATATTGGGGTAACGACTTTAAGATTCATTTGGGGATTACTATCTATTTTACTGTTATTAACCGACTTCCAAAAGGAGGAGGTTCTCAATTCGACTGTATGTTGTTTTTTTTTTTGTATGTTTGTTACGCGATTACTCCGTCAATTATGAATTGATTTTGATGATTCTTTTTTTGTTTGGTAGATCATACTTCAGAGGTGGTCCCATATACATTTTATTAACTTGGGTAGTTTTTGAGTTAGCTTCAATAATAACGTATTTTTACCTCGCTTAGTGTGTGGATGATATTATGATAACTTCCTGTCACTGTTATTTACATAGCAGGTAGTGGTATTCGAATTTGTGTGGGGTAGGTATCACAACTAAAAAGTGAAAAATAAAAACTATTTACAAAAAAAAAAAACAACCGACTTCAAAAAAAAACACTACAAGGTGAAAAATAACTTTAATTTCGGAAGTCGGTGACAAAGAACGAAAATTCAAAACCAAAGACACCGACTTCCGAAATTAAAGTTATTTTTCACCTTGTAGTGTTTTTTTTGAAGTCGGTTTTTTTTTTTGTAAAAAGTTTTTTAGTAGTATCATGATAATAATCGATATTCGATCGCAGAAGAGGACTCGACTCCGTAGTCGGTTTTAACGACGGCACAGATGAATACAGATGGTAGGTATGAAGCTACAAGTACGCGGCGGGCTCGACTTGTCGGGCCAACTCAGTGAGTGTAACGTAGTCAGAAGATATAAGAGTTACGCGATAGAAAGAGAGGCAACTTCTAGGTGAATATAACTGTAGGTAATCAGCGCTATGCGATCTGAATTGCACTTTATTGTGTCATAGCAAGAGTCGCTTTTTAATTAAATGGTTTACGGAGTGAACCATCCGTTGTTTATCTGTGACGACGGGGAAAAGGGACGCACAATCTTTTACCAGGAATAACAATAATCTTCTAACAATTTGAGATCAAAGGAAAAGACACCACCGAGAAATTACTAACACGAAATACTGTTTTACTACCGAAATTAAGAATCGTAAGTTTAGTGCGAGATCGCGTCAGTAAGCGAGAAAATCGTGTCGAATTCGATTTCCTCGCGGTGCAAAACTGCAAAGCGATACCCGACAACATGCTGAAAAGTTTCAACATAACATAACATCTCGCCTTGTTTCCCCGTAGGGTTAGGCAGAGTGTACCCATAGTACACCCACATTTCGCCAGTTATGTTTAAGTCCCATGTAATAAGGGGCGAGCCTATTGCCATCAACCGGGCACAAATCCAGACTCCGAGCTGCTACTGAGAAATTCCAGATAGAATAAAAACCTTTGTTTTTTTTTGTAAAAAGTTTTTATTTTTCACTTTTTAGCTGTGGTATTTACCCCTCACAAATTCGAATACCACTACTTGCTATGTAAATAACAGTGAGAGGAACCTAACATATCATCCACATACTAAGTGGGAAAAAATACGTATTATTGAAGCTAACTCAAAAACTACCCAAGCAAAGTTAATAAAATTTATATGGGACGACCTCTGAAGTATGATCTACCAAACAAAAAAAGAATTATCGAAATCAATTCATAATTGGCGGAGTAATCGCGTAACAAAAATACAAAAAAAAAAAAAAGACATGCCGTCGAATTGAGAACCTCCTCCTTTTGGAAGTCGGTTATAAACCTTTTTCTATAACAAGAGTACTTATACACAGTATGTGTGTGACACACATGGCATGCAAGATGTTAGTATCGATAAAGTTAGCAATTATTGCAATAGGTTAAAAAATATCATGTAAGTAATGGTAGATGTAAGTACCTTTATCTACACCCATGCTATAAAACCTCTATAGAAGTTTCAGATACAGTAAGCTTATGGCCAACATTAAAACAGCCAGTGTCATAGTAACCATTCCTCCATTGGCTCCCTGGTGTATGCTGTTTGCCGATGACATTGTGCTGGTTGCCGAGAGCGGCTTAGAGGTCCTGAGTAGATTGGAGGTGTGGTGGGAAAGACTGGAGACCGTCGGCCTGAGAGTTCGGTACCTCGGGTCGCTTGTCCAGGGGGATGGCGGAGTAGACCGAGAGGTAACGGGCCGGATCAACTCAAGATGGATGAAATGGCGACAGGTCACTGGAACAACTTGCGACCCACGGATGCCCCTCAAGTTAAAGGGCAAAATCTACAAGTCCGTGAAAAGGCCTGTCGTTTTGTATGTATCGGAATGCTGGGCCGTAAAAAAGACGGATGAAAAAAGATTGCATGTAGCGGAGATGAGAATGTTGAGATGGATGTGTGGAGTGACAAAAATGGATAAAGTAAGAAATCTGTATATATAAAATGGTAAACTGACTGACTGACTGACTGGGTGATATATCAACGCACAGCTCAAACCACTGAACGGATTGGGCTAAAATTTGGCACACAGGTAGATAATATGACGTAGGCATCCACTAAGAAAGGGTTTTTGGAAAATCGACCTTTAAGGGGGTGAAAAGGGGGGATTTTGTTTGTATGAAAAATTTTATTCCTTGAGTTAATAAACTTGAAACTTGGCACGAATACTTATCTATGTAAATTATAAAGTTTGCCATTTTTAGTTTTTCTAAACTACCCCCTAAAGGAGGATTGGGGGGTGTCATAGTTTGTATGGAAGAATTTTAACGCGCGGTCTGATTAACTCAAAACTCAGTATTTATACTTAAGACTGAAAACAAATAAAAATGTATATCAAGGTTTTTTGAAAATCTACCCCTGACGGGGTGAAAAGGGGTATTTATTTTTACAGGGGAGGATTTTACTGTTTGGCTTGATTAACTTGAAAATTTGTATAAATAATCTATGTCAAATAATGGAAACGTCACAATAGACTTTTCAAAAATTATTATCACGCTATTTGCTATGGGGGATGAGCAATATTGCATTATGTTCGTATTCTTCTATAGTTTACCGCAAACTGTAAAAAGACTATCCAAAAGGTTAGAATATTGCAGATTATTACGGATTTAACCTTTTAAAACATTATCATCACGCTATACCTTTATGGAGCTAAGTAGTCAATCATAACATATACAGGGTGGATGTTGATATGGGGCAATAAGGGCAGGTACCTTAACCGTTGTCGCTACAAGAAAACGGTCTTAGGAGACTGTCCTTAACTTTTTGATCTGCATTCACAGATTTTGAAAAAATTGTACAGTCAGCAAGAACATGGGTAATTTTCACAAAAACTTTTTTGATGCCTGTCGATCCTATTTCTTATTACTAGCGTCAAAAAAATATATCGGGCCAACAGAAGGCGAATTTTTGAATTTTCTCGTACTCAAGTACGAAAAAATTCAAATATTGCAAAAAACTTTCCATACATTTCGTAGAAAATGAGCCTGAGAGGAGATAGAACAACACGAAATATTATCCGCAACGATCAAAATCCGTAGTGCGCGCATAGCCTAAGTTTTTAATACCTATCTATTTCAACTTGATACTTCCACGCGTTTCTGAGAAAAAGTGTCTTGACAGGCAACGATGTCATCCTTTAAGGGTTTCCATTTTTCATTTTGAGATACGGAACCCTAAAACAGATTTATTACCTATCTATCTATTTGTTACCTTTTCATGCCGTAACGGCTGAACAGATTTAGATGAATGGTATACGGATAGGCCATGACCTGGGTTAGGACATTTGATAAGTACTCTGAATATCGGTAGTACGTTCCTGTGGGATATTTTCCGACCTTTGCGCGTGCGAAGCCGCGGGCAAAAGCTAGTGAGTATATAAGAGGAAGTTTAAAAGTGGCGCCAGTGACAGAAAAGTTGAAAGGAAATCGTTTGGCCTGGTATGGGCATGTGATGAGGAGAGAAGAAACGCATGTGACTAAAAGAGTAATGAATATAAATTTTGATGGATGGAGCGGGAGAGGAAGACTAAAGAAAAGATGGATGGATTGTGTGAGGAATGATATGAAAGAGAAGGGAGTGAATGATAGCGTGACGGTTGACAGGGGAGAGTGGAAAAAGAAAACGTGTTGCGCTGACCCCAAGTAACATGGGACAAGGGCAGGAAGAACGAGGAGTGTCATAGTAACCATTGTGTTACAATGTTGTACTAAATTTCATTACGCAACTCGTTTCAACGTTCAAACGGGGGACAGCAGCACCCGCTGCACGCATGTGTGAGTGATGTGCTGCTGCAGGCGACGTACATACGTGCAGTTGTACTGAATTTCGTGGGAATTTCTTTATTCTTGATCTTGAATTACAAACACCCAATGGTTTCAGAAACTTTTATAGAGGATTCATATCATGGGTGTAGATAAAGTATTGTATGCAACAGTTATAATTAGGTATTAAAACACTCATGTGATACTATACATTCGTGTTTTAATACCCCTTATTATACAACAGTTGCATAAATAACTAAAGTAAAAAAAAAAATGTGGCACTCGGGGACTGCCGCGATAAAGCTATTGCATAGCATTTGTAACCTCCATACTTCCTATTTGTCAACGCTACACTTGGGATGATGACGTGATGACATAAAACAAAAATTACGTTCCCATGACAACATCACGTTGTCACGGGAACCGTCATTACATGGTAGGCGGAGTGGGGGGTGTTAGGTTTTATTTTCGTTACGGAATTTCTTGATTCGGTCGCCGCGCTCAAAGCCCGCGATAAAAGCTATGCAATAGCTTAAAAAAAATATGTTTCATTGTAAATTAAACATCTCTGTCATGTTCTGCTTAGCTTTCTCCAAACTATATTGGGGTCGGCTTCCAGTCTAACCGGATGCACCTGAATACCAGTATTTTACATGGAGCAATATATAACGAATGTAACGGCGTAAAAAAAACAGTGGCACTCCAGGCGGGAGTGCCGACAGAAGTGTAAAAAATCGGCACCGCGGTAATCAACGCGTTGATGTCTTTTACTCCACGGTGTCGGTAACAGGTCGCGAAATTAATGGTTTAGTCCCATCTCAAAAGTGCCCAACGCGCCTTTAGAAGTTTTTATTTCAAAAATATATGGGTTATTAACTCTTTCCGGAACACTAAACGCTCATAAACGTCAAAACAATAAAACTTCTATTCTCAAACTCAACTCAAACTCAAATAATTTATTTCAATTAAACCACTTACTGGCACTTTTGAACTGTCAAGGAATCGGTCAGTCAGAAATATGGAGCTAGTTGCTCATTCCAAAGCGTAGTAGGTACCTATGGAGAAGAACGAGCAAGAAACTCCACGGGCACTCTTTTAAATAAAAATTGTTACAAAATATTGGTTACATCATTCATGTTTAAATTATACATGTGAGAACAATGTAGAAAGACGTGCACATGAGAATCAAGACAAAAAATAGTTCAGCGTCCCGGAAAGTGTTAACAAATGGATCAATTGGTTTCATTTCACAATTTTTTTTAACTTAAACCCATGAACCAGCTCATCTTTTCGCACGTTAACAAAACCACATGGTAACAGCATTGTAAACAAAACCCCAGCACATGGCGGTCTTCACTTTTACACACCATTTCACCCCAATATGGCGACGTATTGGGTTCCAGAAACAGGTGTTGCTGGGAAATAAGTGGGTGTTTAATTTTGTAGTAGGAATTTTTAAGTTGGTTTATGGCAATAATTTCGGAGCAATGCTGGGGAGTTTGTTGCGCTACTTCTTCTTCCCAGCTAAAGGCACTAGGAAGTGGTGAAGGGTGGGAGTTTTTGGGGGACTGTCTTATGTAATTTTGACGTTCGAAAAGTGCTGATTCTCAGCCTAGTTTGAATAAATGACTTTTGAATTTTGAAATATATTTACAAGGCAAATGTGAAGGGAAAGGCCGGGCGGGAACACCCTAAGAAGACATATTATTATACTGAACTTATTGGTTATGTTCTTCAGAAAGGCCAGGTGCGGAGTACTCGCAACCGGCGTGCGTGTATGACCAGATGTATGAACGTAAACGAGGCAAAAGGAGTATGTAAGGATCGTAGCAGGTGGCGCTCTGTAGTATCTGCCTACCCCCATGGGAAGAAGGCATGAGATTATTTGTAATTTCGGAGCCAATATAACATCAAGTGTTTTAAGCAATTTAAGTGTTGTTAAGTGGCCCAACAAAGAAAATGTAACCCTCTAGGGCTCCGTATCCAAAAGCTTACATCAATATAATAGCCAGCAGCGTACCCTCGTCAGTTTTGTATTGGGTCATACATAATAGTACTACACTAATGGCCTGTGTCTAAAAATATTTTTATTTTGTCCGCCTTGTAGATTATTAAAAAATATTGAACACGTATTTTTTCTTTTTTGACGTAATCAAAAGATTATGGCGATACGTTGAGTTAAAATTTGGCATGACGTCACGCCTTGCTAGATTTAATATTGCGTTGTGACGTAGCGAGCCCTCAACTTTAATGCGTGTTTTCTAAATTATTTTTGATTAATATGATAAAGCAAAAAATACGTGTCTAATATTTTTTTATTATCTGAAAGACGGACTAAATAGTTTTTTTGTTTTTACCTAGGCAACTACCCTATTCGGCAACGATTTTGTCGCCACGGGTAGCGTACATCAGTTCCTGTAACGTGTCGACAACAGGACACACAGGTGACGCAGGACACGATAGTAATTGTCCCATTGTCTGTAGAATAGCACAGCGACCAAAATGAAATACCTACTTAATTATTTTTCTAAATCAAGAGAATAATGTAATTCTATTGATTAATTTCGAGACAATCTCATCTCTCATTAAGTTCGTGATCACGCAAACCCACAGAAAACATATCCATTAAACGTCGTAACCAATTTAAAACCAATTAAATTATCATAAAACACAATAACTCATTATATCGAGAGAATGTATAACCCGACTTATTGAAAAACTCCTCGATTTCGTTTAAGCTGCGCACGCGCATAGTTTACCAAATTCGGTCGGGTAGCACCGGCGAATTGTGCCACAACAACGTCCGGACGGATGAGTCTATTAAATCATACGTGGTCAGGGGCCTTAACTGTAAAAATGTGGTATAAATTATGAGCGGAAGCGATTTCTGTGTTTTTTTTTAAAGTGAAAAGTTCTTTAGGCGCGTTGGGCATTTTTGAGATGGGACTAAACCATTGATTTCGCGACACCATGGTGACACCTCATTTTTGTAAACGCGATTGAGCTCTTTATTTAGATAACGTTACGGACCAATGTTCTATACAAGTATTTTTCTTCTACCAAGGCGATCTTGCTCAAGTTTTTACTTCTGTCGGCACTCCCGGAGTGCCACTGCCATTTTTTTTAATCCTATCCTATCCTAATACTAATATTACAAATGCAAAAGTTAGTGAGGATGGATGGATGTTTGTTACTCTTTCACGCAAAAAATACTGAACGGACTTCGATGAAATTTGACACATATAGCTTATAACCTGGATTAACACATTGGATATTATCCTGATATTCCCACGGGATCAAGATTTATGCGGGTGAAACCGCGGGGCGCTGCTAGTTAATAATATATTAACTTTTATTTCAGACAAAATTTGCAGTCCATATTAGTGCAATTTCAGAATAATATTTTAGCACTACTTAACAATTAATAATTGCAATAAGTATACATTACACTAAAGACGGGGTTAACTTAACAAATAAGTTTAATTTGTTGCGAAGACGGATGGATATAATGACACAAACCCAAAGAAAACATATTCATTACTCGTGTAATCCAATAAAATAAAATTATCATAAAACACAATAGCTTATCGAGAGCATGTAATTGTAATTTATAACAAATTAAATTATCATAAAAATTTGCTTATCGAAAGCATGTTATATTTGTACAACCCGACTAATTTTAAAATATGGTTTTTTTTAATGTCTTTTAAGACAAGGAGACCAACCTCATGCTACTATGCTACATTTGCTCAGCATTCATGGGCGAATTTGTAAATCTCCGATATTTTAGTTTAGGCACCGAATTTTGGTACAACCCGTACAACCGATCGAAACATCTATCGTGATTTATATTGGTGATGTGTATATATTTATGTGACAGTGTTTTCATTGGGTTTGACGCATTTGGTGCACATCTCAACTTGTACACCATGCTCAAATGGTGAACTTAGCAACTGGTGCACTTCTCATATGGCACACTTCGCAACTGGTGCACTTCTCAATTGGTGCACTTCGCAATAGGAGCACTTTTTAAGATGAGTGGAGATTTGGAATTTTTTTCTAAAAATAAAAGAATCTTTGGTTTTGCGTAGGTAATTTTCTTAAAAATACAATCAACAAAATAATTTTAAATTAACTCTACATAATCACTTTAATATTTTTATTTTTTCAAAAAAAAAATGTCACTCGTAAATAATAAAAATATAATTATGTAAGAAAAAATTAGATTTACAGCAAAAAGTTATCATAATAAAGACATGACATAATATCATATTATATCAATAACCTTTATAATATTATAATTTAAACTGTACTTCTTTTAATTATAGTTATTATTATTAATTAAATAAAAGCTTTAAATTAAATTACATTATCACTAATATAATAATTGGAGAAACGTGATCTTTCTTTTCTTTTTTTTTGCTTTTTTTTATTTATAGCTATTTACTTAATTAATGGTAACAATTACTAAGTAAGAAACAAAGGTTTATCTATGTATATTATTTATAACCTGTTTTTGAGAAACAGGTTATGATTTAATTTAAAGCTTTTATTTAATTAATATTAATAACTATAACTAAAAGAAGTACAGTTTAAATTATAATATTGTAAAGGTTATTGATATAATATGATATTATGTCATGTCTTTATTATGATAACTTTTTGCTGTAAATCTAATTTTTTCTTACATAATTATATTTTTATAATTTCCGAGTGACTTTTTTTTATTTTTGTAAAAATAAAAATGTTATAGTGATTATGTAGAGTTAATTTAAAATTATTTTGTTGATTGTACGTATATTTTTAAGAAAATGACCTACGCAAAACCAAAGTTTCTTTCATTTTTAGACAATTTTTCTAAATCTCCACTACTCTTAAAAAGTGCTCCTCTTGCGAAGTGCACCAATTGAGAAGTGCACCAGTTGCGAAGTGTGCCATATGAGAAGTGCACCAGTTGCTAAGTTCACCATTTGAGCATGGTGTACAAGTTGAGATGTGCACCAAATGCGTCAAACCCTTTTCATTTCGCGTGACGGCTAAAACTTGATTTAGCAATTTTATTTAATGTAATTTGGCTCTGAGGAAGGAGATAGGCATACGCAGATAAAGGTTCGGGCAAGAGTTAGTAATTTTTATTAACACTTAACATTTAATAACACTTGGGGGCCTAAAACGGCCGCTTTGGCAGAATCATAATATGATAATATTATGAATCACATAAACGCGTTCAATTCATATTACGCAATTCATCTGTTTGACAGTTTTATAATTTAATTAAATAACATTTAAACTGTAGAAGTAAAAAAATACAAAACTCATTTGATTAATAAAAACTGTAAAGAAAAATTATCCGGTAAAATTACGGTCTTTATTTTTTTTTGCGGCAATATTTACACCAAATATCATTCTGATATGAATTGAATTGAATATGATTCACCTAAAATATGTGTCACCATAGAGGAATTGCTGGGAATTCAGAAAATGAATTGCTTTTATAGGAATTGCTAATGTGGCCGTTTTAGACCAGCTGACAATAACCTAATTTTGCTAACAAAAACGCTCTCAGCCCGCAACCTACATTCCGGCGCTACCGCTTATCACAAGCACCACACTTAATTGCCTCGACTCGAGCATTGAACGGTGGCAGCTAAAAAATTGCCCAAGCGTGATGTTAGCACGACGAGCACGCTATTAACTTCATCATTATTATGTGTATCTGCCGAATCAATGAGAACTTTGATATAGTTTTCCAGTTTTATGACCATTTCCATAAAGAAAGAAAGAAAAATAGGATTATTTGTCACAGCAACACGTGCATACATAAAAGACAAGAGTAATCAGAGAACAACACAAAGTACATAACAAATCCCGAGCATAGAACAGAAATTACTTAGGCGGCAGCTGCACGACACGACTGTGACAAGAAGGCTTCCACTCAGCATGATGCAGTGCTATGGGGGACCCACAGCACAGCGCTGATTTTCAGTGGTCACCCGAAAAAAAAAAGATATACGGAAATCAAGTCAGGTTCAGTGATTTTTCTATTAAATATGTAACAAAATGAAATAAACAGTGCTTAGAATATATAAGACAAATATATTACGAATTATAAAATCAAAATCAAAAATCAAATAATTTATTTCGGAAAAAATATCCATAATGTGTTAGCATAAGAACTTACAAAAATATGTTAGTAGAATTAAACTCGAAAAACAACATTACAATAAAAACCAAAAAATAAATAATATCAGATCAAAATTACAATTAAAATAATAATTAAATTAAATTATAATCAAAATTAAATCAAATTAGAATTAAAATAACATTAATACAGTCAAAACAAAATTAAAACAACATCAAATCAAAATTTAAAAAACATTGAACTAAAAATAAGAATAAATATTATTAAATACATAAAAATTAATCCGCAGGCCAAATCACCATACCATAACTAGTCCAAATGCAATGGCCCAGTGACATTGGTGCATTACAGTCCACTTTCTCAGAGAGGTGAGGCTTGAATCCCAGCAGTGGGAACATTATAGGGTGATTCTATGACATTGGGATTGTATGCTGCATCCTGGATTTTTTGTTAAAAAATAATATTTGAGATAGTTATGTAGTTCTGGAGAAGGCATGTCCAGCAGTTGACTTTGACAGGTTGATTGATGCTCTTATCAACCCTGTGGATGAACGAAATACGATTTGACACAACCGTTCTTTAAACTCAAAAGGTGTATTTAGCGGTAAAGCTTCTTTTATAAATTAATATACAATAATAATGAATTGCAATTATAACACTGAATTGGATGTGGTAACAGTTTTAGGTGTAAATAAAAAAGGCATTTGGAAAGTTTCCAAATACTATTTTTACATCTAAAACTAAATATTCGAAGTTACAATATTAATTATTGCATTTCGTAATCAATATTTTAGTTCATATTTCCATACAGTAATATTGCTAAATTAATCAAAACAGCGAAATATTTGACAGCTATTTGCGACGTGACGTTGCCCACTTTTCAGAATCTATTTCATCGTAGACTGCTTTATTTGCTAGAATTTTTAATCTTTTAGAACTGACCTAGAAACCACATTTCTTTTTCCATCAGAATTGGGAATCCCAAAAAGATAGATTTATTTCGCAACGCACCTATTATAAGTGACTAAATGTGACAATGTTTGATTTTATGTTGTTTATTGCTGTTGATATTGTTTGAAATCATGTCGACGTCTTGACATGTGTTTTTATTTTACTTTTATTTAAGAGTTGATTGTATTTTTATAAGTTTTGACTAAGATTGAGACAGTTGTTTACAAACTCAACAGCAAACCATCATTGTTCTTTGCGGTGCCCTGACAGGGTTCATGTACATAGACCGACAGTGGATATTGTAAATGTGTTATGTGCATGAGAGTAAATAAATAAATAAATAAGTACTAACAAAAACATTAATCATCCCGAATCCCACCAAACGATTATCCAGTGAAAGTCACCACTATAACTAAACACAAAACCATCAGAACGCCATACAATAAACGAACATTACATGTCAGAGTCCCATTTACATGGTCATCAGAGACCATCAGAACACCATGACGGATTGTCATGTATGACCGATGGTAACGATTACGGCCTAATGGACCGTTCCCACTCAATCTTGAGAGGAATTTCTTCACGTTAGTTGAGGAAGTGAATTTATATTTTACAGTTTTGATGCAGTTATGAGGAAGCGGTTAGAAATTCTTTGTTCCAATAAATGAGACTGTAATTATTGCATTAAAAACTATTAAAAAAAAACAACCGACTTCTTTTGTAAAAAGTTTTTATTTTCCCCCACTGTACTAATTCGAATACCACTACCTGCTATGTAAATAACAGTGACAGAAAGTTATCATAATATCATCCACATACTAAGTGAGGTAAAAATGCGTATTATTGAAGCTAACTCAAAAACTACCCAAGTCAAGTTAATAAAATTTATATGGGACCACCTCTGAAGTATGATCTACCAAATAAAAAAAGAATCATCAAAATCAATTCATAATTGACGGAGTAATCGCGTAACAAACATACATACAAAAAAAAAAAGAAAAACATACAGTCGAATTGAGAACCTCCTCCTTTTGAAAGTCGGTTAAAAAAAAAAACAACCGACTTCTTTTGTAAAAAGTTTTTATTTTCCTCCACACTAATTCGAATACCACTACCTGTTAAGTAAATAACAGTGACAGGAACTTATCATCCACATACTAAGTGGGAAAAAATACGTATTATCGAAGCTAACTCAAAAACTATCGAAGCAAAGTTAATAAAATTTATATGGGACCACCTCGAGAGCATACCCTTTCAAACAAAAAAAGAATTTTCAAAATCGGTCCACAATTGACGGAGAAATCGGTGAACATACATAAAAAAAAAAAAAAAAAAACAAACATACGCGACGAACATATAACCTCCTCTTTTTTGGAAGTCGGTTAAATACTAGTTCCCAGAAATCAGATATATTTTTGGACAGGTTTTCTTTAAGATATTTCCTGAGAATAGAAGTTTATCAAAGCATTTCGAATAATTTTGCAGGAAATTCAAAATTTTGGAGCTTCCTTTGAAGCAAAGTCCGGATATCCTGTCCTATTTACCTCGTTTCTGCGTAAAGTTTGCTTTGAGCACTAAAAAGGACTGGAATCCTATATAAAATTTATTATTCAGTTCCCAAAGAGCAAGTCTTCTGTGACTTTTGGGGAAGAGGAATAATTAATTTCTTATCAATACTTTTACGTTTGATAAATTAATTGTTGAATCGTTTCTTCAGAATCTATGATCCATACGTCATGTTCGTGAACGGACGCCGTCAGTAGGGACTGGTTATCTCTTAGCTGCCACGGTTAATTTTAATTTTTAAATTGCTTTTATATTTTTAAAACGGACGCTTTTAACGTGCACGTCTTTCTACATTGTTCTCGCATGTATAATTTGAACATGAATGATGTAACAATGTTTTGATTTAAAAGAGTGTCCGTGGAGTTTCTTGCCCGTTCTTCTCCATAGCTACCTACTACGCTTTGGAATGGGCAACTAGCTTCATCTTTCTGACTGACAGACCCCTTGACAATTCAAAAGTAGCTGTACCTAATAAGTTTATTTGAAATAAATGCTTTGAGTTTGAGAACTTTTACAGTTATCTACAGAGAATTGGATGGATAGACAACATTTAACCTTTTAGTGGTATGTGGAAAAGGGTGTAAAGTTCAATCATCTACAATAGAAAGGGAAGGATCCTCCGACCAGACGGGTGTTGTGTCTGGCGGGCAACTGCCCAACGGTTTGAAGTCGGAATCTTGTATATGTGTTTTGTATAAACTCCAATTGCGTGATGCAGGATTTGTGCGACGTCATGTCTTTGATGCGTAGTTCGTATGTGGCGGTGTAACCGCTACAACCTTGATCCTCTATTTTTACCCGACTACGGCAAAGCCAAAAGGAAGGGTTATGATTTTAGCAGTCTATGTATGTATGTTTGTATGTATGTATGTTTGTATGTTTGTTTTTACGTGTGTTCCACCGTAGCGCCTAAACTACTAAACCGATTTTGATGAATGAGGTATCAATAGATTCGTAATAATGGTCCGGGTGACATAGGCTATATAATTTTTCCCTAAATTTAATTTGGTGGACTTTACACGTAAATTTCTAACCTCGAAAAAAATTAAAATGGGATGATCATGACATGTTTGGTATCAAAAGAAAGGTCTTGACGAGCACATTACAAATATGTATATAATATTATATTTTCAAAGTAAACAAATATGTTTAAATCGTTAAAAACAAGCAAAAGTGAGACTGCGCTACGTAGTATCGCAAGATGTTACCAACGTGCAGTTAATCAAATCTTAATAAGTAGTACCGATTTGTAATTCCACTCTTATGAAGAAAAACAAGTACAACGAAATATTTATATTTTGGATTTCTTCGAAGCTCGATATCGTTTTATGGTGTTGGCGTCGAAATAAATCGCTCTATGGTTTCGTCCAAAGCACTATGCACTGCTATTGGAATTTAAAATAGGTTAATTACTGAACTATTGTATTACTCTACTCTTATTTACGTTTATCAAGTGTAAAAACGGAAAAGTATAAAATAAAAAAATAAAGTTTAAAAAACTGTAACCCGACTATGGGAAAATAAAAATGATCTAAAAAGTACGAAACAAGCAAATATTTCAGACAGAAATCAAGACATAGGTACAAAAATGGTCAAGGTAAAGCCGTCGTCGCATGCCATTATAATTTTGTAGGTGTTCTTGACACCAACATGGTATACAGGCATGCGACCACGGCTTTACCTTGACCATTTTTGTACCTATGTCTTGATTTCTGTCTGAAATATTTGCTTGTTTCGTACTTTTTAGATCATGTTTATTTTCCCGTAGTCGGGTTACAGTTTTTTAAACTTTATTTTTTTATTATTTCACGTCATTTCAACCAAAATTGTTTTTTCTAAGTTTGTCTTTGTCATTACTGACATCGGTTAAAGAAACCATCGTGAGGAAACCTGGACATATACGAGTAGTTAATATACTCGTAAGTCTGAAATCGCCAACCCGTCTTAAGCAAGCGTGGTGATCAATGCTCGTGCCTTCTCTGTATGAGAAGAGGCCTTTGCCTTGCAGTGGGACAATAAGGGAACTGAGCAGAGACGTGCAGGAATCGTCCAATCACTGACGAGAAACGACATGAAGATTTCAACCATTGTGATTGGTCGATTCCTAGTGGAAACGCACCCTAATAGGCTGGTATTATTATAACCAAAATTGGTTACAAATATTACTGCATTTAGAGACCTTAATATTCCATTTTACTATTTTGTCTAATTACTAATATTGAGTCTAATTTCCAAACCACTGTTCTCAGTCAGAACGGTACTAAAATGAGGCAGCAAAAAAAACAGTGGCACTCCGGGAGTGCCGACAGAAGTGAAAACTTGAACAAGATCGCCTTGGTGGAAAAAAAATACTTGTACAGAACATTGGTCCGTAACATAATATAAATAAAAAGCACAATCGCGTTTACAAAAATGAGGTGTCGGTATCGCGAGTTTCAATTGTTTGTTCCCGTCTCAAAAATGCCCAACGCGCATGTAGAAGTTTTCACTTCAAATCTCTTTGACCAAAGCTCAGACCAAATAAAACACCAAGATATAGCGCTGCGAACGATACAGTGAAGCATGCCAAAACTACACCTCCGATCTGTGCATACACACTCACACGGACGCATTTACAACCATTTAGAATAGAACTACAATCAAACTACACCTCACAAGTGCACACATGTTTACGAAACCGGCTTCACGTCACTGTTGACAGCGCTATGCCTTGGTTTTTTAGGGTTCCGTACCGAAATGGTAAAAAGGAACCCTTATGGTGCGACTCAGTCTGTCTGTCACAGCTGGATATTCCAAGAACTATTAATGCTATCAACTTGAAATCTGGAATAGTTTTATTAATTAAATAATTAATTTTATTTATTTTCAGACAGTCTATAAAAAACATTAGTTTTAGATGACGTTTGCCCAGCTATTTTGCAAATAAGAAAGAAATAAAAAGTGTATTTTTTATTTTTTTTGTAACAGGGACTGACCGGGGGTTTTCAAAATTCGAAGTGATGCTACTAGGGCACTAGGGCATGTGGGGTACCATAATTATGAAAGAGCACTATTTGCACATTCTCAAACATTTTTAGAGAAAAATCTGAAATTATTCTATGTGATAGAAGTTTATGTAAAGATTACAGGAAAAATAAAACGATGTCTCCAAATACCACACTTTTTATCAACAATAATTACATTAGTTCCACTATCGGTCAAGAGATGGCGCTGACCTGCAATATTCTACACCGCAGTGTGCAGAGTTAAAATTCTCTGACGAATATAGGCCTCGCCGATGAAAATTTAAAATGATACGAAACCCTCGGTGCGCGAGTCCGACTCGCTCTTGACCGGTTTTTTTTACTTGGAAAGTAAAGCATTGAATAACACTTCGCTTCCAATTGCTTTATCCTATCTGTATCTAAAAATACCTCGCTGGATAGTTAGGTACTTCAGACCAGGTCATTACTCATTTCAACACAATATCTTGATGACGTCTCTTGCCCGACCGCGGCGAACGAAAGAGGGTAATGTTTTTTGACTTATTTGTATACTGACCCTTGATGTCAAAGCTTTCTTTCATGTCTCACAAAATGGTGGGAATTCTTTTGTTAGAGTGATTTATGTTGGGTTTCTCGTGTTTAAAAGTAAAGCAAGCATTGAAAAGGTAAGCGTTTGCGATAGTTTGTGGATGGATGAGTTGCTATTTATGGACGTTTAAAAGTTGAATCATATTATTTCAGAATCCATGTTGAATGAATCATCTTGAACTTGAAAGAATAGGTTTTTGTTTCTGGTTTTAGGTGCCGTTCGGGGATTGAAAATAATTTTGATGAACTGTTCCACCGAACCGCACTTTTTAAAATTTTGTTTCTTTGCGGTTAGTGGAAGTGCTGAGGTGCGATTTGGACAAGTACTGTTGAAATCAGTGCAGTGTGGGATACTTCGTGATGCAGATCTACTGCATTTTTGGTCTTGCAAGTACCATGAATTGAGTACAGTATTCTGAAAAAAAATCAACGCGTTTTTTTTTTAAATAACCATCGAAAAATTTCAACTGCGTTGTAACAGTTTTCGTGTCGATGTCTCTTTTTTTTTTGGGTGGGAAATTATCAAATAACTTCTCCCGGTCTGGGTGGAGCGGGAGGGCATGTCAGACTCTTACTGACTAAAACCCACCCGTGTTCCTTCAGTTGCCCTGTTGCCGGGGGCCACGATTTCCCTATCGGTTTTCTTCGCACCCCCGGCAGGTGTCGATGTCCCTGCCACCCTATATTTTTTCTTTAGAAATATAGTATTTTGGCCTTTAATTTAGTACCTAGGATACTATATTATATAGTAGGGTTGGCAATCACGCCAGTAGTCCCCGCAAGGTTAGGCAGAGGTGTACCTACAGTACATCCACATTTCACCAGTTATATTTAAGTCCCATGTAATAGGGGGGCGAGCCTATTGCCATCAACCGGGCACAAATCCAAACTCCGGGCTGCTACTGAGAAATTCCAGATGGAAAACCCAATAACACTTTGCCCGACCTGAGAATCGAACCTAGGACCTCATGCTGCATGCGACCACTAGACCAACGAGGCAGTCAATCCTAGTCAATCTGCCTAGCTTTTTCCTAACTATTTTGGTATAGGATGCAGCCGAATACCTGTATTTTACATGGAGCGACTGTCTATCTGACCTCCACAACCCAGTAACTAGGTATTATGATACCCCTTGGTAAGACTGGATGTCAGACTTTCGGGCTTCTGACGACCCGTAACGACTGTCCACTATCCACGAATGACAGCCGGAACCAACGGCTTAACGTGCTTTCCGAGACACGGAGAAGTTTCGGTATGTAAAGATGGTCACCCATCCACGGACCAACCCCGGCAAGCGTAGCTTAACCTGATGGATCGATCCGTGCCACTGTTATTACTTTGCCACGAGCTCCTCGAGGTAGTCAATCCTAGTTTTAATCAATATTACGGAAGAAAATGACGAACCACAAGCTCATGTCATCTTTTTCTCAAACTTTTTTTTTTTTTTTTGGGTGGGAAATTATCAAATAACTTCTCCCGCTCTGGGCGGAGCGGGAGGGCGTGTCAGACTCTTACTGACTAAAACCCACCCGTGTTCCTTCAGTTGCCGTGTTGCCAGGGGGGCCACGATGTCCCTATCGGTTTTCTTCGAACCCCCGGCAGGCATTGGCCCTAGCGGACCCCGTCAATTCTGCTGACATCTCTTTGAGGCGCGCGTGGAACACAACGCGCCGTCGACCCGGGCTTGGTCCTTATCGGACGGCGAGCTGCCCATTGCTCACCGTCCGCAAGCCCGCGCCTACGGTGGCCGGAAATCTGCCTGTGATTCCCGACGCCCAGGGCGTCTCCTGCGGCGGTTAGGGGCGCGAGGGCGCGAAATTTGCCTCTCCCTCACGCGCTCCGTCTCCTCCTTCGCGAGCATTACTGCTTCGCAGAAGGAGGTAACGGCCTCCCATTTCCTCTCTCTCCGTCCGTAGCATGGCCCGAATTAGGGCCGGACGCGAGAGATCCAAACATGCTTGGAATATCAAACATTATTTTGACAACCTTCTTTGAGATAAATCGCAGTTGCGGTACTGGTCGAATACATGCGAGTCGATTTAGCGGTCAAATAAATTACTGTCGTGTTATTTAAAAATGGAACGAACTTTTTACTTCAACACATGGCAACCAAGGAGGTAACTTATCAAAGATTTTTTTTTAAATTTCGATTTAATAGAGCTGTTGAAAAAACAAATGAACATAATATTGGCGCGTGAAAAATTATCCTTGTTCGTCATTGATTCTGGAATTTATAATTAATTTACTTAATTTGAATTTCATTGTTTGAGAAAAGTACTATACAAGCTTTGGCCGCAACCAGGCATTGATATTGATGGACTCACGTATGTGTGCCTCGGCTATCGTCAATCAATGCCCTATTTGCAGGCCGCGACAGTAATCCTTACATATTATAAAACAAAATCCCCCGCCGGGTCTGTCTGTCTGTCTAAACGCGATAAACTCAAAAACCACCGAACGGATTTTTAAACGGTTTTCACCAATGGACGCAGTAATTCATGCGGAAGGTTTTAGTGTATAATTGATTAAAAGTTTTGTGTTAATTAGCTGAAATTTTACGATTATTGTTGAAGATATCAGAAAAAATCATGTCGACTGGGAACTTTATTGGCGTGCGCCGCGGAAATCGTAAAAGTTACATAAAATTTATGTTCTACTGTATTGTTCATCTTAAAAAGTTCAATAAAAACTTCCGCGATGGCATATATGTCTATCTTCTAAGGATGACCCACAATAACCATTTTTATCTTTCAGAATTTGATAAAATTACGTTCTCGGGGGATATTTTCCGACATTCACGCGGGCAAAGCCGCGGGCACACCCAATAATCCAACTTCCCAGTACAAAAATATCGTCATCAACCTTCGTTTAATCAAATCGATTGCACCAAGCCTATGCCTAAATCAGTCGGAACAATCGATGCTATACCGAGCACATTTCCTGCCCCATTGTCACATTAATATGTGAATGCACGTACTTATTGTTATTATATTATAGCTGAATCGGCGCTTGTCCAAAAATAAACTTATTACTTGTATTGTTCATTACGATGCGGTAGTATTCAAATTGAGTTTTATCGTGCATGCGTTTCTTTGCGTTGTGGATTGAATGATTGTTCATTAAAGAGCGTATGTGCTCTTTTTAAGGTTCCGTAGTAAACAAGGAACCGTTATAGTTTCGCCATGACCGTTTGTCTGTTTGTTCGCAGCTTAGCTCAGAGACTCTTAGTACTAGAAAGTTGTAATTTGGCATGTTTTTTTCCGTCTTTACCATTATGTGGGTGTCGTTGGAAAGGTCGTTCAAAAATATTGTGAGTTTGTGAAAACCATTTTTGGATTCAGGAATCCGTTTGCGAAATATTAAGCTTTAAAGTGCTAATTTTTGTTAAGTGCCCCCCCTGCCAGCTAAACGGTTGCTTCTGGATATGTGTAAAAATTCACAGCAGTAGTGTATATTATAACGAAATTAAATGGAAAACTATCACAGCTAAGTAGGCTCTACAAGTTAACGAGTAATAATCGACCAACTTTGCAGTTGCAAAAACATGTTTTCCCATACATTCCGTATGGGAGAAGATGCTTTTCAACTACACTGTTAAGTTTGTTCTTGGGATAAATTCATCCTATCTACGAAACTCTTCATTGTGCGTGGTCCGACAAGCACTTGGCCGGTTTTATACACTATTAATACTACAAGAGTCGATTTAGGCAAATTTATTTCTTGACTGAAACTGTACGCCTCGATTTCTCAAAGACCATAATTGGTTTAACGAAAGTTAGATTAACAAAGTAATCAATTCACTTGACAAGAAATGAGAGTTCAGCAGGGCTTGCCATCACTTAATCGTTGAAACAAAATAGTTTTTATTAAATCAAGAGCAAAGAAATAGCCTGATGAAGCCAATAATGAACATGCCACAGATCTATAACCACCGGCGCTTGCGCACTCCGCAGGAATGCAAAATAATGACTGAGGCACTCTGACGCATCGATGTTATAATAAAACGGACAAAAACGCAATCGAAAGCTTCGGCGAGACGGAAATAACTGACGGAGCGATTAATCGCAATGCCTGGACGTATTTTGTATAAGGCTGTCTTTCCACCAACGATGTGCGAGGTAGCTAAGCGCCACTACATAGTAAAGCAGAGCTACGAAACTATGTATCACCCGATCGCATCATAAGTTGGTCACGTTGGTCACGATAACAATAGTTATTTATGCTACAAGTGCGGAAAGTAGGTGATTTGCGACGAGTGTATAAGTTGACACGAGTTGGAAATCATCTTACGCACGTGTATCACACAACGTTTTACAATCATTGTGCGAGGAAATAAAAACAACGAGCGAGACTTACAGTAGTCGCTTAAGATGATATAACATCTGACATCTTGGCTGACGAATATATGATATACCTAAACAATATTCTTCATCATCATCATCTAATTTGTAAAACTTGTCTCAAATACTTAATAAAAAACTCTTTGGGTTCATGGGGTTAAAAGTAAAAATGAAAAGTAAAAAGCACTAGTGCGAAAAAGTGGTACTTTCTGCACAATTTGGCCGCTTGGAAAACGCTCTTTTCGAGCACATGCATTGTAAATACGTTTATTTGCGGTAAGACATGACACAAAAAGAAAAAACACAAAAAAATTGGGGAAAATATGCGTCACATCCACGGCCATCGTTCAGCGTAATGCTGTGGCCTATGCTAGACAAAGCCACAGCGCTGGTTTTCAACGAAAGTTGACAACAACATTTGAAAATGCCATTTGAATAGTATTGTCCTGCTCACTCATACTGAAAATCGTATCTATTGTTCCATGTTGTATGTGTGAGCTCACTCTTCTCAGTAAGGGCACTTTTTCGCGCAACCCAAATACGATGAGGGCAAATCTAATTTCAATCGCGATTTAAATCTTTTGGCGTAGCGGAGTAAGGGTAAGGCGTTCTATGACGATGCGCTTTGCCCGTATGTAAAAAACTTAGCAAAGCTACGCTATGAAAATCGAACGATCCTATTGGTTGATATCATACGCATCTGTAGCGGTTACACCGCCACATACGAGCTACGCATCATAGACACGACGTCACACAAATCCTGCATCGCGCAATTATAGTTTACCGAGCGATCGACATACATACAAGATTTCAACTTCAAAACCGACGGGCAGTTGCCCGCCAGACACAACACCCGTCTGGTCGGAGGATCCTCCCTTTTCTATGGTGGATGTGTGAACTTTACACCCTGTTCCTCATACCAATAAACATCCATCGCCACGCAGCTTAGCACAGCTCTACACGCAGTTGGAAAGGCAGCCTAAATGCTGTTCCACGACTTTTAAGGGCATCCCTTGATGGATTGAAGATTTTTTCGTTGTGAGAGTATGTCGCAAATATGTGGAGGTTGGCTTACGTTACTTTGTAAGGAGAGTTCGTGAGCTTTCAAGTTACTGCAAAGGTATTGGAGAGTTTGGATGAGAAATACTTATCCTAAAAAAATAAAAAATGAAAAATGTATTTAAAATTTATTTATTTATATTTTTTTTTGTTACTATTGGAGAGTTTGGATGAGAAATACTTATGGTGTTAAGACTTGGGTAAATAACGAAGCAAAGGCCTCGTAGCTTTGTATAGTAGACCCTCCCATATGGAAGTGTCTCATCATCATCATCAGCCTACAAATGTTCCCACCGCTGGGACACAGGCCTCCTCTCTGTGAGAGGGAGTGGGCCGTAATCCACCACGCGGGCCCAGTGCGGGTTGGTAGATGTCACATGTCTTCGAATTTTCGGTTCTAGGATATGCCGTTTTCCTCACGATGTTTTTTCTTCACCGTTTTGAGAGCAGTGGTGATGAAATAATTTACACAAAGTAAAGCGCCTGTCTGGGTTCGAACCTACGTCCTACAACTGCACTGCTCTTGGAAGTGTCTATCACAAGTAAAATGAGCTTACATATCTATTTACATGCCCAGTTTGGCAATAAAAAATGCTTTCATTGGTAAGCAAAATGATTCGTTTTGTTTATAGGAACCGAGCATTAGTCGTAACAAGCCAGTTACATCTACTAAAGCTTGTAAGCAATTTTCAACGGAATACCCAATTTGTGTTCATTATTTGAAGATCAGTTGCGTAAACAATCTGATCATTATTTTTGCCTTAATTAAAACAAGTGAAGAACACTATAAATTGCATCGCTTGGCGCCTAGCCAACTCTCTTTTAGTACAATGTAGAATGTCTATATCGTTTACAAAATTACAACCTTTACTGTTCGAGTAGTAAAAGCGAAAACTTCAGAGTATAGGTAATCCTCAGACTAAGTTTCCGGCTGTGAAGGTCAGGTGGCAATCAGTCCGTGTAAAACATACATTATCAGCTGCATCTAATTTGAAAATTTCAGTAAGGCAAGTCACTATGTTGTGTAAATTATTTCATCACCTGCTCTCAAAACGGTGAAGGAAAACATCGTGAGGAAACCGGCATGTCCTAGAACCAAAAATTCGAAGACATGTGACATCTACCAACCCGCACTGGGCTCGCGTGGTAGATTACAACCCACTCCCTCTCGAAGAGATAAGGCCTATACAGTGTGATTCTTCATAATGTGCACATATCGAAATGAGGGAATCTATGCTTAATTATAACGACAGAAAAAATATTTTAAAAAATCTAAATATTTTTTTATATTTTTTATGAATCAATAAAAAAAAATGTTACAAAACTGTGTAACTTTTAAACTAAATCATCTATCGCGATGAAACAAATTCCATAATGATTGGAAGTAATTAGGCATCCACATAAGATGAAAATTGAGACAAAAAAACTACCCTCAATTGAAAATAAACATATTTTTTTTAGCAAAAATCTGTTCTTTTTTCATAATTTTTTAAAATAAATTGTGAAATTTATAAATAAGATGCCAAAGAGATTTTTTTATTTAAAGAATGTAAAAAAAACTAAAAAAAAAAATATTTTTTATTTTTTCCTTCGATAAAATTAAGCATAGATTCCCTCATTTCGATATATGCACATTATGAAGAATCACACTGTATTATAGGAAACATATGATTATGCAAGTCAACATGTTGCAAGATCAGATGGTAGTCGTTTCATGTTAAAGCTGCATCTAGTTTGACCAACCAGATTTTCTCTCGATTTTCGAAACACGATGCATACTGGAGTGTTCAGAAAATGCAGAGGAGCACAGTGATCTACAGCAGGTATCAGAAAGATGTAGTCAAATATAAAGGTGTGGGACCCGGTACAGACAAGGGATGTTAAGGAGCTTTGGTTCCGGTTCCGAAAGGTCGGAACATTTTTTTTTTTATAAGACCAGAAAATAGTAAACAAGTAACACAATTTGTTTTAGCTACTTAAAATGATTATGCTTAAAAGTAATTTAATAACAATTGTGTCCAATTTATTAGCATCTGCTGCCGAACTAGATTTATAGCCTGTGTTTCAACATGCAGCGCCTCAAGCCCTTGGACTGGGTATGCGAGTATGAGCTTACGAACAAAAGGAAACAGTTTATATTAAAATATGAACTTAAATTACTTAAAAAAAGAAAAATGAAAGGGTTGCTGTCCTCTGAGTGTGTAAGGTGAAGGAGGTGAGTGTATGTGTGTGAGAGGGAGTGTAGAGAATTAAATAGATTTAGCTAGTAGATTCTTTATAGTGTCCATAGTATATAAAACCGACAATTAGTTGTACTACTACTTTAAGATGGTAAGTATATTTTCAGTTTGATCGTACGTTAACTTCCAAAGCCACAGAGATACCGATTTCTTCATCGTTACTTTATTCATAGAGTACATTTCAAGAATCTTATTAATTTTACACCTCAGATTCCGATAATTTTGAATCGGAGTTATACCGAAGCTCGAAACGCAGCGATGCACGTAACAAGAGCGCGTACAAACAAGTTTTAACTCATCGCCAGTGTAATTTTAGTTTACTTATTTTATACACGCTCGCGCTCGAAGTCTCAGTTTATTGTTTTGTTTGTGGATGTTATCGCTCATATTTAACTGATTAAAGATACTGAATTATATTTCAATTGTTTCATAAAGCCTTCCCATAACACATCTTTCTTCTACTTCCACCGTCGACTCCGGTTCCGGTTCCGATTCCGATCAATCAAATTTAAAACCTCCGATTCCGGTAAAACGACTTCCGTAACACCTGGTACAGACCAAATGTCTTGATGGGACCAACATCGTAATCGGGAAAAAATTATCAGCCGTCCCGTACAAAGCTTCAATATCTACTCGACCTAAATGTATAGGACGTCTGATAATTATTTCGCGATATTTGATTATTGGTATCTGGGCAAAAACTTACTCACTAGTATCCTTGCCAAAAACTTACTAGCAGCCTCGCCAAAAACTTACTAGTAGTTTCGCCAAAAACTTACTTACTAGTTAGTAGCCTCGCCAAAATTTTTTCGCCAGTTTTGGCAAAAACATTTAACCTCCTTTCCAAAAAATACAACTCTTTTCCCAATTACGTTGAGGTCGGCTTCCAATCTAACCGGATACAGCATGCGCCATTATTTTACATGGAGCGACTGCCTATCTGACCTCCACAACCAAGTTATTGGGTAAGGCGATTAACACACTGTCACGCACCACGCAGCGTAGCGCGTGAATGCGTTGCTTGTAAGTATATCCGTTTGTATAGAAAACACGCACAGTCCAACACACAGAAAATGCATCCACGCGCGTTCATTTTGCTATGGCCGCCCCGCACCACGCTGCGTAATGCGGTGCAGTGTGCGAATCGCCTAACACTCGGATACTCTTTGGTAAGATGCAGAAAATAAAACGAATCAATCAACTTCAAAATTAGGCCTCAATTTCATCAACTCCATTCATTCTACTTTCAAGCATCACCTTAACAATTTCTAAACAATTAACAAGCCATCTGCCAGTGCAGTTACTTGTTACGTAACAACACGCTCGTGCTGTACGTACCACATAATATATTAAACTAGGCTAGATCTGATGTGGACTGATGTATTCAACTGCGTTTCATTTCAATGCGTTTATGTTGGAGAACTTACTTTCATCATAATAGAATGTTTATATAATGGTGTCCTGATAGGAATCAAAATTTGAAGCGCTTTATTCGTAAAACCACGCATTTTACCAAAACCTTTTGAACAGAGAGTAATTTTATGAAGTTGCCAGACTTCTTGACGTGGTGTTAAAATTTTACTTGCAACTTACCACTTCTTGAGGACAACATCTGATCCTGTTCCTTAACATATGCTGAAAACAACTTCAGGACATGATGAGGAACTTTTTTTTAAAGGTAGGGCATCTCGTAGTTGACCTCCGAGATCATGACTACTTAACCGGGCCTCCCTGTGGGTGCCTTAAACTACTACACTTAAAACCTCCAGCCAGGGGTTATTCAACTATGCTAATTAAAACTAGGTGAACGCTCGCTAAGGGCACCCCCTGTGGGGTACGAACCTCGGCTTAGAGCGTCAACCGGAGGGAGGACATCAAGGATGGGACGGGCTGGATGGTAAGGAGCCTAGATATATTTAAACTATACCTGATATTGTGGCCTGTTGTACCTTCAGCTAGCCAAAAACGTCTCGCGACATCGCGAAAAAATTGACTGCAGAAAAGGCCATAAATCTAGTCTCAAGTCATGACAAACCATGCAAAAATAGTAAATAATTTATGAAATAAACATTTCCATTGCACAAAAACCCGATTTACAATGCAAAAACATCCACAACAAGGCCAGAAGCACGACAGCAGTTTCCCTTACAAAACTAGGGCGATCATAACTAACAAAACCCATTTCTCCGCGCCAGTACTCCGCACAATGCGGCTACCCAACTCCGGATGTACTAGTTTATACCTCAAAGTATGATCAGGCGCATTCCTACACTGGCACTGGTGCAAAGGGCAATATGATAATCGACAGCTGGGTATAGCAAGGTCGGCCAATGCATGGGGTCAGTGATAAACATGCTATATTGATTGTAGAACTTGTTTATTGATTGATAAACAATGTATATTTAGATGAAGGCGTAGAAGATGACGGGTTTTGTTGGTCAAGAGTCACAAGCAATGGTCTGAAGTAACTGAACTCCTGGGGGACAACTCTTTTTAAACGTTCCAATGGTCTCCCATTGTGACAGATTAGTTATACAAACTCTGCGTTTAGCACTCGGTGTGGCAAAACGCCATGTTCGGTTTCGCAACAAGTCAATCGTCATCCTGAGGATGACTCGTTGAGAGGTGAAACACGTGTCGATTTCTTTCAGGGTTTTTATAGCTCTTTAGAAATAGCTAAGCGGAACAGGTTACTAAATGTATCCATGTCTATGGTATTATACAAACTCTGACAAAAATTGACAATGGAGAGAATGAAGAGATGCAACGTTTGTAAATGAATACTTACGCCCCTAGAGGTTTTTGGATGGGAGGCCTTTGCTTAGCAGTGAGATGATGCAGGTCGACTACAGTTTACAAACGGAAAATGTGGTCTAGAAAAGGGATGAAATACATATTCATTGGTCGACCTCAGTCTGCGTTAAAATAGCCTCGACGAAAGGCGACTGTCTGGCGAATATTTTTACCACAGCATAAACTATTCTAACATAATATAACATCCTAACGACTCAAGCCCCCTGCTCAACACGGGTGCAAAGGCGACTTGTCAACACACCGAGATTTAAGTATGTGCTAAATTTTCTAAATGATGATGAAAACCGCATTTAAATCTTTTACGTGGTTAAGGCTGGTTTTACAGCTGTCTGGGAGAACCCGTGCGGGCCGCCCGTACGGGCTCCCGGTACGGAAACACATCGCACCTTTAAAGTAAAACCGTTACTAAACGAAAATTTTCATGACTTGAGTTTATCAATGCCATCTATTATATTTAAAATATTTATTATATAATAAAATAAAATAATAATATTATATTAAAATATTTATATTTATCTATTTAAAATAAATATTTTATATTGATAACTCATATCTAAAATATGTGTTTTAAATAGATGGCATTGATAACTCAATTCATGAAAATTTTCGTTTAGTAACGGTTTTACTTTAAAGGTGCGACATGTGAGGCGCTAGAACATTGTTTCACAGCGACACGGATTGGTCCGTATGCGACCCGCTCCGGGTAGAACCCGTACAACGCTAGCAATCGTATCGTACTAATTCCCTCGTTTCAGAGCACTGCGGGCGCTACCCGTATGGGTCTCCCGTGTTCGGGCGGCCCGTGCAGGTCTTGCGGACAGCTGTGAAACCAGCAGAACAACGCCGTTAGAAAGACAAGAAAGCGACTTTAATTTATAATATGTATAGATACATGAACTACTCTTTTCGATACGAGAGTACAAATCAGTACGATGATTATTCGATGTTTGTGTCAATTGATATTTAGGTACTGGCTCGGAAACGGACAGACTCAACCAGGAAAGCAGCAACAAAGCGATCGATATTTGTTCATCATCATCATCATCAGCCTATAAATGTTCCCACTGCTGGGACACAGGCCTCCTCTCGGTGAGAGGGAGTGGGCCGTAATCCACCACGCGGGCCCAGTGCGGGTTGGTAGATGTCACATGTCTACGAATTTTCGGTTCTTGGACATGCCGGTTTCCTCACGATATTTGTCGATATTTGTTAATAGCTTGTAAATATAATTGGTTCCACGAACTCTTTGATCAAATTGTTGGAGAGGCGAGTAATATCGACTGGCTGTAATGAGATAGTTTGATAGCCAGCTGTAGTACTAGTATCTGGTTTGATTGCAGACCTATCGCAACATATCTGGTAAATTATGACTCATTAGAAGGACCAGTTGTAACCGGTAGAACAATAACCACTTCAATCAATCTGTCTAGCCTTTTCCCAACTATATTGAGGTCGGCTTCCAGTCTAACCGGATGCAGCTGAATACCAGTATTTTATATGGAGCGACTGCCTATCTGACCTCCACAACCCAGTAACTGGGTAATACGATACCCCTAAGTAAGACTGGTTGTCAGACTTTCGGGCTTCTGACGACCCGTAACAACTGTCAAAGATCCACGAATGACAGCCGGGACCAACGGCTTAACGTGCTTTCCGAAGCACGGAGGAGTCTTGGTATGTAGAAATGATCACCCATCCACGGACCAACCCCGGCAAGCGTAGCTTAACCTGACAGATCGACCCGAGCGGCTGTTAGTACTTAGCCACGAGTTAACAATAACCACTTAAAGAACTTATTTAAATAAGTAGGTACTTGATGCATTTTTATGATAAGATATCTCCTTGAAATTCATTGGATTTTTTCATGTTGATGATAAATCGATATGAGTAAGCAGTTATTAAGTGGGTTCAGCTCGTTGTCATACCAAGCAACTACTAAGCAATAAAGAATATAGAAGTAACTTCTTTAAAATCCCCAGGATTCACGAAACAGGCATACTTAGTATTTGACGGGGTCCGCTAGGGCCGATGCCTGCCGGGATTGTGAAGAAAACCAAAAGGGATATCGTGGCCCCCGGTAACAGGGCAACCGAAGGAACACGGGTGGGTTTTAGCCAGTAAGAGTCTGACACGCCCTCCCGCTCCACCCAGTGCGGGAGAAGTTATTTAATAATTTCCCACCCAAAAAAAAAGGCATGCTTAGTATGGGGAATGCGGAGCGGCAAATATCACGATCAATTATAATCTGAATCATTTTGAAGGATATTGCTCCATTGCTTCATATGTTCGAAAAATTTGTCCGCTCAACAACGTAAATAATACAATGAATGTTGTTGAACTGTCAAAATGAAATTAAATAATTGCGCAAATTAGGGTTCTGGGTCTGTGTGTGTCCCAACAGTTAGTTATTGGCTGCTATGTGTGGTCTGCTCTGTTGCTACTAGGCTAATAGTAGTAGTAAATCCGAAGGCCAATTCTCGTACTTAAAAAACGTCCACATTCAAGTCGCAATCTGTCAAACTTGTCAAAAATGTTGGTAAATAGATTGTATTTTAGACAGATTGCGAATGAGATCGTTCTTAAAAATTACGGGAATTGCCCCTCAGATCTCATTCTCAAGATTTTACAAAGTTGATGACACAACACAAGAAAATTAGAAAAATAAAATTGACTGTCTTTGGTCGTTTTGACATTAGGAAATCTTGTATCGTCTGTGTTCTCTCTGCTTCAACAATAAAAGATGAGTTTGTTGTTGCGTTAGAAGTTTTTAATAAATAATGTTGTGCTCCTGTATCGTCTGAGTTTAAAAAAAATACATCGTACAACTTTATCTCACTTAATATCAACATACAACCCACTCTATTGTAAATCAGCAGTCTTCAAAACTCTCCGATGCACTTTATACGCACCGTATGCAAAACCTGTAAAGCGCTGACAGACAAGAACACAAAGTAAAAGTGTTCACTTACATCACTTAGAACAATCGTAAGTTTTTATGTTATCACATTATGCAAGAAACCAGTACTGTTACAAACAATATGCAATCTGTACCGAGAACCACTTTGCTGTGCATTACATAGCACGTGCGTATTGCAAGATCATCGATTCGAAAATGCAGCAATGTATTGCTAAATTGTGAAAGGAGGGTAGGTAGGCTTAGGTGTAATATTTTTTATGGCAGCTAAACGTGTAGTACTAAGTAGAGCAAAATGCATTGATGTGTGTACAGACTTAAGGTACATATCAACTCGGAAAGAGCACACATATCAACTCGGAAAGAGATCGTCATCGTATCGACGCGGTTCGTGAGTTTGTCCCAAGGCGAGGCGATTACGTTACGATTCCGATAAGTGTGCGTTGCAGTAGGGAGTTTCGTACAAAGAATACTGAATGGCTCGAGTTGATACGGTGAATCCGCAGTTGTAGCCAGCGAAATTCAAATATTCTTAAGTTTTCCGAATCATATTTTGATCAAGATACAACCCGCAACTGACCTAAAAAACGTAAGAAAATTTGAATTTCGCGGGCTACAACTGCGGATGCACCTGAAGTAGTAGAAGTATAGATTTAGATGAGATCACAATCATGGTAGAATAAAAAAACTATTGTATGGCTCGCAAAAACAATATAACCAAAAATATACTTACTGTAAAAAATACATAGATTAATCGTGTTCTTGTTTATCAATGAATTTAATTTAAATTCAACAGGCTCGCGGACTGACCACTATCTCACCTGATGGTAAGCGATTATGCGGCCGAAGATAGTACTGTAAGGACTAGCTTGGCTGCGGTACCCGGGACAGTATGTAAATCAAAGAAGTTTTGCTTGAAAAGCTTTATATTGAATTCTTTAATATATATAACATTATAAAGACACACGCGAGCCGCGGCTGGGGCTAAACTATCATTTTTTATCGACGAGTGAAAACCATATCAAAATCCTAATTTGAATATATCCTGTCCGATTGTTCAGATGACGTACAGCATTCTAGCCAGCCTGTACAGCATGAGGTTGCATCTCATGATAAACCTTACAGTACACACTTGCCTAGCATTTTACATGGAGCGACTGCCTATCTGACCTACACTACCCAATTACTAGGTAATACGATACTCCTTGGTAAGACTGGTTGTCAGACTTTCGGGCTTCTGTCTGACTACACGTAATGACTGTTAGGGTCGCCGCATACGGGCTTCACGCCACAGCCACATACGCCGCCACGAGAAGCTAGAAGCGGCTACAACGGTAGCTGAGGCGCGCGACAGCCACTTGTGGCCGGTGGTCGACACTTGCGGTCGGTGACTGCTACTTTTTTTAACCCATGCATGCAGTATCATAATGGACTCGGACGAAGAAGGTTTGGTTACGCTGCTTCTGATAAAAAAACGTCCTCGTAGAAGACGAAACCAAACAAACAGGTTGACTGAGGTAAGGGAGAGAGGGGTGGGGAATAGCGCAAGTGGCGTGTGGCGGCGTTTTGTGTCGGCGTTTAGTGGCCGGTGTGGGCCACAAGAAGCGAGCAGCGACGATTTGTAGCGTGTGGTGGCCACCGGCGTCAACCGTGTGCGGCGAGTCCGTATAAAATGTATGAAAACTACAGGAAATATGCTGGTGGCGTCGTTTTGTGGTTGTGGCCGGTGGCCCGTGTGCGGGGACCCTTAAAGATCTACAAATGACAACTGGGACCAACGGCTTAACACGCTTTCCGAAGCACGGAAACACTTCTACATTGATACCAATGCAAAATCAATACGTACTTATTGATTTTGCGTTGGTATCAGTGTAGGAGTGTTGTGTGTTGTATTGTGTGTGATGTGTTGTTGTGTTCTGTTGAGTTGTACTTAAGTGAGCAACGTATTTTGTTTTTGAACTTCTACTTATTTTGCTGCTTTGTGGTCAACAGCTGACATGAAGTAATAAAGTTTTATAGAAAACGATCGAGCATCTCACCTTGGCATATTTCAGTAACAGTCAATTGGCCCTTCTGTTCTTTATACTCTAGGTACATCGAAGTATTGCATGGGCATCGTAAAATATCGTCGATTTAAAAATAGATAAAAATGTAATTTATTTTAATTGTATTATTTGATTTGATGCCGTTTGCTTGAAGGGAATAAGTAAAATTCTTATAATCACATATGGAAAATGGTCAACTTTTACCCTTGACTGTTTGAAAACTAATTAACTAAAGCTTTTGGCAAACACGTGGATTAAACAACCGTTTGACGAAATATACTTTGGAGAATGGAGGAACAGGGTAGAAAGTTTCTACATTGAAAAAGAGAAGATCCTCCGAACAGACAGGTGTTGGTCTGGCGGATTTTACGGCCCGACGGTTGTTGTTAGGTCACATAGATTATATGCAGATTTCGCGGTTAACTTTGCTTGCGCGATGTAGGATTTGTGAAACGTCGAATGTCTTGCATAGTCACTGTGCTACCAAAAACCTTTTAGGTTGTGTTCTAACATTACAAAAATAATCATTGACATTGCAGGTTACAAAGTATGTAGGTATATTAAAATTAACAATGAAAGAACATTAAAGGATGTTGGAAACGACTTTTAAGGTGTATATGTGTGTGTATGTAGAGTGCGGGTGTGTGTATGTTAGAATGAGGGTATGTAGCGGTGTTTAGCGTTTGCGTGAGGGTGTGTTGAAGTGTTTGAGATTGTATTGTATATGTGCTGCTGATATGTTCCAAATAAAATGAAACAATAGTAGAACAGGTTTATATATTTATACGCCTACTGCAGGTGGTGTAGTAGTTCTTCTGTTATATTATATCGTGTTTTTGTATGCCACCAAACGAGCCAGCCCTAAAATTATGTAAAATAACATTAATTGGTGCTAATTGTCCCCTCCGTTTGGAAGGAAGTTGTGTCATTGGTGTAATTTTAGGATGTTGGCCATTATCATCATGTTTTTGATGCAGGTGATAACACTGTTTCGCGTATGACATAATGATTACGTAAAAAATTACTTAACTAGCTGGTGGGACATATCCTAATATTATAAATGCGCTTTCACGTTAAAACGGCTGAACGGATTTGAATGAAATTTGGCACATGGGTAGACCATGACCTGGGTTAGAACATAGGATACTTTTTATCCCAATATTCCCTCGGGATCGAAACTTAAGCAGGTGAAACCGCGGGGCGTCGCTAGTAGGCTATAAGTTCCCGGCAGCAATCACCTTGCCAACTGACCTATATTTTTAGCTGTTTTTATAGTTCGTTCCGATACGAAAGAGGAAGAAGACACAAACCCTTTAATTTCTTTGGATAAACAATTCTTTTCAATGGTTATCTCTCAAGTCCAAATATGCAACTAAGTGTCTAGTTTCTGGAAAGCACTTCAGTGTGTAGTTTCTGGCAAAAAAGAGTCGCGAGTCGAGTGTTTAGTTTAGTTCGTAATCTTCCTGTGCGAGTCGCAATTCTTACATATTCTTTCTTTTCATTTCTATCGCTACCCCAATGCGTTCATATACACACACACACCCCCACACACACCGTATAAACTGCTGAGCATGGGCCCCATTGACAAATTATAGGGGTATAGCCATAAATACGGGAAACGTTGCTCTTCCTCATACCATAATGTGCGAGTTGCTATTTACGACACCAGCGGGTTATGACCGAGTGGGTAGGGTTGACCTACTGTTTACCGGATAACACGAGCTTTTAAACAAATTAAAACCAATGGGGTTGATCCGTCGTCTTACGCAAAATGGCGATCGAATATGTATAATACCCTCAAAATACTAGGCTGTTATGTAGAAGTAAAGGTAAGTATAGTACAGATCTCCCAGGAAAAGTATGCGCTTCGGCAAATATGAACGCGCGATGAATGAGATCTATATGTAACTAGCTGCGCCCCGCGGTTTCACGCGCAGAAGTCTCGATCCCGTGGGAATATCGGGATAAAAAGTATCCTATGTGTTAATTCAGGTTATAAACTATCTGTGTACCAAATTTCATCCAAATACGGTCAACCGTTTGAGCGTGAAGAAGACACAAACATACACACATACTCTAAAAAGTCTAAAGTCACTCTATAAAGTGTTTACAACCATGAAAGTACATACTTGCCTATTTTGTATTACCATGGTTAGAAAATTATTTATAGATTAATAAATCTATGCATTTCTAAACTTTTCAAAAACTTTTGATTGACAGACGACGAGTGCAACCGAAGTAAGTAACCCGCCATAAAGAAAACTTCATACAAACGTGCAATGATAAGTCTACTACTACAAAGCGCGGCAGTTCAAAACTTAGAAGCATTGCCTCTTTAGTGGGTTACTCTGTGGCGCGACATTCGTGCTAATTTGAAAACGCGAACATTACCGGAACACAAACCTTTTCGGGTTTAACTATAATTTCTTGGAATTGTAAGACTCACGGACATGATAGATCATACTTATTTTAACACAGATACATACTGACTACTATGATAGGTAATTACTAATTACTTACATAGACTGACACAAAGGAAAGTGACTCAATCCCTGCATGTAACCTTGACTTTAAGAATACGTTAGTAATGTTAATGTTACATGACGAAGTACTTAAGTATTTCCCATACAAGATGTTTGAAGCCAGTATACTCCATTTGAAATAAGATTAGACATTTAAATAAACCTTTTTTTACAGTCCGTTCAACCGATTTTTGACTTTTATTGCGTTAGTGACATGCCAAATGCCAGCTGCAGCTGCGGTATTATAACCACTTTTTTGCTTTTCATGCCATCCTTATGCCTACGGTACAGAAGTCAAAATCGGTTGAACGGACTGTAAAAAGGTTTGTTTAAATGTCTAATCTTATTTCAAATGGAGTATAGGTAGGTAGTAGGTACAACATGCAAAGGGAAAAAAAATCAAAGTGCAAGAAAAAAATGGTGTGTCATTTACGAACTCATTTTGCATTCAATTTCAAATATTACTAAATTGTAAATCCTTCCTATGGCAAGAAACTGGTTTATTATAATGCAATCAGTATGATAAGTCAGAGAATTATGTTGTGAATCATTCTTAATTTTTTGCTATGACATTTTCGTCACCCAAAATCAAGGCCGAATTGTTACAATCTTTTCTCATGTCAGAACAATTTAGTAGAAAAATTCAAGAAAACAAAGGTAGTCAATTCCCAGGATGTTCCAAACATACGTAACTTTATTATTTCTTTATTTTCTTTTTTCTTTCTTTATTTTCTTTCTTTCTTTCTTTTCTTTTTCTTTCTTTATTTTCTTTCTTTCTTTCTTTTCTTTTTCTTTCTTTATTTTCTTTCTTTACATTTGTGTCTCATAACTTGTTAAAGCTTTTTAAAACTTAATGCACCCAGCAGGGGTGATCCAGAGTAAATTTAATGCTTTAAAAAAACCCACTTGTATCAATAGGCAAGCCAAAAACCGTTGCAACAGACTATTAAAATGTCACAGCCCAATATTTCAACAATAACTTTTAACTGTAAACTGCCTTGAACAAACCAGTTCATTAATAAGGATGACCAGTTGACAGGTGTGTAGGAGCGGCCAAATACTGAATTATTTTGCAATTATAAAAGTGTGTCTCTTGGGACTGAGTGGCCAGTTTTTTAGGTAACAGCAATTCGGTAGCAAAGGATTGTTTCATTACACAAATATTCTATGAAACAGCTGTGTCATTGTTGGAAATAGAAATGATCAATTTGCAGGGTGAATTTATTCTCCTAATAGAAAGCTATATATTATACTAGCTGCGCCCCGCGGTTTCACCCGCATAAGTCTCGATCCCGTGGAAAAAAAAAAGGGCATTTTCCAGGGCATCATCTATATATGTGCCAAATTTCATCCAAATCCGTTCAGCCGTTTTAGCGTGAAGGCGTAACAAACAAACTTACTTTCGCATTTATAATATTAAGGATATCTCAGGCCAGACCAGTACCCTAATTGCGTAACTTTTCGTAAACGATGTTTCATTTTGACAGTTCAACAACATTCGTTGCGTTATTTACGTTGTTGAGCAGATTTTTTTTCCAACTTATAGCTTTTTTTGCAGCTTCTAGCAAAGAATTAGCAATCTGTTCCAAATCGAAACAGATTGTGATTGATCGTGTATTTCGCAATTAAGGACACACGTTTTGTCGACGGAAGAATAGACAAAGTAACAGATTCACAATCTCATTTTGTCTGTGTGTCATGTGTGTTTCTATGGTGGTCATGTTATAGGTGCTGGAGAAGACTAAAGAAACAATCCATGGATTGTGTGAAAGATTATAATTATGGCTAGAAGGGGGGGGGGGGCGAATACTGACATGATGATTAATAGACAATAGATAACATATTCACAATGGGCCTTGTCAGAAGGCTAAAAGTCACCCAAAGGGCAATGGGGAGGGCTATACTTGGAGTTTTCCTACGTGATAGAATCAGAAATGAAGAGATCCGCAGGAGAACCAAGGTAACCGACATAGCCCGAAGAATTGCCAAACTTAAGTGGCAATGGGCAGGGCTGAGGGCACATTGCTCGCAGAACGGATGGCCGATGGGGTCGAAAGGTTCTGGAGTGGCGACCACGTACCGAAAGACGTAGCGTTGGATGGCTTCCCACAAGACGGACCGATAAACTTGTACAGGCCGCAGGAATCTGCTGGATGCGGAAAGCACAGAATCGGTCGAAGTGGCGGTGCTTGGGGGAGGCCTATGTCCAGCAGTGGACGTCTTTCGGCTGAAATGATGATGATGAGATAACAGATGTATGGAAGAAGACAATTTATGTTACACCAAGCCCAAATTGGAATAAGGGCAGAAGGAAAATCATGAGCCATGACAGTTTCATTAGTGCCTTATTTGACCATAATATATGTAGTAAAAACAAGGATCTAAGTAGTTAATTAATAAAAACATTTTTACTCACAATGTATAACCTTAAGGGGCATGCGCTAAGTTAGTGTCGGAGGACACGGTGGAGCATACGGTGGAGGTCTGCCCGACTTGAGCGGAGCATCGCCGTGTAATCGTGGAGGCGATCGACGGCGGTGATCTCTCGCATCCATGGTACGGAACGAGAGGAAATGGGAGGCCGTCACCTCCTTCTGCGAAGCAGTAATGCTCGCGAAGGAGGAGGCGGAACGCGTGAGGGAGAGGCAAAATTCGCGCCCTCACGCCCCTAACCGCCGCAGGAGGAGACGCCCTGGGCGTCGCGAATCGCGAGCCGATTTCCGGCCACCGTAGGCGCGGGTTTGCAGACGGTGAGCAATGGGTAGCTCGCCGCCCGATAATGACCAGGCCCGGGTCGACGGCGCGTTGTGTTCCACGCGCGCCTCAAAAAGATATTAGCAGAACTGACGGGGTCCGCTAGGTCCGATGCCTGCCGGGGTTGCGAAGAATACCGAAAGGAAAATCGTGGCCCCCGACAACATGGCAACTGAAGGAACACGGGTGGGTTTTAGTCAGTAAGAGTTTAACACGCCGTCCTGCTCCACCCAGAGCGGGAGAAGTTATTTGATAATTCCCCAAATTTCCCACCAAAAAATAAAAGCAATACAACTCCATAAGTTAGCATAATCCTCAAATGTCATGTTTTCATGAAATATTCATTTAATAGGATAACATGAACTGAGAGAGCTGTATTGATGATTTTTATGAATATATATCTACAAATAAACATTTGATACGGTCGCGAATCATATTAAGATCAACATACAACCTGATACTGACCAGCAAATTTCAAAAAACGAAAGAAAATTTTTAATTTCGCGGGCTACCTTAGCGCTTTCGCCTTGACCGCTGGGGTCTAGAAGCACGAGATTTTGCACAAGAGTTCCTTTTCAAAAAAGGAATATGGATACAAAAGAAGGATTTTTTGACAATGCATCCTCTACACTTCAACAGGAGGTGTTGTGTGGAAGTTCTTTCCAGCCCGTCCCATCTTTTAATGTCCTCCCTCCGGATAACGCCCTAAGCCGAGGCTCGTACCCCACAGGGGGTGCCCTTAGCGAGCGTTCATCCTAAGCTTTTTAGCTTAGTTTATGTGTGCTCTGGCTGGAGGCTTTGAGTGTAGTAGCTTAAGGCAACCACAGGATTGACCGGTTAAACAGCCACGGTTTCAGGAACCAGCTGTGAGATGCCATTCAGAAAAAAAAAAGGAAGTTCTTTTTTTTTTTAAATAGGAAGTCCCATTAGGCCGTTTGTACACACGTTTTTCTTGCCGTGAAAAACTACAGTATATTCGCCGTGTCTAGGCACGGTCATCAGTGTTATATGGATCACTATGGAATCTTGTTGACAGACACGTTTTTTCTACGGCGCGGTTTGTCCGCTGTACCGTAAATAAACCGTGCCGTGTACAAAGGGCCTTAGGCAGTTGCAATCACAGACATAAATAAAGATGTAAAAACTTTATTTTTCCTCTATGACAGGTACCTGCCAGCTCATTCCGAGAATTACACAAAAACATGGTATGAATAGGGATGATGACTAAAAAAATATTTTTGTCCGTCTTGTAGATTATTAAAAAATATTGGACACATATTTTTTCTTTTTTTACGTTGTCAAAAGATTACGACGATACATTGAGTTAAAATGTGCCGTGACGTCACTTGTATGTAGATTTTATACTTATGACCTAGCGACCACCACTCCCCAATTTTAATGCGTTTTATCTAAGTCATTTTTTATTAATATGATAAAGCAAAAAATACGTGTCAAATTTTTTTTTAGTATCTGGCTGACGGACTAAATAGAATTTCTTTTTTTTGACCCAGGCATCATGCCTATTGGAACTTATGATTTATATTTAAGTAAGTAATTCACAAACTGTTTTGAAGGAAAAGAACGAGCATAATTACTAATTACTCAGATGCCATTCAAGGTAAAAACTTCAAATATAGAGAGACTAATCATAGTACTGATGACTAAGTATTCTAAGTAATAACTTTTAACATAGTAAATTCCCAATACATACCTAATACAGTATACAGTGTGAGTCTTCATAATGTGCACATATCGAAATGAGGAAATCTATGCTTAATTTTAACGACAGAAAAAATATTTAAAAAATCTAAATATTGTTTTTTATACTTTTTATGAAATTAAAAAAAAATTGTAACAAAACTGTGTAACTTTTAAAATGAATCAGCTATCGCGATGAAACAAACTCCATAATGATTGAAAGTAAGTAGCCGTCCACATAAAATTAAAATTGAGAAAAAAACTACCCTCAATTGAAAATAAACATGTTTTTTTAGTAAAAATCTGTATTTTTTTCTTCAATTTTTAATTGTAAAATTTATAAATAAGATAATAATAAAAAGAGAGCAAAAAAAAATTTTTAAAAAAAAAATTTTTTTGTAAAATTTTTTTTTTTTTTTAAACTAAAAAAAAAAATTACCATTTTTTCCGTCGATAAAATTAAGCATAGACTCCCTCATTTCGATATGTGCACATTATGAAGACTCACACTGTATTATCCTCTACGTCATTCATAAAAATTTCTTGGAATATTTTTACTTAATTTAACAGTTTCCATTAGTTTATTAATTAAAACGATGTCAAGGCTGAATAATACGTAAATTGTAAAGTTGTATGTTGTGCATTAGAGTATTATTTCAAAGAGGTTTTAAGTACTTAAGTAATAATATTTTATGAACAGATGCAATCACACTGGCCAGATGAGAGAGAGGATTAAAGTTGAATGAAAATGAAATAATTTAAATCCCTTATGTAAGCTAATGTCTACCTTTATTATTGGTGAACAATTGTATCTGCTGGACTCCGTCAACAAGAACTGGTCCAAAACAACTTTAAATAGAGAGAAGAAGAAACAGAGTAGGGAGGGATTTGCCCCACAGTGGGATATCGCAAGTTATTAACAATAATAATAGTCAGGAGGTTCCTCTCTCTGGAGCCCTGACCGCCAGTAGCTTGGACCCTGTTCCCGATACCAGTGGGCTACTATTTTTTATATTTTTAAATGTTTTTATATTTTCTTTATTCTAATATTTAAAAATATTATTTATAAGTACTTACATGAAATAAAAGAAACAATAATTACATCAGCTTAGGTTCAGTTGGGCAGCAAATTTACTGATCAGACTTACAATGACCGGAAATGAGACATTTATGTTTGGTCAGATAAAAATAATTCATACAAAAACATCACACACGGATTACATGTTTTTAAATGACTATTTTAGGTAGTTTTTACTGATATTGTCAATGAATATCCTGTTTAGATGAGATTATGGGGTCGCATTAGCACAGGACCAACCATGCCCTTATCCAACTTTTTTTTAAATTATTGTTTGCTGCTTCAATGTCTTCTTCCTTTCATCTCTAGCAGCTGTCAGCTGTCATCTCAGTATTCAGCCCATTTCTAGCTATATTATAGCATAACACCAAACAAAGAGGAATAATAAACAAGAAAGATAAAAAGTCTCCATGAAAGATAATCTAATGATGACCATATTACCAAAAAGCTGGATAGGTACAACCTTCTTCTCAATAACAATAGGGATGATGAATAAAAATATATTTTTTGTCTGTCTCGTAGATTATTAAAAAATATTGGACAAATATTTTTTCTTTTTTTACGTTATCAAAAGATTACGGTGATACATTGAGTTAATATGTGCTGTGACGTCACAAATATGTAGATTTTATACTTACTTGTGACGTAGCGACCTCCACTCCCCAACTTTAATGCGTTTTATCCAAGTCATTTTTGATTTATATGATAATGCAAAAAATACGTATCTAATATTTGACTGAAAGACTAAATTTAATTTCTTTTTTTTGACCCAGGCATCATCCCTATTGCCCCAACCTTTTCCCAACTATGTTGTGGATGGCTTTCAGTGTTACCGCATGCAGTTGAAGATCAGTTTTTTTACATATAGAGCAACTGTGTATCATATACAACCTTCTTCTATCTTGCTAGAATTTTAGATTTTTATGGTTAGTAGTATTGGACCATAAACAACACTTCCTTATTTTGTAATTACTATGAACATGAGATAAATAAATATAAAATACATTTTTTTTTCAAAAAACCATAAGCCTACAATTTACCTTATTTGGGTAATTCTAACCTTATTAATATTTATTAATTACCCATAGTTACCTACAAGGAAATGCTTAATGATTTAAGTAATTTCTTTCAAACTGGCTGATTAGTTCCTAAATTAATTAGAATACATAATTAACCAACTTGTTTAGATAGTGATATCACACAGGAAATACTCAATGACAAAATGTTTTATGAATAAAAATGATATCCGAATTTCTACTATCGCGAGTTTATGACTCAATTATGTAAACAAAATTATCACAGGTTCATTTACCTGGCTTATCTTAGAGAAAAATAATTATGACACTATCTGATATAAAAAAAAGTGATAAGTTAGAATTTTAAGTAATCAACTATGCAATGCAATAACAAGTAAGGAATTTATTTTTACGCAGAAATAGGTGTGGGGTGTTTATTATTAGTCATATGCATTCGTTTTAATGAGTTACCCTTCCTGGGGGTCCCATACACCCCACTTCGACGAAACATTACGCATATGGTGCCAAGGGACAGCCCTATTGGACAAACCATGCCCCAATTTAACAAATTACCTCTGAACCCTCACAAGGTCACTGCTAAATTCCTATTTACAATACTTTCTCATAAAATAACATGACAATACATCGTGTGGGGGAACGCAACGCGAGGAAAAATCGATAAATGTATCCGAAACGCGTGTATCTTTTACAATTAATGCATGCAGGAATGATCAAGGTACACTTTTTTACAGCCTCTAATTACGATGTCATTCATAAACGTATGTAATTACGATCGTAATCAAGTAATCGATGAACCGTAACGACTGCACGCCCGTGCTATGTTTACGTTGTAATATCTATGAAAAAAACAGTCTGCTGATGAAAAGGAAGACCGCCGGTGCAGTAAATACTATATGGACGTAAATAGATCGACGTATGCATGATCATCTTTGTAATTATTTATTTGTTTTGCTAACGAAAGCTCCGAGGAGCGATGAACTCGATAAATTGTACATACCTCATTTTGACGCTCTTATCCTTTGTCGTGACAAATCCGTATGCACTACTGCACAGCACGAAACAATTGTTCACTTATAAACTGCATATTTCCACAAACACAAACGAGCATTTCCGTATTATCGACTGGTGTACACGTCTGGGATACTTTCGGTAGCCATTTTTGTCAAAAAACACTTTTTACGTCCCGATTCCCGATTTCGGAAAGCTGTGAGCGAGATGACGCTAGCGCCGCGCCGAGACAACGAATGAAAATAAATGGAACATTGAACCGGGCGGTCGCGAATCCTAGTATATTGCTGTCCGATTCACATTACCACATCATACTTAGCTTCCGCCAAAAGCTTCCACGTCGAACATTATGGATATGTTCACTGCTTGGAAAACTTGCAGCTTTGAACTTCAGTACGCGAATCGGAACGCGAATTTCCATTTAACGTCCTTATTCGGTATTTCTACTATATTTGGGCGGGTTATAACCTATTCCCGTGCACCCACCAATCACCATTTAGAATCTTATTTCGAAACGATACCAGTCCTGCCATCTTTTGACTAGCAATAGGATTAACAAAGTAGTGCTCAGTTTTTCATGGCAACACTAATTCAATAAAATTATAGAACTAACCAAAAAATTGTTAATTTCACGGAATTAATTGTACTGGATTTAAATTTCTACAATTTATTGATTCGACTTGTAATCTACAATGGCTGACAGGCGTTATCAAAAGTAAACAAAGAAATCTTAATTTAGGAGCCGGCAACATTTTAAGCGCCTAGTGATGTTACTTATCTTACTAATCAATGACATTTCACGGGGGTAACAACATCACGCCTGTAATTATATCCCTGAAGGGGTAGGCAAAGATGTACGAGTACCTAAAGTTCACCCACATTTCGCCAGTTATGTTTAAGATCCTATTGCCATCGACCGGGCACAATTACAGACTCCAGACCGAACTGCTACTAAGAAATTCCAGATGGAATAACCAATAACACTTTACCCGATCCGGAAATCGAACCCAGGACTTCATGCGACCAAGTAAAACTATTTAAAAAAAACTTTATTTCAGATATAATATCAGTCTCAGTACTTTGATTATGAAATTTAAACTCACCTGAACTCATTGCGAATTCGCAATCTGCCCTCTGTGTGTTGTGCTGCGTTTGATAGGTTTCTACTATGTAGCCCATAGACCTGACTTGAATTATGAGTGTTTGTAATAAAAAATATCAATTATCTAGCAAGTTAATAAATTATGCAATAAGGCACTCAATTTTACTAGGCTTGCCAATGATTTATCGTATACATTTCTTTAAGTATCGTATATTTTTTGGAAGTAGAAAAAAATTATCTAAAATTAGCCTTTATCGTCTAACACTTGTTTTGTATAATGTATAATCAACTATGAAAATCGACTAAATAAAGAAATAACGCATGCAATGCTATTGCCTTACCTACAGCGACGTAGTTTGACAAGTAAAGTGACAACAGTTTTCGGGGAAAAAATCAGCCTGTTTTTCTTTTGATAAACAGTTCCTTTTTCGAAAACAAAAAAATAATGGTGGGCGCAATGCCTGTTAACTTAATACCAAAATTTTGCAACGGTACCATGGATAGCCGCAATGGTACCGACGAGAGCGAATTTCAAGTGCATATCGGTAGTCGCGTAAAGAGTAATGATGATTTTGGTACAGTGAAGTATATCGGCGAAGTGCACGGGTATAAAGGTTTTTGGTACGGCGTCGAGTGGGAAGACCCAGTGAGGGGTAAACACGACGGTTCTGTGGACGACGTACAGTATTTCAAGACATCCAAACCTGGGGCAGGTTCTTTCATTCGTCCTAATAAAATTGCTCCGTTTAAAACTTGTGCTGAAGCGATCAGGAAATACTATGGAGATCGCGAGGTGAGTAAGAGCAACTGTGTAAACAAAAGCAAACTTTTTAAAATATTTTTTTAATCTTCATTGTAAGTGTACACGCATTAGGTCATTCCACCTACATAAAGACTTGGCTGAATAAGTGTTTGCGTGGGTAGTATGCTTGTTTTGAATCTGTCTCTGCATGTCAAGGCTGTTTTTTTGCCTAGATTGTTTGTTGGTCATAATAGAATGTTCATTTAAATGCTGCACTAACTCCACAAATTAATTTAGCACTTGAAATGTACCATTCTTGAACTAATATATAAATGCATTTTATTGCTTGAGTTTATGGACAAATAAAAGTTACAGCTTAGTCCCTTTCTGTGAATAAGCTTCTGGTTTTAGCAGATTAACTCACATTACTGGAAGTGTTTGTTTCTTTAGCTATAAAACATTTGTGAGGAATAGTCAAAGTTATCAAAAAACTACAAACACAAAAAAAAGTCCCTATTATTGCCACAACACCATGGGTGTACCCAGCATTTTTTTAGGCATGGGGCAGAAGTAAATAAACTCGATAAGTAGTAGGAATTTCTCTCGAAAAGTACGCATGCGGGCTCGATTCATCTATACTGCATTGTTTTGCGCAGTTATTTAGAATTTTAACAAATAAATAATTAATTTTGTTATTTAATAAATCTAAATTTTTTGCTGGGTGGGGCAGATGCCCCATCGTGGGTACGCTCATGCATAACATGCTACAAGCACTAACAGCTAGGACTATCTGCCCAGAATTTTCTTGTAATGCTTTCACTTTCTGTCGCTCAGAAACATCATTCCGTTCTTTCCAGTTCATTCAAATGACTCAATACGATGAAGTAACAAGAAGGACCATAGACGTAGACGTTACGTAAGTTCCTTATTTATTATCCATAACAATTTATCTATTCCAGGATGAAACAGTGGCTGCTCACCGCAGAACAGTTATCAATGAGTGGAAGAGAGAGATGGGTGCTCCGTTCATTGAGATGGTTGGCTTTGAGAAAATTCATCAAAAACAGTGAGTGGAATTGTTTGTATTACAATGGTGGTGAATCATACATAATTTAATGAGTCATGATGACTGAGATATTGTTTTAATATATCGACAGTGAAGTATCAATATCTAATAACTGACATTTTGGCCGTTTTCACTTTATTGCTTATCTTCTATCTACGTTAAATATCCCTTTTTTTTTGGGTGGGAAATTATCAAGGGCGTGTCAGACTCTTACTGACTAAAACCCACCCGTGTTCCTTCAGTTGCCATGTTGCCGGGGGGCCCTATCGGTTTTCTTCGAACCCCCGGCAGGCATTGGCCCTAGCGGACCCCGTCAATTCTGCTGACATCTCTTTGAGGCGCGCGTGGAACACAACCCGCCGTCGACCCGGGCCTGGTCGGGCCTTATCGGACGGCGAGCTACCCATTGCTCACCGTCCGCAAGCCCGCGCCTACGGTGGCCGGAAATCTGCCTGTGATTCCCGACGCCCAGGGCGTCTCCTCCTGCGGCGGTTAGGGGCGCGAGGGCGCGAAATCTGCCTCTCCCTCACGAGCTCCGTCTCCTTCGCGAGCATTACTGCTTCGCAGAAGGAGGTGACGGCCTCCCATTTCCTCTCGCTCCGTAGCATGGCCCGAATCAGGGCCGGACGCGAGAGGTCACCGCCGCCGATCGCTTCCACGAGGACACGGCGATGCCCTGCCCAAGCCGGGCAGACCTCCACCGTATGCTCCACCGTGTCCTCAGGCCGATCCCTAACCTGATATATTTTATTGAAATCATTATCACCATCTCAAGCGTTTTCTACAATTTTTAAAATAAAAGTTGCTTTTGATTCAAATGTTAAAAACTATAGAAATTAAATGTTTTTTTCGCTTCCTGTAAAATCATGGTTTTGTAGTTATTAGATATTGATACTACACCATCGATATATGCTATCTACACAAGCACGGAATCGCCGCGCCGGCAGCATCTATACTCCATAGGTTTAGGTAGTTAAAAAAAGGTAAACAAATCGTAAAAAGGGTTTTTATAGATGACACTTTCTTGTTAAAAAAACAATAAAACCAAATTAAATTTATTTTAGTGTTTATCTATAGTTTCCTCTTTTATTAATGTATGTTAAACTTTATCGTTTATTCTTCACTACTTTTCGTAGATGTAACTGCTTGTGCACATTTTTTTTTTTGTCTGATTTATATGATTTTGTAATCTGTCTATTGTAAAGAGCCCAATTTCTAAACGTCAACGAAATATAACGTTGCTAATTTGAAGAGTTCAACTGTGACGTAGCATAACAACTGAAGTGACTGGTATTACGTTTAGTTGGTTACTTGACAGCTATCTCGCCACGTGGTTTTTTTTGTTTACCTTTTTTTAACTACCTAAACCTTTTGGAGTATAGAGACGACACAGACGACCATATTAATAGAATTGGTGATGTTGAAAGTGCATTGAAAGGCGTTAAGGCGTTGCTGGCCTTCTTTGAGGAGCTGGGATGGATCGAATAACCGATTTTCCCACCCGTACGCAAAATACGCGCTTTGACGTGGAGTTGCGGATACCAGCCCGTATTACCTATTACCTAAGTGCATTGAAAATGTCATAGTCCGCCTTCAAACCCGTCAGTCTCTAAGCTTCATTTGTGTCATAGTGCGAGTAAACAGACATGGTTTGTATGGAAGGTGTTGACAATGCCGCATCTAGCAGCCACTGATGAGAAGGCTCTGTGTGTCTGTGTCTACCACTCAGCTGGTTTGCTTCTGTGTTGCAATTATCAAGAATACTTGTCAAACTATACTTTAATAATCCTTGTTTCTGCAATGCAGCTGAGAAGCTTGTGATTAAGTAATAACAGCCCCACGGGTTGATCCATCAGGTTAAACTACGCTTGCCGAGGTTGGTTCGTGGATGGGTGACCATTTTTACAGACCGAGACTCCTCTGTGCCTCGGAAAGCACGTTAAGTCATTAGTCCTGGCTGTCATTCGTAGATCTTTGACAGAAGTTACAGGTCGTCAGAATTCCGAAAGTATGACTACCAATCTAACCAAGGGGATTGTATTACCCAGTTATTGGGTTGTGGAGGTCAGATGGGCAGTCGCTTTATGTAGCTATTGAGCTGCATCCGGTTAGACTGGAAGCCTAACCCCAGCTTAATTGGGAAAAGGCTAGGTAGATTGATTTGAATTTTAAAAGTTTTCTATTGAAAAACACTCCACAATCCATAAAGGCTTGTGCAGACCAGCGCGATATCACGGGCTCGACACTGGCTGCCTGTCGCGCCCGCGATATCGCGCTGGTCTGCACAAGCCTTAAAGTGTAAAACCCTTTTTTTTCATAACTTTAATATCTAATTGTTTTGGCAAGAAATATGAGCATTGTTGGAGTTAAGTAATAAACAAGGTATACTGTACTGTACACACGGCTACACATCAAGCTACACATTTCCAGTATAAGCTGACCTCGCATTGTACGGAAATCCTAAACGATGCGAGATCAGCATAAAATAGGAAGTGTAGAAAGTGTATCTAGCGTAACAAGTCGATACTTGTTACGCTGAAGTTATCGATGTAACTTCATAAATTATGTCATATTGTGTTGCACTCGAAGAACTCGCTTTTGAAGTGAAAACTTCTTTAAGCGCGTTGGGCATTTTAGAGATGGGAAAAAACAATTGAACTCGCGACACCGTTACCGACACCTCATTTTTATAAACGCGATTGTGCTCTTTATTTATATTGTGTTACGGATCAATGTTCTATGCAAGTATTTTTACTTTAATGATTTTGGAAGTATTTTTTTTTTTGTAAACGCAATTGTGCTCTTTATTTAAATAAGGTTACGGACCCAATGTTCTATACCAGTGGTCGGCAACCTTTTGGCAGGCAAGGGCCACAAGGTGGCAAAATAAACGAAAAGCGGGCCGCACTTGTGATACTAATCCTAGAAGCCCAATATACCTACGTATAATTGGTCATATCCCATAGAAAAAATAAAAATGCTATTAAAAATTGTTAAAACATACGAAATTTAATTCGTACACATAATACTTACATACATTATGTTTATATGTTTGGGCTTTATAGTTAGAAAAATAACCTAACCTAACTACAAAGTACAGACGCCAGCACATCAAGCTACTACAATCTGTCAAATTTATTTAATAGATTTTCAACTTTATAACTGTAGCGTAAGGTTCAAAATTGATTGGGAAAATTTGACAGTTTCGGGTAGCTTGATGTGCTGGCGTCTATACCTAAATAGGTAACTGATTTATACAAATGCACGGGCTGCAAGTAAGACGTGCCGCGTGTTGCCGACCGCTGTTCTATACAAGTATTTTTCCTCCATCAAGGCGATCTTGTTCAAGTTTTCACTTCTGTCGGCACTCCCGGAGTGCCACTGTATTTTTTTTCTGGTCAGACTTTAGCTGCCTTAATATGCATTATAATTTACGAACTCTGTCCCAATAAGAGAATTTATGCAAGTACCTACTAACATTTGCCCGAGGCTTCGCTCGCGTGGTTGTCAGAAATTATTCCACGTCGAAAACAAGTACCCCTATGTCCTAAACCAGGTTATGGTTTACCTGTGTGCCAAATTTAATCGAAATCCGTTCAGCCTTTGAGACGTGGAAAGGTAACAAACAGACAGAGTATGCATGTATAAATAAATACCTATTTGCTGTTTTCGCTCAATAAAACCTTCGAAAAACACGCGATACTACATATCTGTGACACGTCATTGTTATGCGGCATTTCATTATTTTCCAAATAAAATGGTAATTTATTTTATATCAGGGGCTGGCACTTGATTATGCGGCATAGGTTGCATGTAATTTTGAATTTTGTAGTAGGTATACAGCAAGACGATACAAGTCACGATATAGACAGTGCCGGATTAACTACGTAGCAAGAGTAGCAATTGCTACGGGCCCCGCGCATCCAAACTCGCCCACCTCCGCCTGAGCGTAATTTTTTGAGTAAAAAATTCCGAGCTCGCTTCGCCCGCCCTTGATCCTAGTTTCTCTACTCTTAATTCTACAGCTTTTCTGCATAAATCAACAAAGCAACTCCTATTTCTGTAAGTATTGTAAAAAGAACCTCTCCGAGGTGAGGTGCAAAAAATTTGCGAGCTCACTACGATCTACGATCTTGCATCTTTTCTTGCAAGTTTCTCTTCATTTATAACGTTTTTTGTATAAGCTATTTCAAAGTGATGGTCACCTAAACAATCGGAGATTCATAAAAAAAAAATTACATCGCTTCTCTCGCAATGCATCTTAGTTTCTCTTCCTTCATAAACTTTTCTATATTAGTCGACAAAGTAACTCCTATTTCAGTATAAATGGTCAATAGGAAGCCTAGACTACTCGAGGTGCAAAACAAATTGTTGTCAATTTAAGACGCAGATATATGACAGTGACCTTGAATGGTTAGCTTGCGTGTTCTGTACTGAGCTCACGCAACGCGTCGTGCGACCAGCCAGTAATAGAACTCGCCCATCAAGGAGCGCTGTCCCAAATTAGACGCATTATTAATTTATTACACGTAAAACAAAAGGTATTTTAATAAAACACGTATACTAAAAGATTAGTAATTTAATTATCTTTAAATTGGTGAAGTTTTAAGAAAAATACGCTTGATGGATTTTGCGTCATTCTCAGTTTTTTATCCGCGTTAGACATAACTTTACAAATTAATTTCACTGTGTAATATAAACATACTTAATCAAAAATATGCCTACGTATATTAAAATATTAAGAAAATGCTCTAATTTAACATATATTTTTTCCAAATCACTAACACTGCTCGTTTAGACGTCATCTTCAGTACAAAATCGTTAAAAGTCAGCTATCGTCCCCTTAAATGGAAAGAATTCATGATGCTGTGGTCTACATCACCACATGAAAGACCTTACGATTCGGGGCTCGCTACGCTCTCTCTGGCAATCAAGCCTCTTTTATACCAATTACAATTAAAACAGTGCCAGCACCAGCTATTCTAAAAATTAACCATAAAGGTGTTTAAAAAGTACCTACTACAGTTAGTATTGTTTGAAAAAAGTCGTGTGGTTAAAGAACCTACTTGACTGTTTAGGAACAGGAACAGAACGTATTTGTCTAGAAACATTGATTTGACTAGTTTATCTCTTAAAGTTTAGAACTTCAAATAAACTAAGTTCTACCATAGGGGGCCCTTAGGTAGAATTTGCTACAGCCCCGCGCTGGCTTAATCCAGCACTGGATATGAAACATAGCAAATTGTTACCTTGATGTAAAGAAAGTTTAAACCCTGAATAAAGTACAAGAAGCGACAAAATCATGACTGACAGTGTAGTCTAGACAGTCTCTAGTTTGGAGTCTGTGGTAGCCGGGGTGCGAGTCTGGAACCATAGCCCTCTGCATCAAAGGTGGCCTACAAAACGCCGATATTATATATATATTTTAAATTAATTAAATATATGAAAAGAAAAGGATAAAAAAAAAAACATCAAATACAATAAAATCAATAAGTCATCGTACTTATTATCAAAAGGTTTTTTTTTTAGTTTATTATTCAAAAAACAAAAGTTTACATGCATTTGATACATTTTACACATACCACACAAACCATCGCGGGTAAAAAATGCATCATTATAATAATTGGTCGTTCAAAAATTCGTCTACAGTATAATAACATTTGTCAATTAATCGTTTAAGAGCCTAATAATAAATATTTAAATATTTATTATTAGGCTCTTCAAATTATATTATCATCATCATCTGCCTAGCCTTTTCCCAACTATGTTGGGGTCGGCTTCAAATTATATTATATTAATTTTAAATGTTTTTATATTTCTTTTTTCTAATATTTAAAAATATAATTTATAAGTATTTAAATGAAATAAAAGAAAATAAATAAAACGGGATACTTAGGCCTTTATTATTACAATTCTGTTATTCAATGCACTACATACAGGCATTATAATATTATTAAATAATTAAATGATTATTTAAAAAACACGTAAAAAATGTACGGTGTTTGACAAGTAAACAACACCAGCGACGATGCTCCACCTAGCGGGATAAATTGGTAGTGTCTGAAATGAAATGAATTTGTTTATTCTGTAAATAAATAGAATCTTGGAATCACTTTTACACGTCATATTAAAAAAAAAACCGGCCAAGTGCGTGCCGGACCACGCACAATCAAGGTTTGCGTAGTTGGGATTAATTTATCCCAAAAACAAACCCGACATAGTAATGAAAAACATGTTTTCCCATACATTCAACTGCAAATGTAAGTTTGTACGCACGATATTGAGAGATTTACCATTTTATTTTAAGACCATAGACTTCTTATAGGTTTTCCTGTAAACTATGAGTAAAGAACTATTCTCTGTATTCAGAACCATGGATTTGCAATTTTGAATAATTTACTATGTACTTTTTAATATTTTTTAATTTAAATGTCTTCATGTTGTGTTAGTTTATAAATAATTCCAATTCAATTCAATTCATTTATTCATTAACAATTTTTATATCGTGTCTGAATTTCTATAACTAAATACAGTGTGAGTCTTCATAATGTGCACATATCGAAATGAGGAAATCTATGCTTAATTTTAACGACAGAAAAAATATTTAAAAAATCTAAATATTGTTTTTTATACTTTTTATGAAATTAAAAAAAAAATTGTAACAAAACTGTGTAACTTTTAAACTGAATCAGCTATCGCGATGAAACAAACTCCATAATGATTGAAAGTAAGTAGCCGTCCACATAAAATTAAAATTGAGAAAAAAACTACCCTCAATTGAAAATAAACATGTTTTTTTAGTAAAAATCTGTATTTTTTTCTTCAATTTTTAATTGTAAAATTTATAAATAAGATAATAATAAAAAGAGAGCAAAAAAAAATTTTTTTAAAAAAAATTTTTTTGTAAAATTTTTTTTTTTTTTTTTAAACTAAAAAAAAAAATTACCATTTTTTCCGTCGATAAAATTAAGCATAGACTCCCTCATTTCGATATGTGCACATTATGAAGACTCACACTGTATACAAGAAACATCATACATGCAATCTATATTTAAATCATTACAATTATCCAAACTACATAAAAATCAATCAAAAATATAAAAATAAATGTCATAAGTCAATTCATAAAATTCAATAAATATTTCCATTTCAAATCCATTAAATTACGTTACTATCGAATTTGTATTAGTATATAATTCATCAATAGAATATAGACACTTATTTAACAAGAACCGTTTAAGCTTATTCCGAAACCCACTTGTATATACTGGACTTTTTATTTCTGTCGGCAGTTTATTGAACATTTTTATTGACTTGTGGTAGGCGCTATGCTTTACAACGTTCAGGTGAGGCACTTGCTTCATCTGGAGATCTTTTCTTCTTGTGCTCTCCCTTTTTTGCCTTTCATCTTCAGTCTCATATTCAAAGATATATTTTGATAAGTGACTAAGTAGGACCAAAATGTACAAGCTTGGTACTGTCAATATATTTAAGTCATTAAAATGTGGCTTGCATGATTCTTGCTGTTGAATTCTAGCTATGGTTCTAACTGCTCTTTTCTGAATTACAAAAGCTTTTTGAATGTTGTAATCATAACTTCCTCCCCAGAAAAGTATGCTGTATCTCAGTTTTGACTCAACTAATGCGTAATAGACCATTTTAAATGTTTTATGGTTACCTCGTTTCTTAGACTTCTTAGTACGTAACAGGCAGAGCTGATTGCTTTCTCTAAGTATGTTAGCTCTTGGTTCCACTTTAACTGGCTATCGATATGAACTCCCAGAAACTTAACCACTGGGACCACGTTCACTGTTTCTCCGTTTATGACGCAGTCAATGCTATCTTTATTTTTGGAAGTAGAACGAAAAAGCATTACATTGGTTTTGCTGGCATTAACTTTAAGACCGTTAACAGCAAACCAGCTGTGGAAGATATCTAAGGTTTGATTAACTATGGAATTAAGAGCGTGTATATTGTCAGCCGAAACAACTGCATTGGTATCGTCGGCAAACACCACAAGCTGGATAGATCCCGCAGCTTTTTCATTCATGTGTTGTATAAGGTCATTAACAAACGCGATAAAGAATATCGGACCCACTATGGAGCCTTGTGGTACGCCAGTGCGCACAGGAGACAATTGAGACTTATATGTTTCTTCACTTGGACAATTTTTCCCTGAGGAATTTGACTGTGACACCACTGCTTTGATCTCCACGAACATCTTCCTGTTTTTTAAATATGACGTGAGAAGTGCCAATACTTTACCCCTGACACCATAGTGCTCCAGTTTTTCTAGTAGTTTTCTAGTTTTCTACCTATGATCCACCGTGTCAAATGCTGAACTTAAATCTAAGAAAAGCCCAGGTACTTTCTGTTTGTCGTCCAACCTGCTAACTACGTCCTTAATTAGAGTCGATATTGCGTCTTGTGTCCCAACGTTTTTCTGATAACCAAATTGTCTTCTACTTAACACTCCATTTAGGTTGAAGTGTCTGAGTAATCTAGTTTTAATTAGCTTTTCAAGAATTTTTGAGTGAATAGGTAGTAATGAAATTGGTCTATACATCTTTGGGTCTGTTTTAGATCCTTTTTTGTGTACAGGTATTATTTTGGCTATCTTCAGTTGATCTGGAAAAATTCCTTCGTCAAAACACTTATTATAAAAAATGCTTAAAGGTTCCGCTAGTACGTCTATATTGTCCTTTATTACTGATATGTTTATGTCATCATAGCCACAAGATTTTTTGTCGATACAATGTAAAAATTTTTAATGAAATAAATAAATAAATATTTATTTCAACATGTTTGGCTCAGTAGTTTTGGAGATAAAGGGGGGAATGGTAAATTTTCATCTATTTTCTTAAATATCTTTGCAATTATTTATTTAAAAATTATAAAAAAAGTATTTGAGATCCTCGCAATAAGCCCTTACATTTGATATGTCACGCGGTTCAGTTTGCAAAACTTTTTTTTTAAATTTTCATATTTGCTCCCCAAAAGTGAAAATATTCAAAATTAATTTATCACAGAAATACATATATGTGTACGAAATTTCAACTTAATCGGTCTATTAGATTCAGAGCAAATTGGCTGTGACAGACGGACAGACAGGCAGACAGACACACGAGTGACCCTTTAAGGGTTCCGTTTTTTTCCTTTTGATGTACGGAACCCTAAAAATAAGTGTCGACATTTCCTATCTGATTACCCCTGAGAAGAAATAGCGAAACAAACTCAGGGGAGGTCTCTCCCCATTGGTCACCTTGTGTATCCTTGAAGAAATTTAATCTACATTAAATCTCTTTCCAGAAAATTTGACCGCCTCTTAGAAGTATGCGTCCACGACCAGAACATAGCCAAGCCAGGAGACGTAGCGTCCCTGTGCCCCGCCGTGCGTAGTCTCGATGTGTCGCGCAATTTGTTCTGCAGCTGGCGCGAGGTGATCCAGCTGTCTGCGCAGCTGCCGGATCTTAAGGAGCTGGATGTTAAGTATGTAGCTGATACATAAAATATGCCTTATAGGAACTTTTCACCCAGTTAAAGCCTGGTCAAAACTGTATCTCATCGGTGAAGAATCTACATTGTGATATAAGAACCATCCAAAAACTTTTAAAAGTATCAATGACGGTAGAGGCTTCCATTGTCTTCTAGAAGTTTGTAAAAACCATTAGGCTGTTGTTTTGTTAATGATAGTTTGTCCAATTTACCAATGATGATACCTACCATCGTTGATAATTGCACGATCAGATCAATGATGGTACTTACCATTATTGGTAATTGCACGATCAGAACAATGATGGTACTTACCATCGTTGGTAATTGCACGTTCAGGTCTATGATGGTACTTACCATTATTGGTAATTGCACGATCAGAACAATGATGGTACCTACCATCGTTGGTAATTGCACGTTCAGGTCTATGATGGTACTTACCATTATTGGGAATTGCACGATCAAAACAATGATGGTACTTAACATTATTGGTAATTGCACGATCAGAACATAGCCTAGCCAGGAGACGTAGCGTCCTTATGCCCCGCCGTGCGTAGCCTGGATATATCGCGGAACTTCTGCAGCTGGCGCGAGGTGATCCAGCTGTCTGCGCAGTTGCTGGATCTTAAGGAGCTGAATGTTAAGTATGTAGCGAATAGAATGTTCCATCGTCTCATTTAGGATCACCAGAATCAGGGTTGAATCTTGATAATAAAGTAAGCAGTAATGTTAAGACCTTCCGTAGTCTTTTACAGTATCAATTGGATCCTGTTAAGCAGAATAGATCCAACCAACAATTTTTATGAAATTGTGTTACGTACATTACGAGAATCTACACATCGAGTTTTATATTTGCACAAAAGATCCTGGCGGTCTGATGACATTGCCCTAACAAAAACTACCAGGTGATTATTACTTGGCCTGATATTTTTGTTTACACTTCTAAACTTCAAATCGCATTTACTCAAAACTAACAAAATGTTGGTTGGATCTAATCTGCTTAACAGGGTCCAATTATGCTAGACCTTTCCCTGGTATTTTTGTCCGATTCTCTAAGTCTGTAAATACTAAAACCGGCCAAGTGCGTGTCGGACCACGCACAATGAAGGGTTCCGTAGTTGGGATGAATTTATCCCAAAAACAAACTTAACTTTGTAGTTGAAAAATATGTTCTCCCATACGGAATATATGGGAAAACATGTTTTTGCAACTGCAAAGTTAAGTTGGTCGATTATTACTCGTTAACTTGTAAAGCCAACTTAGCTGTGATAGTTTTCTTTTTAATTTCGTTATACATATAAACTACTGTTGTGATTTTTTCACACACCCAAAACCAACCATTTAGCCGGCAGGGGGGCAACACTTGACTCTAACAAAAATTAGCACTTTAAAGCTTAATATTTCGCAAACGAATCCCTGAATCCAAAAATGATAATGAAAAACTCGCAATGTTTTTGAAGGACCTTTCCAATGATACCCCTCACTATGGGCTAAAAAAATAAAAAAAAAACATCACCACTTTACGTGTATGAGAGGTACCCTAAAAAAAATGTTTTTCATAATTTTGTTTTACCACTTTGTCGGCGTAATTAATATGTATACCTATGCCAAATTACAGCTTTCTAGTACTAAGGGTCTCGGAGCTAGACCGCGGACAGACAGACAGACAGACAGACGGACATGACGAAACTATAAGGGTTCCTTGTTTACTACGGAACCCTAAAAAGGGGTTCCTTGGTGACGAATTGTCTTATACAACCAATTATTCTAGAACCTTCTATAGAACTTTCATCATCGTCTAATTACCAGAATTTGTCATTGTTAATCTTTAGGTCATTTAAAGAAAGATTCTGGTAATGCTTGGTTGTACCATCATCTTTGGAAAATTTGTAAATACCTAGATATATCTCGCAAGTCTAACGAAGGGTCAGCGTCTGCTATAATTTAAAACCAGGACTATACAAATATTGTCTTACTAAGATACTTGTTAAATTGTCCAGTAGGTACTCTAACCGTTATGGACCACATGTGTTAAAAAAAAAAGAATGATTATCAAAAATAACTCAAAATTACACCTTTTTCCTTCCACAGCAAAAACCGCATGGCCATCGATATGCCAGAAGAAACGTTGGCACAACTGTCCATCAATTTCGCCAACTTAGAGAAACTAAACATCTCAGTATGCGACTACGAATGGGCGGACATTCTCGCCCTATCGCACTTATGGCCAAAACTGAACGAAATGATCGCTGCATACAACCGAATTAAAATAATAACACCTCCATCTGTCACTTTAAGGACTTTAACCATTTTAAAATTGGATGGCAACCCCCTAGATCGATGGTCTGAAATTATGAACCTTGGCAGTTTGAAAAACTTAAAGGTTCTAAGTTTAAATGACTGTCAGTTTACTGAAATAAGGTTTAATGACATCCCAGATGAAAAGGTGGACATATTTGAGCAGTTGGAAGTTCTGTTTTTGAATAGGAATATGATTAATAACGTAAGTATGGCAACATTATGGATTTTCGGTATTGCTTGTGTAATAAATGATTATTTTGGAAAAAGAATTTACTTGTTTTTGTACATTGGCTTTTATATAAAAATACAGTTAATTGAAAAGAAAACCTCAATACAGCTATTAGATCTACAAAAGTACTGACTGAGTTGGTTAGTGCAAAAATATTGAATGAAGTTATAGCGAGCTTGTAATATTATTTAACTTTATTCAGTTTTACAAACTTACAACATCACGCCTTGTTTCCTTGAAAGGTTGGGCAGAGGTGCACATATAGTTTTACTTTTAAGAGGGCTTATACAAAAATTTGGCAACGTCGCAAATCGATGTCAAATATTTTGCTGTTTTGATTAATTTGGCAATATTACTGTATGGAAATATGAAATGTGGCTAACTAACGAACTAAAATATTAATAATGAATTGCAATTATAACACTGAATTTGATGTTGTAACCGTTTTAGGTGTAAAAGAGACATTTGGAAAGTTTCCAAATACTTTTTTTATATCTAAAACTATATTATCGGTGTTACGATATTAATTATTGCATTTTATAATCAATATTTTAGTGCACTAGTTAGCCACATTTCATATTTCCATACAGTAATATTGCCAAATTAATCAAAACAAGTAAATATTTGACAGCTATTTGCGACGTTGCAAAATTTTTGTATAAGCCCTCTTAAGGAATAGTCGCTTTCAACAGAAATATTTTACCAAAAATTCTTAAACCACGATTTCACATTACAGTGGCGATCTCTAAGCGAACTGAACAAACTGAATGGCCTGAAGAAACTGTACTTCCTGAAGAACCCCATACAAGAAACTGAAGACTACGACACTGGATCACAACTTGTTATTGCTAAAATTGAGACACTACAGGTAAAGCAACATTTAGAGCATTTGAGAACTTAAACATTTAAAAGAGCCTTCATGAACAACTCGGCTGTAAAATTCAGCAGAGCTGCTCACGAAGGCTCTTTTAAATGTTCAAATAAAGAAAAAAGAGAAAATATTTCACGCTAAAACGGCTGAACGAATTGGATGAAATTTGGCACATGATAGAACATGAACTGTTTTCTTAGGATAATCTCCGACTTCCACATGGGCGAAGCCGCGAGCAAAAGCTAGTTCAATAATAAAATACTATCGATTCCAATTTTCAGGAAATAAACGGCTCCACAATAACCCGGGAACTGCGTCGCGGCGCTGAGTACGACTACATGAAACGATATGGGGCGGAATGGAAGCTAGCACAGAAAGACCCGTCGGCACAGCGAGCCTTCAATATGGAACATTGTCGGTTCGCGGAGCTTGTTGACAGTAAGTAGAATATACTTATTCAAAGTCAAAGTTAAATCATTTATTCCAAATAGGCACATAAAAGGCACTTTTGAACGTCAAAATTTACAGAAAAACTAGCTGACCCCGGCAAACGTTGTTTTGCCAATTATTTGTTTGGGGTGGACAACCCTTATCATTTAGGGGTATGAAAAATAGATAGTAGCCGATTCTCAGATCTACTGAATATGCATATAAAATTTGGTAAAAATCAGTAAAGCCGTTTCGGAGGAGTAAGGTAACTAACATTGTGACACGAGAATTTTATATATAAGACTAGCTGACCCTGCAAACGTTGTTTTACCATATAAATGTTTGGGGGTGGACCATCTTTATCACTTACTACCCTACCTACCCTACCTATCCTATCTTTCAAGTTGGATCAAACTGCACACGGTGTGCAAATTTGATTAAAATCGGTTAAGTAGTTTAGGAGTCCATCGCGGACAAACAACGTGACACGTAATTTATAAATATTAATTAATTAATATTAAGATATTATTGATTCTAGTTGCCCTAGTATCTTTAGCAATGTACGGCGAGGCGGGGGGGCAGCGTTGACGAATGAATGGCGGGACGCCGTGTGCGTTGACGAATAAGTGGCGGGACGCCGTGAACGTTGACGAATGAGTGGCGGGACGTCGTAAGCGTTGACGAATGAGTGGGGGACGTCGTGAGCGTTGACGAATGAGCAGCGGGGACGCCGTGAGCGTTGGCGAATGAGTGGCGTGGACGCCGTGAGCATTGTTGAATGAGGATATTAAAAAGTTTTTACTTCCAATTCAAGCTATTTTGTTTCTCAATTTCAGAATACGGCATCCCAGAAGACAGCTTGCTCGAAAACAAACCGAAAAACATGACGCTCACATCACAACTGCTAGAAATTATACTGAAAGACGAAAACGGCAAACAATTCAAAAAGAAATTCCCATCTTCCATGTCTGTGCAAAAGCTGGTCACACTCGCACAAAGATTGTTCCCAAGGGTTGTTCACACTGGCCCACCAACTTTATATTTACTCGACGATCAAATGCAAGGAGCAGAAATATGGCTCGACAACGTAATGAAAGATCTCGCCTATTTTTCAATAAAAAATGGGGACACAATTCTCGTTAAATTCAGGTAAATTAATTTTCCCCGACTGGCAACAGAAATCAAGATGGCCGTTGATTTTAATTGGCGCGCATTTTAATGTATTTATTTATAAAACTTATTGAGCTTTGTAAATAACGTTATCTCGAAATTGTACCTGTATTTATGGTGAATATTATTTTTCTCAAAATAAATGTTCAATTATGTATTTTTATTTGCATGTTTTATTTACAATTAGGGTTCGATAGAAAGCAAATTTCACTCACAAAACAGAGAAGGTTATCTGTGTTTTTGAATCTTGTGAAATAGGATTCTTTTGTTCGAAGGTATTTTGCATCCAAACATTTGGAAATTTTGTCCCCTCTGGTTAGAATCATGTGCCGTAACAGCATATTTTGTATAGTTTCAGCCATTATAGGCTAAACGGTCATTTTAAAGGGGAAGCGACAGGGTAGCCCGCAAAATTCAAATTTTCTTACGTTTTTTGCATTTTGCAGGTCAGTGTCAGGTTTTATGTTGATTAAAATATGATTCGCGGTCGTAACAAATATGGCTTTACTCAATTATAATCAATACAACTCCATAAGTAAGCAAAAGTGTCAAATGTCATGATTTCATGAAATCATGACATTTGACACTTTTACGACCGCGAATCATATTTTAATCAACATAAAACCTGACACTGACCTGCAAAATGCAAAACACGTAAGAAAATTTGAATTTCGCGGGCTACCCTGACGCTTCCCCCTTAATGTAAACGAACGCCACAAAAATAAGCCCAACAATTTAAGAATTAGTACTTCTGTTATTGCCTATATAATGGTAGTGTGTTGTGATTATGAGCAATAAGGCAATGACACACCCCACACTCTGCTTATCCATAAGAAAAGCGTACAAATTGCAAGGACATCGTAATTATAACAGAACAGATGTGACCTTTAATTTTACAATAGTTATTTATGTGGAATTGTTTAAATACAGCTGTCGCCTTGGGGTAGACAAGCGTGCTAACACATTAATAATTTATTAGTTTATATAGAACGGTACTCGTTAGTCGTGGTCATTAAAAATTTAAAGAAAATAAATCAAAGTCAAAAAATATCATTGATTAATGTCAAAATCTATGAAAAACTAACATCAAAGTATTTTTTATAAATATTTAAAATAATAAAACAGCAGAAAAGAAAATATTTTTTAAGAAAAAAAGGGGCAAAGAAAACAAACCAATGCATAACACTGGCCACATCGAACTCGATCGCTATTGGTAACCGTTGTGTCAACAAAACTTTTTTGTTTACAAATGGCTACGGATGACAAATTCAAATTTGAAACACGTATTTGTGATATGAATAGTGATTTTTTATCGTTAATCTAGTTGTATAAGTCGTGTTTAGTATGGGTAATTGTCTGAGAAGTATTTTTCGGCGTCGAAACCAGCGTCGCCAGATCGTTTTGATACTAATAGGACTGGATAACGCGGGAAAAACAAAAACTGTGAACAATTTGGCCGGCGAAAAGGATGACAAGGTTTTGCCGACAGTGGGTTTTAAAGCAGTGAATTTAGTGCATAAAGATACACCTGTGACGATTTATGATTTAGGCGGAGGCCCCCATTTTCGCCAAATATGGTCCCAGTATTATAGCGAAGTGCATGGAGTGATATTTGTCATCGATTCGAGTGATTTTTCTCGCTTGGACGAATGCAGAGCCGTTCTTGAAGAGGTCTTATCGCACGACAAAATATCAGGTATGATTTTTATTATTAATATTTTGCAACTATCGTCATGGTAACTAGAGGCTGAATCACATAGATTTCGTAATCATTTCGCTCGGAAAAGTGATTTCTAATGGGCGAAATTTCAGCAAAAAATAAATCTTAAAATGTAAAAACACTGGGTCGGAGGGTCGTCTAAGAGTTGACAAACTCTAATGCTGGGGCCACACCAACGGGAAACGCCGTTAATTATCGCGATGATAGACTTTATTCCGACGGGTTAAGGTCCATCATCGTGATAATTAACGGTGTTTCCCGTTGGTGTGGCCCGAGCATAAGAGTGCTTTTCCCCAAGCAAAACGTGCTAATATGCCATCGTAATCTGACCTACCTAACCCAAGGTTTGCCATCGTTACCTACCTGTCCAGATTTTTTAAGCAGGTTATGCTAGTACTGTATTTTCGCGCTTATCAAAAGATCGCCATAAAATGTAACTATGTACCTACCGACATTAATCCACACGCACTTCCAGTTCTAGGTCAAGTCAGTTCTTGGTATTTCTAAGTCATAGTTTAATAACTTATGACTATGTTACGTCCTTGGCGCCATCTCCACGGACGAGAAAATCGCGGCGATAGTCACGCTGTCTTCAAATTATCGTCGTCATTGATTCATAGAGTTTCTATTGAATTTGATGGCACAGCGAGACTATCATCGCGATTTTCTCGCCCGTATAGATGGCGGCGCCTAAACTAGGCAGGTACCTATTGGTGCCGATTCCCTTGTTCACAAACTAAACTAAATTTAAGTTCAGTGCATCTTTTTCTTTCTATTTCATTAAGAAAAGGACAGAAGATAAATTTTAGTTTAGTCCTGTCAAATTAATCAGCGCTTGACGTAAATTTTCGTAATTTTGTAGGTAAGTTTTTAATCACGTCTAAACTTGTATAGAGTAGTGACAGGCGCTGATTAATTTGACAGGACTAAACTAACTGTTGCGGTTTTTAAAAGATGAGTGAAAGAACACTATCTTTCCACTTCGTCATAGTTGCATAATATGTATTTATTATTGTAGAAAGTAATTTTATTTAAGTATTTTAGTGATATGTATTTTAGAAGTATGTATTTAAGTATATTCTTATGTTGTATGTTTATATTTAAATTAGTGTATAGTTAAGTTTTAGTAATAGTTAAGTTTTATTTTATGTAATCTGTTTTCTCTTTTACTCTTACACACGTTGTCTACATCTCTTTAATTACTTTCCTATCGCAGGTATGCTGGAAGAGATTTCTATAGAAATAAGCATCACCTTTGTACGTATTTTTCTGTTCCTTTCTTCTTGTCTGTTTATATGTGTGTACATAAACGGTTAAATAAATAAATAAATAAAATTTATCTTCTGTTCTTTTCTTAATGAAATAGAAAGAAAAAGATGCACTGAAATTAAATTTAGTTTAGTTTGTGAACAAGGGAATCGGCACCAGTATCATCATCATCACAAACGATGAACGACAAAGGCCGAGGTCTCCCCTAAGGATCGCCTCACCAAGACGCATCCGGCGCATTCTCGCGACCTTCGCCAAGTCAGTAAGCGTGCCTAAAGCATCCTACCTAATGTAACGATCTCAGACTATTGTGTAGTCTCTAGTGCTGGGAACAACCAGAGTTTGTGAGATTTCTCCTTGGGTTTTCATCCTTAAGTCCTTCAGCACATTATTGAGGAGCTAAATGCAGGGACTCAAAGCGGTTACGGTTAAAGGTTTAAATACCTCAAAAATATACCGGTACCGGTTTAAAATAAAGGTTGAGCTATACCGATACCTACCTTCACAAATAAAGGTTAGGTTAAATTGTTAATTAACCTTTACACGATTTCGGTACCGAAAAAAATGTGAGACGGCGGGGCGCGGGTGCTTACACAGTCGTGTCCTTCCGATCGGAAATAAAAACGAATACTGAGTTACAATCAGCAAGTAAACGACAAACAGTGTGGCGGCGGTGCGTCAAAGAAAACCCCTATTTATTAAGGTTAAGGTACTGCTACCGAAATATACCGGTATGCATTTCCAACCTCAAAATTCCGCTACTGAAAAAAGAACGCTATCGAAATATTTCGGTAACCCATATTTAACGGTATGACGTCATACTGAAATTTAAAGGTACCTTAATTTTTGGGTAATTCAGTCCCTGCCTCAATGGCTTCCATTCTATCTAGTATTTCTAGTCCATTAGGTACACGTGAGAAAAATTGCCACGCTTTCCCAATTTTATTACGATTCAAGTAATTTCCGTTGCATTCAATTGAATTTTACGACGCATTGATATTATCGCGCGCGGAAAATCTTGCTTTTCCCTCGAGATTTTTTTTATAGGTATTGTTAATTTATTATGGCAGTATTAGACATTAGTAGGTAATAACATACAGGGTGTCTGGGACATCGACGCGGAAACTGAAACCATGGATTCAATACCTACATGATTCTGAACAAACCCTGCGTTGAAATGTTTCGTCAGTTATTAAAAAAAAATCTGCTGTTTCATAGAAAAGTGGTGAAGACCTACGCGGTCAAAATGTACGGAACAGCAGATTTTTTTTTAAGACGCAGATATATGACAGTGACCTTGAATGGTTAGCTTGCGTGTTTTGTACTGAGCTCACGCAACGCGTCATACGTCCAGCCAGTAATAGGACTCGTCCATCAAGGAGCGCTGTCCCAAATTAGACGCATTATTAATTTATTACACGTAAAACAAAAGGTATTTTAATAAAACACGTATACTAAAAGATCTTAATTTAATTGTTTTCAAAATGGTGAAATTTTCAGAAAAAAACGCTTGATAGATTTTGCGTCATTCTCAGTTTTTTATCCGCGTTAGACATAACTTTACAAATTAATTTCACTATTTAATATAAACATAATCAAAAATATGCCTATATTAAAATATCAAGAAAATGCTCTTATTTAACATTTTTTTTTTTTTCAAATTACTAACACTACTCGTTTAGACGTCATCTTCAGTATAAAATCATAAAAAGTCGGTTATCGTCCCCTTAATAACTGACGAAACATTTCAACGCAGGGGGTGTTCAGAATCATGTAGGTACTGAATCCATGGTTTCAGTTTTCGCGTCGATGTCCCTGCCACTCCGTATTGCATCGGCGTCGTCCTCAATAAAGGCAGAAGGATCATGACTCGAATTGGATCATCGATCGATATACCTAAATTACATTATAACAAAATAGGTAGATAGGTACTTACCAATAGTGTACCTTACCTATGTAATGCTAATAATGAGGATAAAACCACTCTGAATTTTTAATTATAAATGCTTATCAGTTACAGTGAAAATAAACGGCGGTTAGGTAGTAACTATTTATCAAGCTACCTATTGAACCGTGTCGGTTGCCGTGGTTAATATCGTAAATACACGGTAGGTACATAGTTACTAGAGTACTACTTATTACATGTGCATACCTACATTATACTGTAACGGCTGCAATCATCCTCAGTAGTGTTGCGAGAGATTCTTATGAAGAGACTCATCCGGCGGTGAATCGCCCCCGTTCTTATTTAGAATTACTTCGATACTGCCGCCAAACATCGCAACCCTCTGGTTGTCGAGGCCGCTAGTTACACTCCCTCTAGTATCAATCGAACTCGCCGCTCTAAGCGAGTCCTTACCGACCCTGACGACCCCATTACCTTCCTCCAGGAGAGCAGTAGGGAAACCAGTGCAGTGTACAAAAACAGACGGCTCCCGTCATTCCGACCTCGCCGCCGAAGTCATTTGCGATCGCGACTGCGTCCCCGAGTAAATAATACTCCCCCCCGACCCTTGCTCGATAACGCGGTGCCAGCAGTTGTTGCAGCTGAGCACGTAGCTTTAAATTTCCCGACTAATAATCATGATCAAAACTTTGATCCAGCCCGTCCCATCGGTTCGTACGCCACAGGGGGTGCCCTTAGCGAGCGTTCACCTAGTTTTAATTAGCATAGTTGAATAACCACCCCTGGCTAGAGGTTTTAAGTGTAGTAACTTAAGGCACCCACAGGAAAGTCCGGTTAAGTAGTCTTGATCTCAGAGGTCAACTACGAGATGCCCTAACAAAAAAAAAAAATTCTTATTTACAAGCTGCCAAACCGCAAGCAATCAATTTAGATCGCAGTCCACTGCTCCAAAGTCCATAATCCAGGGCCGGCCCGTTCATATAGGCGAACTAGGCGACGGCCTAGGGCGCTCGTATTCAGCGGCATCGAAATAAAAAAATAATACATTACATTTATTTTTTATTTAACTACAACTTGAAAATACTCCCAATTTTTTACACATTTTTCTACTAAAATGCGCTCATAGACATTTACGAAACCATCGGTACGGTTCATCTGGAAATCAAAAGCGAGTTGAGACCAATCCATTGCTAAAAAATAGCGATTTCAAATGTATTGCTTTTCTTTTTGTATGGTATAATATTTTGTTCAAAATTAATTTGACTAATATAATTTGACCACGATCGCTGTACGAGATATTATTTCTCGACGGCATATGAAGCTAAGTCAGAGGCCTATGAGCGGCTTTAAAACTCTGACACCAGGTTAGTCACTAACCACACGAAAAAGAAAGAACATTGTTTTATTTTGTCACGAATTTTCTTAAAAGGGCCAGCCTTTCGCCTAGGGTGCCAGGAATTCTCGGGCCGGCGCTGCCATAATCCGCAACACTTCTTGTCTCTTCAACAACCGGGTTCCAGACACAGGCCTCTCCCCTTAACACTAAACCTAAACAGGCACTAGAATTAATAGCCACCCCCATCTAATTAGTTCTTAACAGTTTAATTAAATCCTTCATTCGAATACTCTGTCACTTAAATCAAGTTGTTCCAATAACATACATAATATATCGTGAACTTAGAATCCGGTGTCGCGGTCAGTGTTCCATACACGTACACACATCAAAAAAAGTTTGTGATCACTAGCAAAAGCTGATATATTTATAAAAGTTAACTTTATCAAGAAAAAGTGTTTACGTTATATCTTAAAAAAAATAGAAATACACTGTTTGAAATTAAAAAAAATATCTTTTTTTTATTTTTTAATAACAAAAATTGAGTAATTCAATCCTAATGTTATTGTAACAGAAATTTGACGGTAAGAAAAAGATCGTTTAACCAAACTTATACAACAATTTATTAATAGAAGGTTTTTATTTAATACAGCATAACTCCTCCCCTGGCTCGCACACATGCGGAGATCCTCCTGGGCATGCTGAGGATCAAGTTATCCAGCATTTCTTGCGATAACCTGTCCTATTCTTGAATAGCGGCTTCCCTGATCTCTGGCATTATCTGGGGAGGTGGCTGACGGTTCCAAACAGCTCGCTTAAGAGCATCCCACGCGTGCTCTATTGGGTTTAAGTCAGGTGAGCCGGCAGGCCAGTTTAACCTTGTGATGTCGTATTCTCGGAGAGCAGCTTTGACTCGTTGAGCTCGATGTGCGGGCGCATTATCATCGACCAGTACGAATAGGTGCCCATGGTTTACTCGGAATAGTCTGACAATTCCATCAATAGCCGTCATGGAACCTCGATACGGGATCACAGGCGTTCTAGCTCCATTCATGATTCCACCCCAAAAGGACACCGACTTCCCGCTTTTCTGAACGGTTCCAGTGGCAGATTTTTGCCTTTCAGAGTCTCCAGGTCTTCTCCAGATACGAAAACGTCGGTTATCTGGATGAGTACTGATTCGCGTCAACGAAGCGACAGTTTTGCCAAATGTTTTCCTTGTCATCTTCTTCATTTTGCCGGAGCCTAGCGCACTGCAATCTCCGTCGCTGACGTTGCCGTGAATTCAAAGGCGCTCGCCAAGACCTCCGTGCTCGTAGTCCAGCCTGGTGTAAGCAATTCCGAATGGTCTGAGTGCTAACTTCAAGTCCAGAGGCGGTCCGCACTTCTGCTTTTATTGTAGTGGCGTTGATTGTTGGGTCACGGGCTGCCAGCAATCTGATAAAGCGCTTCTGAGCAGCAGTCAGAACAGTTGAGCGACCACTGCGAGGTCAGTCAGCTAAATTAGCCAAGCCGTGGTACCTCTGCAACGTAGCCACGACACAGTATTGGAATACAACAACTCTGCGTGCTATTTCTCTCGTGGAATATCCTTCTTCCCTCATAGTTACAATTCTTGCTCGTAAAACTTCTGATAATCCTTTTGGCATTTTATCAATAACAACATTCCTCGAAAAAAAATTATATCTCCGTTAAAATTGACTACCTAAGTCAAGATTTCTGAATGAGCGTAAGCTTGGATTGAATTTCTTTTTATATGGAAAACTATTGAATTTATTTTTTTGTTTTATATTCTAATTCTATATTTTTAAGTAAAGAATGTAAAACGAAGAAGAACTTAGAATATAGTAACAAAAAATATTTCGATCTTTCAAACTGATCGCTAACTTTTTTTGATGTGTGTAGTTACGAGTATTATAGTTGTTGCACTTTCACGTCAATGACTGTAATATAAACCTTATGTCAATGAAACAAAATCAAAAGATTTGCAACGACCATATTCAGTGTTCAAGAGTGGCGGATCCAGGATTGTAGTTTGGGAGGGGCTTGACCCCGCTGAGGGTAGGTTTTAGCAAAGCAAACAAAAAAAAACTGGTCAAGAGCGAGGAGCGAGGACTCGCGCACCAACGGTTCCGTACCTACCCATTATACCGCCATAATAAAATTGGTATCATTTTTATTGATAAAAAGATATAGGCAAATTTAGATTTTCGCGAAAATTTGGAAGTACCAAAATTTACCGTAATTTGCCAAATTTCGTGATTCTAGGTCAACGGGAACTACCATATAGGTTTTCGAACCAAAACCTATAGGGTACTTCCGGTTGACCTAGAATTGTCTAATTTGGTTAAAAGCAGTCTTATAGCACAAGGGAAAATTCCGAAAAATTTAAAAAATAAGGAAAATTTTGGTACTTACAAGTTTTCGCGAAAATCTAAATTTGCTTATATCTTTTTATCGTGTTGACTCAGGACCTTGATTTTTATACACCTAATAGAGATTATAGACCTCAGTATCTGGTATAAATTTCAACTTGCTAGGTCCACCCTTTCCTGATAAAATTGGTGGTGACACACGGACAGACAGACGGACAAGAGAGTGATCTTATAAGGGTTCAGTTTTTTACCTTTTGAGGTACAGAAGCCTAAAAACCACAACATTTTACATGCCTCCTCGTATTACTTTTTGCAAATTCCTCAATGACTTAGGGTTAGGTTGTAAACTACTAGAAATATCTCGGTGAAACATGGCGGCCAAACCGCGTAGTATGAGGGCAAAATTTTATTTGTCACGTAAGCAAAACATCTGAAAGAAAAAACTTGAAAACGTAATAGATCTTGAGCCCCTTAACCCCCTGAATCCGCTACTGGTGTTCAAGCGTGCAATTACAATCGATCTAATAGGTTTGATATTTCACAATGAAAAATAAAACTATTTTTAAAACGGGTCGGGCAGGTTTTTCGTTATTGTTTCTTTTCTCTGAAAATAAACAATACGTTGGTTGTAAAAAAAAAAGAAATTCTATTTAGTCCGTCTTTCAGATAATAAAAAAATATTACACACGTATTTTTTGCTTTATCATATTAATCAAAAATAACTTAGAAAACACGCATTAAAGTTGAGGAGTGGGGGCTCGCTACGTCACACACTCAGTATTAAATCTAGCAAGGCGTGACGTCATGCCACATTTTAACTCAATTTATCGCCGTAATCTTTTGATTATGTCCAAAAAAGAAAAAATACGTGTTCAATATTTTTTATTAATCTACAAGACGGACACAAAAAAATGTTGATACAGGCCTATTAAGTAAAGTATTCAGGCTGGAAAAAGGTAACACTGTTATTATGCAAGACAGCTGGACAAGGCCCTAAGGTGGTAGGGTGTTATTAGCTGACAGTAATCGGTGTGTCTACCAGCCATTGATTTATTTATTTGAAGACCACTTTGTTCTATGAATCACTGCTTGAAGTCGATAACACTTTACTTTATTTACCCCTTGAATATACGAAGTATACTTTTGAATGGGTGTACTATGCCAAATCGAATGCCAAATAATCGAATATCAATTGATCGACCACTATAAATCGAATATCTAAATACTCGAACGTTCTTAAAATCGAATGGTTAATAAATCGAACATTCAATATATCGTATACTCAATACATCGAGTGTTCAAAATATCGAATGTTTGTTTGATCGAGCGTTCAACGCATCGCATATTCATTCTATCGAAATATCAATATACTGAATACTTTTTATATAGAACTAGCTTTGCGATGCGTTGAACGCTCGATCAAACAAACATTCGATATTTTGAACACTCGATGTATTGAGTGTGCGATATATTGAATGTTCGATTTATTAACCATTCGATTTTAAGAACGTTCGAGTATTTAGATGTTCGATTTATAGTGGTCGATCAATTGATATTCGATTATTTGGCATACGATTTGGCATAGTACACCCCTTTTGAATTGTCAAGGAGTCGGCCAGTCAGAAAAATGAGGGTAGTTTGCCCATTCCAAAGCGTAGTAGGTTTGAACGCCTTATTCTATACCTCACAATTTTGCTGGGCAAAGCTTTCTTTTCCTTTCAATTCTTTTTTTTACTTTCTGATTTTTATGAAGTCTCCAACTTGAGTTACCTAGATCTGGGTGAGTAGCGGCAACTGTTGATTTTTAAAACATTAGGTAGATGTCTAATTCAGCATAATAATTAAGTAAGAAGGTACTATACTCCGTTTGAAATAAGATTAGACATTTAAACAAACCTTTTTTACAGTCCGTTCAACCGATTTTGACTTCTATACCGTAGGCATAAGGATGGCATTAAAAACAAAAAAAGTGGTTACAAACCAACTGTTTACTGCAGCTGTCATTTGTCATACCACCAACGCAATAGAAGTCAAAATCGGTTGAACGGACTGTAAAAAAGGTTTAGTTAATGTCTAATCTTATTTCAAACAGAGTATAGATGGAATTCATTTCGTTGCAAGCCTAGTTGCCGGCAGACATAAATTATGTAAGTTCCGTGAGAATGACTACATATTAAAAGCTTACGTTCGCACGGACGTCAAAATATCGCGGCGGTATTGTACCGTGCACTGGATTTTCAGCTCTCGGTGTTAAGCCGAACTATGAGAATTCAACAGAGTGCATCCCAGCGCGTCGAAAAAACACGCTGTTGGATTTTCAACGCTCGCTAAGCAGAGCGTTAAAAATTCAGTGTGCGAATAACCACGCCGCGATATTTTTATTTCACGTCCGTGCGTACGTGGGTGGGCTTAAGACAAAGTCCCCCAGCCGCGTCTGTCTGTTTGTTTGCACGCGATAAACTCAAAAAGTACCGAACGGATTTTCATACAGTTTTCACCAATGGATGTAGTGATTCATGAGGAAGGTTAAGGTTTATAATTCATAGGCATACCACATGCTCTGCTACTCTGCCGTCATACGGTGAAAGGCCGTTACTAACATCATTTCTGCCGAAAGACGTCCAATGCTGAACATAGGCCTCCCCCAAGCACCGCCACTTCGACCGATTCTGTGCTTTCCGCATCCAGCGGATTCCTGCGGCCTTCACAAGGTCATTGGTCCATCTTGTGGGAGGCCTTCCAACGCTACGTCTTCCGGTACGTGGTCGCCACTCCAAAACCTTTCGACCCCATCGGCCATCCGTTCTGCGAGCAACGTGCCCTGCCCATTGCCACTTAAGTTTGGCAATTCTTCGGGCTATGTCGGTTACCTTGGTTCTCCTGCGGATCTCTTCATTTCTGATTCGATCACGTAGGGAAACTCCAAGCATAGCCCTCTCCATTGCCCTTTGGGTGACTTTTAGCCTTCTGATAAGGCCCATTGTGAGCGACCACGTTTCAGTACCATAGGTCATCACTGGCAACACGCACTGGTCAAAGACTTTCGTCTTGACACAGTGTGGTATGTGGGACGAAAAGATATTGCGTAGCTTCCCGAACACTGCCCAGCCGAGTCGGATTCGACGATTGACCTCTTTCTCGAAGTTGGACCTACCTAGCTGGACAATTTGTCCTAGGTAAACATAACTAAACGTAACTAACATTCTTCTCAAAAATTTGTTAAACAAGTATAGGGCTGGATACACCAATAAGCTCTCTATATTTCTGTCAATACGGTGATACTGACAAACTGCTTTTAATTCTTAGCCGCAGATACATACTGTTAAAATAAGACTATCGATTGAGCTTGAAAACAAAACTGTCATTTACTCAAAATCTTTGAAGTAGTTACGGCCTTTCACCATATGACGGCAGTACTGCGACCCGTGCGAAGCCGAGCAGCACCCTATTTGCGTAATACAACACAATCACAATTTGTTTCAATTTGAAACAGATTTCTAATCCATTGCTTCATAAGTTGGAAAAAAAATCTGTTCAACAACGTAAATAACGCAATGAATGTTGTTAAAATGTCAAAATGAAACAAATTTCGCGAAATTGTTTACGAAAATGAGTTACGCAATTAGGGTACGGGTTGCTATTAATTAATTAAATAACCCTTTCACAAGGAGTTCTACATACTTTAAACCTTCGATTAAAGCTAATATCGTTTATTTCGTGTCAAAACAAATTACATACCTACCTACTTCCATTCTGTTAGAAGGTCCTTGGCCTTATCCTATCGTGTACCTAATGAGTCACTCATTTATGAGTAATTATTTCGTTAGTTAACGCGATACAATCCTGTCGGTAGGCGATCGTCCATTAATCACGTGTGGCTCGAAAGGGGGGAGAGGGGAGGTGTAGTGAGATATCACGTGTATTTTTTTTCTTTGCCAGAAAACCATTATACCTAGATAAAATATTCTGATTTTTTAAAGATACGTTACCATTAATTTACTGTAATAACAAAAAATTCGTAGTCAAAGTTCATTACAAGACTTTTCTAAGAAATCCAAAACAGCTATGATACGATTTTCCATCATGAAGTTCCAGTTCATATCTTCTGGCTCCATCATCAGATCAGTTTGACAGTACCATATTATTGTATTGTCATCAGAACTACATACAGCTGCCAATTTTCATTACGCTACGACCCTTGGAAGATGGTTAAATTAGTTACCTTAGATTCCATTACATAGTTAGTTACATACAGGTCGACCAAAAAAAACCGTGTTAAATACACTTAATTTTGGGTCAGTCTAAAACCTCACCACGTATTAGACCATAAAGTGTCAGTAAACTTCTTAAAAAGTAGTTAAGCAGGTACGGAATCTACTGGTTTATTAACTTACTCCTAGCACGGTTTTTAGGAAATTTATTTTTAGGATGACTTCATTTGAAATAAGATTAGACATTTAAACAAACTTTTTTACAGTCCGTTCAACCGATTTTGACTTCTATACCGTAGACATAAGGATGGCATTAAAAGCAAAATATAATTTTAAAATAAAAAAAGCAACTGCCCTGCCAAAAAACGAACTAAAAAGTAATAAACAAGTTGTATTAGTTAATCTGTAAATAAAATTGTCATTGTTGTCGGGGGACCGTTGTGTTGTGTGGAACACTTTTTAATCTAAGAGGTCCCCCGACTGCAATGACAATTTTATTTAGTATTTAGTAGTTGCCAAACCAGGCAATGTGAGAAGCAGAATGAGGGGCGCGCGGGTTCAAAATTTTCCCTACATTTTCCCTATTAAGGGAAAATGTTTTGTTCACGTGACGAATTTTGAATACAGGAGAAATTCCTAGTAATACTATTAATTAAGGATAATTTATGACAATTGTACCTTAGAGGTAGGTAGTGTAATGCATGCTAAAAAGACTAATTAGAATAATATCAGGTTCACTTTTTAAGATTTGTCACAGAATAACTCAGATGGTTTTGGCGGGGGCTTGAGCCCCTTAGCCCGTGGATCCACTACTGCATCTCAGAATGATAATGTAAATTCTACTCGACGGTGAAGCGGCGCATGGGCGATATTCATTCGTATACACACATGCGATCCGGCGCCGGTGCGGCTCCGGCATCATTTACAGGAAGCCAAAGTGACTGTCCAGGGGGGTAAGTGCGTGTTTAATACGCAATTACCCCGCTGGACAATCCCTCTACCACCTTGCTCACTGGCTAACGTTGTTACCATGGCAAGAGCATGAGCTATTCTGTTCAATCAGTGCTTTCGCATCACTCCTCCTCGGTCCATATTCAGCAGTGGTCTTATCTCCATAAAGTGATCGAGTTTCACTAAAGCTGGCAGGTTTTACTTCACCAGGTAAACCCGTGCTGGTGCTAGCAAACAAACAGGACAAGCATGGAGCCTTAGATGACATTGATGTGGTCGATAAACTGAACATAGAGCCTCTGGTTAACAAGTAAGTAAACTGGTTAAAATTGTACTTAGTTATATAACTAAGTACTACTTTAATGTTATTGCTAGCATTTGGACAAGGACACATAGGGTTCAGGTATGATTGTGAACCCCACTGCACGCGGCAATGCTGCCGCAGCAGTTCTGCCGCGTTACTACTGACCCCATACATTTTATATAGGTTTTTAAGAAATTACACTCGATCAGATCAGGTCGATTCAGTAATCTTGGCAAAGTCGAAGACACGCTTTAACCGCCCAAATTTGGCATTTTCGGGACATTTGAGCTTGTTACATGGAGACACGTGCACATCAAAAGGTAGTAAAATAAAAACTTAGGCGGCAAAAGACAAGACTCATCTTTACTCCTGTGTAAAAATGAAAACCGCCTTTATAACCACAAGATTGTCTTAATCTTAATTTTACCACTTCCATCAGCATCCTATTGTTAAAATTCATTCCAATATTATTTCACAGGTACCGATGCCCAACCCTAGTCGAATCTTATAGCGCTTACGGAGGAGAACACCCAAAATCCAAAAAGTCAAAACTCGACCCCGGCCTTCGCAAAGGCTACCAATGGCTCTTAAACTACATCTTTCGACGCTACGGAGACATCAACTTACGCGTTCAAACTGACATACACGCAGACCTCGAAAGACGCAAACGAATGCTCAACAAAGCGTCGAATACCAACTCGCAGACTTTCACAGCAGTGAGCGACGAAATAGCCACACAAACGGGCTTCGAAAATCCAAATTATGATTTAGAAAAGCCATCTAAACTCGACGAAGACGAAGTCCAAAAAGGACTGATTATTGTTAAACCGATTAAGCACAACCCTAATAGTATCGATTCAACTATTACAATCGAGAGTGTCGACGAATCGGATGAGACAAGTGTAGCGAAGCCGAAATTGTCTCCTCTATTCGGGAGGGCCAGTAACTCGACGGTTGAAACTGTTAGGATAGAGTTGGAGCCAAGGAGTGAATATAGAAAATTGTCGCCGATTGTCAGGAATAAGAGTGACAAGAACCAGCATATTGACTTTAAGAATAGACCGCAGTCGAGTCCTACTGTGAAGAGGAAGATTAAGGTAAGCCTGTTTCAGTTTTTTTACTAAAGGTAATTAAATGGCAAACAAGCAGGACATCTGCTATAGGTACCAGAGGCCTCGCAGATGCGTTGCCATATCCCAAAGACAAAGCTTAAATGTCTTATATTGGTACCTGTAATTTTACACAGGCACATAATAATATACCCTTCAAACCGAAATACAACAACGCTGCTTGGTGGAAGAAATAGGTATGATGCGTCCCAGGTTTAGGTTCGCTTCGCTGATGTTCCGCACATGTGGGAGCACCAACACCATCTTGAGCGTGCTCAGCCACAAGCTGGACAGCCCCCTTCTAGGGCACTAGGTTCAAGCACAACTCAGCACAAGTGCGTGTGCCCGGGCCCCAGTGGGCGGCAAATACTTACAATTTACTAACAATATTATGGGCCAAATGAAATTACTGACCGCGACACCACCACCACCACCGCTGTTGCCGTTGGTCCCAGCTGTCATTCGTGGATCTTTGACGGTCGTTACGGGTCGTCAGAAGCCCGAAAGTCTGACAACCAGTCTTACTAAGGGGTATCGTATTACCCAGTTATTGGATTGTGAAGGTCCGATAGGCAGTCGCTCCATGTAAAATACTGGTATTCAGCTGCATCTGGTTAGACTGGAAGCCGACCCCAACATAGTTGGGAGAAGGCTAGGCAGACTGCTGCTCTTTTTCGTTAAATATGGAACTCTTGTGCATTTCATGTTTATCGTTACCTAGATCCACCCGTTTTGCCTGTGCGTTGTCTTTCAGTGATATAACGAAATTTATTAAATTAGATTTTTAAGTACCATTATCTGTACCTAGCTACTTTTTCTCGCGAAACCAGGTGGAACCACAAAGCAAGAATTCATCATTCCAAGACGAGGATTTAAAACGGGATGGCGACCTGACCGTCAATATCGGCGACAGCAACTGTTCCTGGGACGGCTCGGAGAAGAAGCACAAGGTGCAAGTTAATAATGCTGAGCTGTCGCAGTTGCATCGCGAGATTGTGCTGAATGAGAGAGGTAGGTTCTTCGGCATAGACACAAACCTTAACGTAAACTTACCTACGCATTTTTTTCTTGGGGGTTAGAAAAGCGCTATGATGGTGAGGTTTACCTTAGGCCATAAATTTGCTTCCGGTGCTGATAGACGCGAATAACCGGGCAAATATTACGAGTGGAATTTTCTTAGGCGCCCATTATCGGTGGGCATCGGTGCGGCTCGGTACAACACGGGCGCCTGAGGGCTGGTTCGGGCGGCTTTGGTCGCCCGAGAGCTGCAACGGCAGTCGTAAGCATACCTAAGGATGCCGAGGCTGGTTTCGGCAGCTCGGGTGGCATTTTCGTGGCAGACACGTCGCAGAACAGTCATAACGTTCACCGCGCACGCCTCCATTAGCTTGGCAACACCCAGAGGAAAATAAAAGGCAACAGCCTCATTAATTACACGTATAGGTTCGTTTTATTTACTTATCGTAAATCATTAAACAAGTTATGAAATTAACCGAAAGTACATCTTTGCTTCCGAAGCTTATTCACCCAAAATCTTCTTATTTACCTTAAGGCTCCAAGTTTCTCTTCTTCTTCAGCAAGATGAACAATGAGAACTTAGTCCCAATTCACCATTATAAATACACGACGTGTCTGACACCCGAACTATTCTTAGTTTTGCCGAAGCTACCCGAAACTGGCCTCGTGTGCTTACGACTGCCGAGGCAGCTCTCAGGCGCCCGAAGCCGCCGTAAGGCACCCGAGCTGTACCGAGCCGCACCGATGCCTATCGATAGTGGACGCTGCGCTTAAAAGTCTCTGATCAGAAAATCTCCTGCCTATGCAAAAAATTTAGATATATGCTAATTCGTAAATCCCGTAAATTCGCTCGATAAAACGAAAGAGAGTTAGAATATTATTATAACTTATCTCTAAGCATTTCCTCTGTTACACCCTTCCAGTATGTTGCGTTTCCCGGCACATTTTTCCGCTAGAATTTCCAGACATCGAGGGTTTCTTTCGCAGACTATACAAGCAAGACAGCATGTTCAGAGGTGACCCTGCACCCGGCCACTCTGCCGCTGAGTCCTCGCCCCTCGTCTGCCTCGCAGTTAGTGAGGAGGCAGCTAGAGTTGAGCGGACAACACAAACGACGTCTTAGTCTGAGATGTAAGTAAACTTTGCCTTACGATGCATCGCTCTAGACGTGTGACTCACTATATCATGGATTTTTCATCTTTTAGTCAGTAGAGTTATGTTCCAACGATACACATTCTTCTTCAACATCTTTTTCCATGTAATACATGTTTTTCCACTGTCATGCACCATCCGTAAGCACCCAATTTACCAAAAGTTTTTCATTCTTTATCTGAACACGCCGTGCATCTGTGAAATCTCACTGCTGAGCCTAATGATGTTAAAAACTGAAAGCTCAGAACAGATGGCAGCACAGTTGTACGTCTTTAAACCGCCATTGTTGTGTTTATGTTTACTTTTGTGTCGATCGAAAATTATACGAAAACTAGATAAATATGTATGAGACTTGGAGTGTAGTACTATTAAAAGACGAATTAAGGACAGGAGAAGCGTTTACCACTGGTAAAAAAGCAGCTATAGTGGAAAAGTCAATAACTTATGAACGTTTTATATTTTATAGGTTATTTTGTGTTTGTTGACTTTAAGTTCATTTTTTGTTAAAGGCTGGAAGCGTACGATAGAAATAACCAGATCAAAGTTGAAAACCAACTCGGGCATGATCTTCCTGACTGAAAAACTATGATAATATAAACACACACATACTTAACTATAATTTCACACCACAAGTGCCTGTATGTAATGAAAACAGATTTAGTTCTCTTGGGAGCATCATCTATAAACCACTTTCTCCCATAAAAGGCTGATAGCACATCGTCTCGACGAAATATCGGATTGCAATTTTTTCCGGAGAGCTTTCTCCCACACTTTTCTTCTTATAACATCTTTGGCAAATACATGGGTCCCCTGCGCAACTGAGCTCAATAACTAATTATGCGTAAAAGAAGTCGCTTGTTTACAAAAAATGTATGTCTATCTGTCAAATTATAAGACGCTGGAGATCAGCGCCATCTGAAGTGAGCAAGTGGCAGTTTTTATCCCCATTTAACTGATTAGGGACCGCACTGTGTTTACCATTCCATAGATTTTGATTGTAAAAAGAATCTCCAGTCATAAGTAAACAGCCTTTTCTTCCAGACATGCAACGTAACAAGACTAGTCCCGAACGCGTGTCCATGTTGTTCTACGAACCCTCGAAGGCGCCAAAACGACATCTCGACAAGGGAGACTTTGAGCATGCTGCCACCATCAACTGAATATGGTAAATATTACATATCATGTTATATTAAATGAGCAATTTTTGTAATCACGTTCTCGAAAACGGCTCTAACGATTTCGATGAAAATTGTAGTATAGGAACCCCTATACTGAAACTACAATTTTCATCGAAATGCTAATTTCCATGTCCATCAATTATTAGATTTATCTTGTAGGTATAATAAATTTGAATTCAGAATTAAGTACTTTATTGTTGTTTCGTTCTGATTTTCGTGTGAACTATATAGAGTTGTAAAACTATTTTCCTATTTGTCGTGTCTGCGACTTTAGCAGCTTTCCTACCATTTTTAAAATAAATTACATTAAGTTAAAAGAGTATTAACAACTCTATATACTTCCAAGTCGATTGAGAGCGTCCGGTCTGCACCAAGTGCAAAGGGCAACTGATAGAAATCCGACGACTGACGAAACACGAGGTTTGCCGAGGGACATTAAGAACATAATGTACTGTACCATATTTTTCATGTCCCAAGACAAAAAAATCCCACTTATTTGAATATTATTTTTTTCGTTAATGTTTTCATGCCTTTGGCTTGCGGACTTTCCTGACAATTATGGTCTAAAAATTTAATAAATAAATAAAAATAAGGTTTTTAGAAAGATATTTTGTATCCGACTAAGATTGTTGAAATGTAACGAATTTATAAACTTACCATGACATTATTAATTTCTTTGTTACAGGTATACAAAATGTGAAACTGATACGTTCACAGTACCCACAAATTTAGACTTCAATATGTGTAGTAATTTTATAGTAAGCAAATAATAATATATTAACACAGGGTATAGATATAATAGCAAGGTGCTCCTGTTTGATAACTTTACTGAGCGACACACCCCATTAAATGTCCATTAATGTATAAATATATTAATATGATTGGTTTAAATAAAAGTAAATGTATGGGGCAATCCTTTGCCCAGCTCTAAAATTGTCAAATTAGGAATTTAAGCCCCAAGACATCCTGTAGGCACATTTGTGAGTCTACGCTGATTTTACCGCGGTAAGTGTGCGGCGAGATGGAGGAGGCAGTTCAGGCTCATTGGTCGACGCTCACGGCGCGCAGTGACCCGCAGGCCGCTCATTCGTCAACGCTGCCCCTCGCCTCGCCGCGCATTCCTAAGTCACGGAATAGAGAGTCAAACTATAGCTGTTGCCCGTGACTTCGTTTTAGTACAAATATCCAGGCAAAAGCAAACAGACAGAGTTACTTTCACATTTATAATATCAGTATAATAACTGAAAGTCGCTTGGTCCCGCATCACCAGTCCTGAGTCTCTGTTTATTTGGGCTGCTGAAACCATAAGTACAAACGTGGGTAGTATACAGGGAAGTTTTATAAAAATGTCATCTGTATTCCCGAAGGCTTAGGCAGAGGTGTACCTAGTTACCCACATAAATACGACGAAATAATTTTTTTTGTCTGTCAGGTACATTATTAAAAAATATTGGACACGTATTTTTACGTGATCAAAAGATTACTGCGTTACATTGAGTTTAAATGTGCCATGACGTCACGAGTATGTAATTTTAACGAGCATAATATTATTGCAAATAACCGGGCACAAATCCAGACTTCGGACTGTTACTGAGAAATTCCAGATGGAAAACCCAATAACACTTTGCCTGACCCGGGAATCGAACCCAGGACCTCATGCTCAACAGTAATGCTTGCGACCACTAGACCACCGAGGCAGTTTGTCATACGCGCGAACGAAGTCGCGGGCAGAAGCTAGTTTATAATATTAGTATGGATGCGGTTTCATATGTATGGAATTTCATTAAAAAAAAAACTCCTTTTGTAATTAATTATTTATTTATACAGGCTCTATACATGTATTGTTGTATTTTATTCCGACATATCAATTGGATTTAACAGAGGAAACACGAATGATTTAAGAAACATAAAATAATTATGCTGATTGAAAGAAGTTTTGGATGTTTTTCCGTTTCGATATGATAGAAAAAATAAATAATTTTATCACGATTACTTTACGATAACCATGAGAAAAACAGGAAAAAGATATTCTCAGACTGTAATATAATGTATATGAAACAAAATATTTGACCCATAGAAAATTATTTATGATTATTCGCTTTGACGTTTATGCGTCAAGAAAAACAAGTCGTAAAATACGGTGCGGGCATTTGAAGGGTTAGGCTTGTTTATACAAAATGTTAAAAAAACCGTGTCCGATCCGAAAGGGGCATATAGGCACTGCAATAAAATTACCAAAAAAAGAAAAAAAAACATAATTTTTATTGAAAATAAAAAGTTATTGCTATGTAAAATTCACATTTTTAGTACCAATATTACCCCAAATCATTAAAAATCTGCAAATTTTCAATAGGGGTCAACGATGGCCGCCCGCGCCAAATGTCATATAACCTGGTAAAATTCCGCATTGAAAAAAATATGGCGATATTTTTTTCCTTTTTTCTGAAAATTACCACAACCTCACGGATCGGACAGGTTTTTTTTACGTGTTGCATACAGCTATTACAAGGATATTTTGGCGTTTGAATCACATTGACAGGTAAACATCGTAGGTAAACTTTTTTTAAATTGTTCCAGAAATTGTATTTAAAAAACAAGATGGCGTCATTAATTCAGATTTTGGCCACGCGCCAACAGGTCCTTGTACCATTGCATTGTTTATGACCCGCATAAAGTATAGACTATAGTAATATATTATATTTAGATTTAGATAAAAGCAAAAATATATCGAAATAGAATAATTTAGTTTTGTATTTTGTGTACGGCAAGATAATATTGATAATAAAAGTTATGTTACGTAGTTTGGAGTTTTATTTAAATACATTTATTAATTTAACTTTTTCCCAACAAGGTTGATGGCATTAAAAAGATCTAAAGTCCCCGTCACGAGAAGCTATAAATTTTGTAAACACACATTCAGGGGTTTGCAATCTTTGGGTACTTAAAATAAAATAAAAACAGTTTTGTACTATTTTTTACAGGGATATAATTATATTAACACACACATCTAATTACAAACAAACAATATAACCTAATCCGCGAAAACACCACAAACAAACAACGCATTCGAAACTCAAAGACAGCAGAGACAACGTCAGCGTGAACTTACTTCAAAATCGTGGCTCAAATGTTTACGTTCCATGAATCAGATGCGTTCCAGTACCACAAAACCTTAGACGACAGCGCTTTATATCGCTAAAATATAACCCGATCAAGTGAAATTGCTCATTAGTTTCGTATAACACGTACGTTACTTTGACTTCATTGAATTTGGGATTATTCGTTGTTGATTAAATTGTCGCTACGTAATTTGGTAGAAGTTCTTTATTTACAAAAATTATAGCTTCTCGTGACGGGGACTTTAGTATTTTGTATAGCATGGAAGCGAAATTAAGGTAAGTGCATATTACAGCTGCACGCTTCGGGGCGCAGCGTATTGCATTCTCATAAAAAAGCGCGGTGTGGGCTGCCTTAATGTGTGCCAACCTTTACCCTAATTTTTTTCAGGCGTACTATATGCCCAGTTTCATAACACAGGCAGGTGTATAGCCATGATCAGAGGCGGCTCTTGCCCTTATAGCGCCCGTGTGCAATCAATATCCTGGCGCCCTCTAGCAGTGGCGAACTAAGCCTGTCGGGGGCCCGGAGCGGCAAAACTAAATGCCCCATGGGGATGAAAATGATTTAACACCCTGCCCCGGATAAGTCAGTCTTTTGACCATTCATAAATAAATAGGAATTAAATTGTCGATTTACGCAGGTAATTCTAAGAAAAAAGAGAATGTTGAGGTTGCAAGAGCGAGCGAAGTGAGCTCGAAATTTTAGCACCCTACGTTTATATTTAGCGTAGGCCCCCAACTACAAACTGCCTTTTTACTGAACATGTTTTGATCTTGTTTGGGATTTGATGAAAAAGTAGTCGCGAGCGACCCTCGGCGCCCCTTAAGACCCTGCACCATAGGTAAAGCCGCCTCTGGTCATGAGGGATAGAGTAGTAAAAAAAAATACATAAAAAGTGTACAATTGTTTATTTTCATAATAATGTTTATAATCATTATTTTTTAATAAATATTCAGAAGTTTATGGCAGTGTGTTGTGGTAACATTTTTAGTTCTTATCAATAAAACTTACAATATTCGCTAGAACCCGCGACTTCGCTTGTGTTACAAACATTGTACAAAAAGGAAGACGAATTTATATAAAATAAGAATACTAATAAATACAAGAAGTGTACTTGTTTTTTTTTTTATTATTAACAATGTAAATAAATATTAATAGACCAAAATTTACACACACTGATTTAATTATTTACATTTATATTATTAGAAATAAATTGATAATATTATCAACTTATTTAAATACCAAATATTATCTACCATGTTAAATAAATAAGTATAAAATTTAACTAAATAGTGACACATAGTCTTGGTTACAACACAAAATGATTATAAAATTATATAATTGCCTAGGAACTACGCTAAGAGAAATAAAATAGATTCTTTTATTTAATTACTAAATTTACGTTTTAATACAGTTTTGAGACTCCAGTGATAGTCAAAAATTTTAACCGACTTCACAAAAGGAAGAAGTTGTCAAAATGTATTTTATTTGTTAAATGCTTCTATGATGGTAGACTAGATAATTATTCACATAATTTGTAAAAAAAATATGTGTTGCATTGTATATTAAAAACGCGAAAAAATGAAATTGTCTAAATATAGGAATATAAAGTTGTACTTAAATATAAAATAATAAATGACGCATCTTTGGGACAGTCAATGTCTTATAAATGCGAAATTATAAGCTTATTTCAACTATATTTCGCGATTAACGGGCCTACCTACTAATCATACAATGATTCTATATTGAGATCACTAAAAAATCTATGTACTTATACTAATAAATGCTATTTATGTATGTACAGATTTACAAAAGAGAGCCTCATTTAAGAGTTGAATAAAATATTAATAAATGGATAAAAAATTGTTGTAGTGAGCATTGAGTGACAAAAGACTATAAAAATCATCTAAATAACATACAATAAGTCAGACTCAGTTGAGCAAGCCGTAGATTTTTAAAGAAATAATCAATTTTACAAACAGTCTTCACTTTGACACAATTTAAGGTATACACATAACGTAAAAAAACCTCGAATAATTATTATCGTAACATTTATACACATAGTGTGCGCCTACCTTTAGACATATTTCGCTAAAAAGTTCAAATATACATAATTATAAAATTTTCGTTTTAAATACTAAATAATTTCGTTTGTAATATTTTTGTGACAATTTTGAATTTTACATTTCGTCTCTTGCAAGAGACAAGAAAATTAAGAAGACAAAAAGAAGTCGTGTTGCATGGTTTTTGATTTTTCGTTTTTTAATTGGAAGAAAAAACGAGAACATGAACAACTCGCATTTAGTAAAGTAGCTGTAGATTTACTAGTTAAAACTTGATTAATTGGGTTATTATTTTTACAAAGTACTATTTAGCCGCATTTGAAAGACAGCCAGCGTCAATAGTTGGAAAGACTTGAAAGTTGAATAATTTAGAATCTTAGACCATTAACAAGTTTTGGAACCACAAACTCAATGTCCTACATTATAAAGTTAAAATTTCATTGCAAACCAAAACTTATTTAGGTCCTTTTTAGGGTTCCGTAGTAAACCCCTTATAGTTTCGTCATGTCCGTCTGTCTGTCTGTCTGTCCGCGGTCTAGCTCCGAGACCCTTAGTACTAGAAAGCTGTAATTTGACATAGGTATACATATTAATTACGCCGACAAAGTGGTAAAACAAAATTATGAAAAACTATTTTTTTTAGGGTATCTCCCATACACGTAAAGTGGTGATGTTTTATTTTTTATTTTTTTATCCCATAGTGTGGGGTATCATTGAAAAGGTTTTACAAAAACATTATGAGTTTGTGAAAACCATTTTTGAATTCAGGGATCTGTCATTCTGATCTGACTGATCTGTGATTCAGGGGTTAGTCAAGTGTCACAGCAGTAGTTTATATAACGAAATTAAAAGGAAAACTATCACAGCTAAGTAGGCTTTACTAGTTATCGAGTAATAATCGACCAACTTAACTTTGCAGTTGCAAAAACATTTTTTCCCATATATTCCGTATGGGAGAACATGTTTATCAACTACAAAGTTAAGTTTGTTTTTGGGATAAATTCATCCCAACTACGGAACCCTTCATTGTGCGTGGTCCGACACGCACTTGGCCGGTTTTACTACAAACGGTCACTATAAAATCAACTCGACTACATAACGCTACAGTAGATACTTGAGTAAAGCTTTGGTTTCGAAACTGTCACACAATAACGAGTGTCCAAATAGAGCGTTTTTGACACGTCAAATAAAAAAATTGACACCATACTGTCGAATTTTTGTTTTGACACGTGCATTTTTATAGGTTTATTCCAAAAATCCCCACCAATGGGGAATGTTTTTTTTTTCCAGAAATAAACTCAGCCTTTTTTCTAATATTGTAGTCGTTTTTGTTACTCATCGGCCGCTGCCGCGGCACCGCTCGCTTCGCTCGCTCGGCTCGTATTTAGGAGGTCACATTTTTTTTTTTTCTGTAGGGCCTCTCATAGCTGGTTCCTGAAACCGTGGCTATTTAACCGGTCAATCCTGTGGTTGCCTTAAGCTACTACACTCAAAGCCTCCAGCCAGGGCACACATAAACTAAGCTAAAAAGCTTAGGATAAACGCTCGCTAAGGGCACCCCCTGTGGGGTACGAGCCTCGGCTTAGGGCGTTATCCGGAGGGAGGACATCAAAAAATGGGACGGGCTGGATAGGAGGTCACAGTTCTTAACTAACCTTTTAACTAGTGGGGATTTCTGGAAAAAATAAAAATCCCTACTGGTAGGGATTTCTGGAATATACTTTTTTTTACAACTTTATGTGAAAATTACAGATTTTCATGACGGTCACCGCTCTTTTACGAAACCGTGTGTTCTTTAGCTTAAGTGGCAAAATAGAAATGTTCTAAGATCCTAAATTAAGGTATCTGATGTTTAAATGTTACAAAAAAAAATCCATGTCATCATATATTTACTTGTTTACCGACTGCCCCAGAAGAGGGTAATTTTTTCACAAAGTTATTGTTAGTTTTGTCAGTCTTAACTCTGGCATTCTACAAGATTGTAAGTAAGAGGTTAAAGGAATGTAGTATTATGAAATGCAAAGAAAACTAACATTATAAACTTTTCCTATTCATAAAATCTTTACAGGAAAAGCAGAATATTGTACCTACACTGCTTCAAGGATCTTTCTGCGTTCGAATGACTTTGACAGGACTGCTGGCAAATATTTGTGCGAGTCGGACTCCCACACGACGGGTTCCGTACCACCGTACAATATTTAGCAAAAAAACGCCGAAAAAAGACATTTCTTGTATGGGGCCTTTCATTTTTAATTTTATTTTATTTTCATTATTTGTAACAACAAATAATTTTTTTTTTGAACTTCAAAGCATTTATTTTCAAAAAATAACATTTAACAGTGATGGGTTGGCTAAGATCAAGAATCATCATCTCAATAATCCGAGCCACCAGCATGTGCATTCGGCACAAGGCATAAATTTAAACCAATAGCCAGGTTATTCGCCTTCGACGATGGAGCAGCCCTACCAAGACAAAATTAATATACATCTGGCCCATAAACAGGGAAGACGTCGATTGCAATAAATCACGATAGACAAATCAAATTTGGTAAAAATTTCAAAGACGGGCGGACGGATAATAAGTAATAGGGTTCAGTTTGGCACCCTTCGGGTACGGAACCCTAAAAACAAGATGGCCGCGTTAATCCCAATTTCGGGCCCGCTCCAAAAGATCTTTGTACTGCTATATAAACTTATGGCACAATGTTATGGCGAAATTAAATGTCAATTGCCTCTGTCTAGTTTTAGTAAATTATTGTTATTAGATCTGTACATCTAAACCATTGAGGTTCAATGTAAACTACAGCAAACATCCCGAACAAAATTTGTGTTATTATCGACATGTTGTTGGTCACTTACTGAACAACAGAAGTCCAAACTCAAGATTTGCCAGCGGGCAATGGAGCGCAGCATTGTTGGGAATCGAACCCAACACAACACCTTGCACCCGGGCTGCACGCGTAGGCAACGTGATCAGCGCGTCATCGGCTAGCTGAGGTGCGGCGCAACGGGGGCACGTCTCGCCCCGGCGACCACTCGCTTCCACGGACTCCACCGCGACGGACGACATTCATATCATATTTTAAACCTTTAATTATTGTTTGTCCGGGATTTTATAATTTGTAAATAGAAAGACGGCATTAAACCATTGCCTAAAAATACAGTCCACTGTTTTATTGCTCCACGCGCTAACAGCATAATAGATGTCAAACGAACGGACCGCGTTAGAAACACCATCCTGCGCTCCATAACTCCAAGTAGCGGATCATCATCATCAACATTTCAGCCGAAAGACGTCTACTGCTGGACATAGGCCTCCCTCAAGCACCGCCACTAAGACCAATTCTGTGCTTTCCGCATCCAGCGGATTCTTGCGGTCTTCACAAGGTCATCGGTCCATCTTGTGGGAGGCCTTGTAACGCTACGTCTTTCGGTATGCGGTCGCCACTCCAGAACCTTTCGACTCCATCGGCCATCCGTTCTGCGAGTTTGGCAATTCTTCGGGCTATGTCGGTTACCGTGGTTATCCTGCGGATCTCTTCATTTCTGATTCGATCACGTAGGGAAACTCCAAGCATAGCCCTCTCCATTGCTCTTTGGGTGCCTTCTGATAAGGCCCATTATGAGCGACCAAGTTTCAGTACCATGAGTCATCACTGGCAACACGCACTGATCAAAGACAAGAAGTTGCGGATGTTGGAGGAAAAACAGCCAGGCTGAAGTGGGAATGGGCCGGCCACGTCGCACGAATGCACCCGGAGAAACGGGCAAAGATCATCACTCACTGGACGCCTGAAGGAGGACATCGCCGTCGAGGTGGACCGCAGCGAAGGTGGTGTGACGATCTAGTTATGTTTGCGGGACCAACATGGCCTGAAATCGCACAAAATAGAGAGATTTGGAAGTGAAAGGGGAGGCCTTTGCCCAGCCCACTGGGGACACAAAATAGGCAAACAAAAAAAAAATGTCCGGGACAGCAAAAGTCTCTGTCTACTACAGTGCGTTCATTATAACTTGTCCGGTGACCCGATTGGTAGCACTGTTCTATCAGCTGCCATTTTGAACTCTATTAGTATTGAAATTAAGCTTGACAAGCAATGGTGCCAACATGACGGTTTAGGGGCATGAGGAACAGGGTGTAAAGTTCACACATCCACCATAGAAAAGGGAGGATCCTCCGACCAGACGGGTGTTGTGTCTGGCGGGTAACTGCTCAACGGTTTGAAGTTGAAATCTTGTATCTATGTCGATCGCTCGGTAAACTCTAACTGCGCGATGCAGGATTTGTGTGACGTCATGTCTATGATGCGTAGTTTGTATGTGGCGGTGTAACCGCTACAACGGCAAGGGACAAGTTATAGTGAACGGTCTGTAACTGAATACGCCATACACAGCGGTTGTCATATTTGTTATCCGAGACACATCTTTAGTTGCTCTAGTTTACATAATATTACTATACTCTTTGTTTACATTGAACCTCAATGGTCTAAACCAAGGCTGCTCAACTTTTTTATCAGTCGGGCCAAACGGACAGATATTCAGATATTTCTGGCAGGCCACTGATGGTTACTATTTTAGTTAGGTACTTATTAATCAATCTGCCTAGCCTTTTCCCAACTATATTGGGGTCGGCTTCCAGTCTAACCGGATGCAGCTGAATACCAGTATTTTACATGGAGCGACTGCCTATCTGACCTCCACAACCCAGTAACTGGGTAATACGATACCCCTTGTTAAGACTGGTTGTCAGACTTTCGGGCTTCTGACAACCCGTAACGACTGTCAAAGATCCACGAATGACAGCCGGGACCAACGGCTTAACGTGCTTTCCGAGGCACGGAGGAGTCTCGGCATGTAGAAATGGTCACCCATCCACGGACCAACCCCGGCAAGCGTAGCTTAACCTGACAGATCGACCCGAGCGGCTGTGAGTACTTAGCCACGAGCTCCTCCCTCATTTTAGTTACTTATTAATAAGACTTATTTATATATACACCCGTACATGGACTCTCAACTTGGCGGGTGTTTTCAGGCTTGCGCGGGCCAATTTAAAATGGTCGGAGGGCCACAATGTGGCCATAGGGTTGAGCACTATTGGGCAGCCTTGGTCTAAACAATGTTTAGACAATGCAAGTATTTGTTGTTGCAATATTATTGTAGGCCACAGGAAAGACACTTATATTGTGTAAATGGGGCTTTACCCCAGCAGCAGCTTGTGGCAAAGTAACAATAGCCGCACGGGTCGATCGATCAGGTTAAACTACGCTTGCCGCGATTGGTCCGTGGATGGGTGACCATCTTTACATACCGAGACCCCTCCGTGCCTCGGAAAGCACGTTAAGCCGTTGGTCCCAGCTGTCATTTGTAGATCTTTGACAGTCGTTACGGGTAGTTAAAAGCCCAAAAGTCTGACAATCAGTCTTACCAAGGGGTATCGTGTTACCCAGTAACTAGGTTGTGGAGGTCAGATAAGCAGTCGCTCCATGTAAAATACTGGTATTCAGCTGCATCCGGTTAGACTGGAAGCCGACCCCAACATAGTTGGGAAAAGGCTAGGCAGATGATGATGATGACCCCAGCCAACCAGCAGTTTTAAACAAGCATTATGCTGACCGATGGCCGTTTTGCGTGGATGTGACTTATATTTTCCCCCAATTTGTTATTTACGTGTTATTTATCTTTCTTTGCGTCTTGTTTACTGCAAATTAATGTATTTTCTTTCTTTAGTATGAATAAGATCTAAGAAAGAATAAAGGAAAACTGTTCATCAAGGGAGCTGTCACATTATGTTAAAAATGATTAAAAATATCGCAATATAAACAGTACGTATACAGGATTTCAGGATTTCTTTTCAGCTGAAATTCACGAATTTGGAAATTATTTGAGCGATACACTTAAGTTCTAAAGAAGCACAACAATGACTAAGACATACACTGAATAAAAAAAATATTGCACCACTTAATAAAAATACACCAATAATAGAAGTCGTTCCCAGTAATTATTTTTTCACTCCTCTTGCTCAAAAAGTCCCGTTATTGTAGCGTACCAGAGCGGGGAGAAAATAGCATATCTTGCTCTAGGGGAAAACGTAATTTTTGTCTGTAAGCAACGAACCTACAAAAACGAAAAGTCTTTATTCTTACGTAAAACTAGCTTTTTACTACCGCATACCGGGATAAAAAGTTTCCTTAAAAATTCAGATTGAACAAATTGTGTTTTTTATATAAAATAAACTATTTATATATTACATTATATGTTATATTTTTGTATTGGATTATTTTATTTTCTCGCAATCGTAGTGAAAAGCAGTGTAACACACGGCGCTAAAACCCATTACCAAACAAACAAACAGAAATACAATAAGTAGGTAGGTAGTTTTCAACTAGTTTAACCAAATACTACATTATTTTTTAAAAATAGGCGTAATCTCGATATTGTTGAGATTAATCGAGAACTCGACAGTTTGTTTGGCGAGATCTCGATCTCAAGGTTATCACGCGAGATCTCGTATTGCCAATCTCGGCTCGAGATTGCATTCCCTACCCGTGGTGGATAACGGTCCACTCCCTCTCAGTCTCACAGAGAGGAGGCCTGTGTCCCAGCAGTGGGAACATTATAGGCTCATTTTATGTATGTTTATAAGTTGTGCAATATTTTTTATCAATGTAGTCAACTCATAGCTAATAAAGAATAAATAATGGCAATCTCAAAGAAATGCTAAGTTACTTTACATTACTCTACGTTTTAGTCACTTATAAAATTATTATAGTTTGACTAATACCGATGTACCCCGCCTTAGGAACACGCGGGAGGCGGGGGGCAGTGTTGCCCAATGGGCGGCGGGGGCACGCCGTGCGCCGAGAGCGAACACGAATTAGCGGCGCACTGCTCCCCCGCCTCGCCGCGCGCCTCCCTAAGGCGCGGTACAGCGGTATTGGTCAAACTACAGCTAACTAACTTTTATGTTTATACTATAGTTCAATTATCGAGTCGCTGGTATTCTTGCTTCGATAAAAACAATTTTAGAGGAAAAAAATAAGGTAGTAAAATGTTTTATCAGCACCGATATAAATATTATTTTGTTTGCAAACTGAAACTCAATTTTTGCCTTAGCGAAGAGATTATTACTACTCTGGACGATAAAACATTTTTAAGTGAAAATCATTTCGAGCAGGGACTGAATTACCCAAAAATTAAGGTACATTTAAATTTCAGTATGACGTCATATCGTTAAATAAGGGTTACCGAAATATTTTGATACCTTCTTTTTTTCAGTAGAGGAATTTTGGGGTTGGAAATGCATACCGGTATATTTCGGTTGAAGTACTATAACCTTTATAAATGTTTCGGTAGCAGTACCTTTATTAATAGGGGTTTTCTTTATCGCACCGCCGCCACACTGTCTGTCGTTCACTTGCTGATTGTAACTCGGTATTGGTTTTTATTTCCGATCGGAAGAACACGACTGTGTAAGCACTCGCGCCGCGCCGTGTCGCATGTTTTTCGGTACCGAAATCGTGTAAAGGTTAAATAACGGTTTAGCCCAAACTTTACTTATAAAGGTATCGGTATAGCTCAACCTTTAAACGTAACCGCTTTCAGTACCTGTTTTCGAGATAACCAATTAAAATGTTTTTTTTTTATAGGCAAATGTTTATTGGTTTCTTGATTAAAAAACGCGGACTGCCTCGAGACAGGATTTTTACTAATATAAATAAATTTCAAAATTTAAGATTTCTTTTTTAGATTTGAATACTTTCGAGAAACATTCATGTTAGCATTTGGCGGTTACTTAATCTATTGTTTTTCATTAGTAATAGACTAATTTCATATTTTGGGCGTCCTATTTACAACGAAAATAAAAGCTAAAAATCTCAAACCGATAATGACAAAAAAATAATTTTTTGTCCGTCTTGTAGATTATTAAAAAATATTGGACACATATTTTTTCTTTTTTACGTTATCAAAAGTTTACGGCTAAAATGTGCCATGACGTCACGAGTATGTAGATTTTATACTTATGGCGTAGCGACCCTCACTCCCCAACTTTAATGCGTTTTATCTAAGTAATTTTTTATTAATATTATAAAGCAAAAAATACGTGTCTAATATTTTTTTTTATTATCTTACTGACGGACTAAATAGAATTTCTTTTTTTTTTTGACTCGGGCATCATTCCTATTGCAGAGTATGAATAAAACATTTATAACTATCAGATCAAACTATCTTATTTTTAACCACAATATTTTACCTAGAACTCTGTCTAATTGAGTCGTCGTCTGCAAAACTAGCTCTATTTCTCCTCTCACACCGTTTCTGATGCTGCCTTATGAACGCACTTAACCTATTCAGAAGAAACTGTTTATCATGTCCTTCTAAAACCAACTGGTTCTTCAAGACCGTCACCATATGCCTATTTGCTGCAGCCACTGCCCAATAATAGTACAAAAAGAATAGTAGAACTGCAAATGCAGGTACAGCGAAGGCAGACGTTCCAATCCGAAATATAAATTCTTTTATAAGAAATGGGAATCCTTCAAATGTCTTTACAACAAATGCCCATACATTATCATAGCCTCGGTAAGGGCCACAGTTTATTGAGGGGAATATTTCGGCCACGGAATATGCTACTGGGGTAATTGAGGCTATAAAACCTAGAAGCAGGACTGACATGAAAAGTGACTTAGATTTTGACGCTTTGTACACAACGGGCGATGGCGTACAATTTGTCAAACAGGTAAACTTTTTAATATAGAAAATGAGGAAATAAAATATGGTTCCAATTATGGGAAGGAACGGACAGAAAAATGAGCCCATCCAAATGATAGTTTGCGTGTACACTATATCTAAAACATGCTTTGGTAAATAAAAGTCCTGCTCCCCAATGATTTTGAAACAACGGCTGTTTGTATGCCTCGCCAAGAACGCTCTAGGCAAGTTAATGAAAAATGTCGTCACGAATTGTACTGCGAAATCTGTCAGGATTAATTTGTAAAGCTGCTGTCCTACATAAGTCTCCCAGCAATCTAATTTTGATGACGATTCGTCGTGTGCGTTTTCGTAAGAACAGACGAATCCATTATTCCTAACGTAAGAATACATTTGACTTAGTAAAACAGCTAAAGATGATAATCGAAGCAACACAGTCCTAAGCAAAGTGATGATTAAAACTTGCGCAGGAGTGTAATTCTCAATTTGTATTAAATAACTAAATATCTCTGGAACTATTAAGTTTAAAACTACTATACATATGAAGGGCAGGAATTCTAGTAACGTGTTTTCTAGTTGTCCAAAGAATTCTCCATCCTCTTTATTTAACCCTAGAGTTAATTTTTCCGGATGTGTTTGATTAATATTGGCATCTTCTCTAACGTTATCGTTTACTTGATCATTCTGATCAGGAATTTGACTCAATTTATCTGTTGAATAGTTAAACGCGAAGTAAATTAGAACACCTGAAGCTATGAGAATTATGAACACAATAACGTTGATAAGTAACCGTTTGAAGTAAATCAAAATTTGAGATTCTCTAGTCCTTAGTTGCCTTTCTTCATTATATTTCTCCTCTTCCAAATATCCTTTAATTTCGTTATATAACGCTTTGTGTTTTATTTTAGCTGATTTGTCATTTTGTATGCAGAAATCCCATCCACCGAAGACTAAGTTACAATATTTATAGAACTGTCCTTCATTTTCAACCAGCCTTTCTTTAAAACCTTTGGCAGCAGTTTTTACAATAGCTATCAAAGATAATAAAACCCAAGAAATAGCCACAAGAATATAAGCCATAGGCATATTGAAATAAAGCTCACTTTGGAACAAATTTTTGATGTAGTACTTATAGATTTGGTCAGAGTATACTCCATAGAAGAGAATCGTTCGTTCCATCCACCCTGTGCCTTGAATTACGTCGAGAAAGACATTGGAATCTGACAAATTCATCGTTAGATAAAAATTTGCGCAACATTGCGTAGAATTTTGCTCATAATCGTCGCAAGTAACCTCTGCTTCGGTCAGCAAAGTCTTTGGTAAGATCATGAATAAGATAATTAACATCGAAATGCCTATGTTTAGGAATAACAACCATCTTAGAAAGAGGAAGTATGAGACTACGCCGGTTCCAAACTTGCCTTCGATTTCTCTCATGGGAGACTGCCAGAGTTCTAGCTTGCCGACTATTTCTGAGAATCGTATTCGGAAGCGATGCCAGACTTTCCGTTGCCGCCATTGGAGTTGCTCGAAGCCTTGGAGACGGAGTTTTGTGGCGTTCTGCGGAAGATATAATGGTTCATTAGTTATGGTATTTTGAAACATAGTAAAGTAGTACCAATTTTCAAATCGGGTAGTAAGAGTGATCCATCTAATTATAGACCTTTGTTCTATGTTACGGGGTTTGGTTTCCGCAGTTAGTCCGTCAGGTGGACCATTGTGCGTGACCTATATCTGTGCTACCAGCATTAAGTAAAATATACGAAAAAATCATGCTAGACCAGATGTTGTCACATTTTACTTTAAATGGCATTTTACATAGTCATCAGTTTGGTTACACGAAAGGTAGGTCGACGACTGACGCAGAAGTAAATCTCATCAGTCACATTTTGAAATCGTGGGAGAATTCCCAGGATGCAATTGGCATTTTCTGTGACCTCTCAAAAGCGTTTGACTGCGTTGCCCACAATACACTGATCTGTAAATTACACCACTACGGAATTCGTGGACAAGCTGCTGATCTTGTTCTTTCCTATTTATCAAACAGGCAGCAAAAAGTAAACGTTAACGGAGCGACGTCCTCGGGGTCTCTAGTTAAGATGGCGTGCCTCAAGGATCAACTCTTGGCCCTTTCCTATTTCTGGTTTATATTAATGACCTTCCTTACATGATGGCTAACTTATTGGATATAATTCTATTCGCTGATGACACTTCTCTTATTTTTTAAATAGATAGAAAAGATACAGATGTCATACATGTCAACGATAGTCTGGCAGTTCAGCAGATTTGAACTACGAAAACCACCCTTACTGCTACGACATAAAGGCGTATTCAATGCCAAAATGTAATCATGGACTTGCGATTGACTATAGGCTCACGTAAAATGTTTCGAAATGGCACGTTTGATAAACTAATTTGTTATCGCAGTGAATTGGTGAATGGACACTGCTTATCCTATTCAAATAACTTCCTTAAACGCCTTTTACATAATAATTATAGAGTAGTTATCGTTAATCTGTTTGTTCTTGGGAAGCTGTTGTAGCTATAATATATAATACCACATCAATACTATGAGGCATAGCATATAATGTTCCCACTGTTGGGACACAGGCCTCCTTTCTGTGAGAAAAAGTAGGCTGATAATAGGGAAGATGACAAAAATATTTTTCATGACCATCAGATAGATTATTAAAAAATATTGGCAGTATTTTTCTTTTTTTACGTTATCATAAGATTACGGCGGCGATACATTGAATTAAAATGTGTCATGACTTCATGAGTATGTAGATTTTATACTTACTTGTGACGTAACGACCCTCACTCAACATAATAAAGCAAAAAAAAATAGTGGCACTCCGGGAGTGCCGACAGAAGTGAAAACTTGAACAAGATCGCCTTGGTGGAAGAAAAATACTTGTATAGAACATTGGTCCGTAACCTTATCTAAATAAAGAGCAAAATCGCGTTTACAAAAAAAAAAAACTTCCAAAACCTTTTAAGTAAAAATACTTACATAGAACATTGATCCGTAACGTAATATAGATAAAGAGCACAATCGCGTTTAAAAAATGAGGTGTCGGCAACGGTGCCGTGAGTTCAATTGTTTTTTGCCATCTCAAAAATGCCCAACGCGCCTAAAAAAGTTTTCACTTCAAGAATACGTGTCTAATATTTTAGTATGATCTGTTTGACGGACTAAATAGAATTTATTTTTATTTGCCCAGGCATCATTTCTATTCACCACGCGGGCTTAGTGCGGTTTGTTGATATCTCAGTAGTGGAATGATATATTTTAAGCATACCTGGAGTCGAGCCTTCAGCTCTCTCTTCTGGTTCATGGGGACCGGCATAGCCTTGATCTGCATGATTTCCTCCCATGTTCGCTCCTCATTCGATAAGTTTTCTGAAATTACACAAACAAGTCGAATATTTTATCTTCTTACATAAGAACGCGGCGACGCATGAATTGTCCATACAAACGTAATACCTAAATCATTCGCAATTTGGGCATATTTCCACCATATTATGCTGTTATTCGGATTTAGACAGTTTTTATCTAGGCTTTTAGATCTTTTTTTTCCAAAAAACTTTTCTAAAATGAAGTATAAACGAATTTAATTTCGCATATTTTTACAGCGTAAATGGCATGTCTTCATATTGTTTTTTCTGTATTATAAACAACAATATTTATAAAATTGTTGCTGCAGAAGCATAGCTTATATTACTGAGTTACAAATTATGGAAAAAAAAAAGGAAAAATATTAAGTTTTCATGCATCATTTTTGGTATTACGGAACACATCCAAATTCATCATAAATTTTCGAAAGCTAGTAGTACTATCGCGTCAAGCAATAATTGTCAATGTGTGCGTGGTAGTATTGCTCACTGTAGGTGTATATCGCTACGACAGGCACTCACACTAGCGCAACGTGCTTGGAATTGAATTTAGCAAACATCTCGATTTGTAGTTGCGAGCCGTGTTCGCAGGCCTCTTAACATCACGAATTATATTCCCAGGGGGGTTCGGCAGAGGTGTATATTACATATTTCACCAATTATGTATAATTTGTATAAGTCGCTGTATTAGGGGGCGAATTTTTTGCTATCCATCGGGCACAAATACGGATTTTTTCTTTTCTCACACGAATTATATAAGAATAGTCTAAAGCTCGTAGCTAAGTAATAATAGCAGCACAGGTCGATCCATCAGGTTAAGCTACGCTTGCCGGGGTTGGTCTGTGGATGGGTGACCATCTTTACATACCGAGACTCCTCCGTGCTTCGGAAAGCACGTTAAAGCCGTTGGTCCCAGCTGTCATTCGTGACTCTTTTACAGTCGTTACTGGTCGTCAGAAGCCTGAAAGTCTGAACCAGTTTTACCAAGGGGTATCGTATTACCCAGTTACTGGATTGTGAAGGTCAGATAGGCAGTCGCTCCATGTAAAATACTGATAATCAGCTGCATCCAGTTAGACTGGAAGCCGACCCCAACATAGTTGGGAAAAGGCTAGGTAGATAGATTGATTTTGAGTCTAGGACTGTAGGCCGTGGTACATATAATATTATCCAGTCAGGGCTGACTGCACAGGTGCTCCGGACGTACATATAAATCGACGACTCTATTGTTGTAATATTTGCGCTTGTAAATATGTGAACATCATGTATCCATTACATAATTATCATTTTTCATTATTTTTACCTATTCTGGTATAGTAATCTTATGCCAGGAGCATCGTCTTCACATATAATTTTATAATTAATGTATACAAAATATTGTAAAACGTTTTTAAAAGAGTAACGGTGGAATTTCTTGCCCATTATTCTCCATATGAAAACTACCTTTTGGAAGAGGCGACTAGAATCAATCTATTTTTTGTAAATTTTGACGTTCAATAGTGCCTTTTTGTGCCTAATTGAAAAAAATTATTTGACTTTGACTTTTCGACTTTGCAAAGACACTCAATTCCTGACAACGGTGAGCCACTATGAAACTTACTTTTTGTAAAAGCACTAACCATATGTTTTCCTAGTTAATCGAACTTTCAAGTACGTGCTTGCGCCGCGAACGAATTTTTCCTGGCTTATATTCCTCGCCATGTTGTCCCAATTCTTCTTCACGAAATCTCAATAAAATCGGCTCAGTTGTTGATTCACAAAAATATACCAAACACTTTTTACAACTTAATTTTAGTGTCAATATTAATATCTCATTTCAGGATGTCAGATAGGCAGTAGCTCCTTGTAAAATACTGGTATTCAGCTGCATCCGGTTAGACTGGAAGCCGACCCCAACATAGTTGGGAAAAGGCTGGACAAAATGATGATTAATCGATTCAAGAAACACTTTCGACACTGATTTACTTGCAAATGCATAAAACTCACTGAGTAATAATTTCAAAAGTAACACACCACAACCCAAGTTCTACGAATAACTGTGAAAATGAAACTGATAATGATGATAGCATAAAAACCCTGACCCGTTTGTTCATAGCACGTTAATTGAGCAAGTTCATTCCCATGAGTTTTCGTGACTATGTCGGTAATTGGGTACTCTCGAAATTGTGGTGTTTTTTATGTCAGATGTATGAAAATCTAGTCGGTTTAATTCCGATTCGAAAGCTATATTGTGAGTTCGAACCTTATCCGTTGCAGATAAAACATTATCGTGTGGCACTATAAGCCAAATCTTTACATATTATAAAACAAAATCCCCCGCCGCGTCTGTCTGTCTGTCTGAACGCGATAAACTCAAAAACTACTGAACGGATTTTCAAACGGTTTCCACCAATGGACGGAGTGATTCTTGAGGAAGGTTTTGGTATATAATTCATTATGGTTTTGTGTAAATTGGCTGAAATATGACGATTATTGTCGAAGATGTCGGAAAAAATCATGCTGAGCTTTACTGGCGTGCGCCGCGTAAACCGTTAGAGATACATCAAATTTATGTTCTACAGCAGCGGTCAGCAACACGCGGCCCGCGAACGTCTTACTTGCGGCCCGTGAATGTTTTGTAAATAAGTTATAAATAACGCGAAAACTTTTCAATTGTAAATTATAGAAAAAATTAATATGCTTCTCGTCTCACAGATGAGCATTTGAGAGCCATTCTACGAATTGCAACTACAAATTTGACAGCTAACATAGAAGAAATAGCCTCCCAAATGCAACCTCAGACATCACACTGAAATTTGTATAAAATCTGATACCTATTTAGGTTCTTTGTAGTTTTCATTTCTGAATGATTTACGGTGGTTATTTTTCTAGCTAGAAAGCCCAAAATTTCGTATGGTTTAACAATTTTTAATAGCATTTTTTATTTTTTCTATTGGATATGACGAAGAATACGTAGGTATATTGGGCTTCTAGGGTTAATATCACAAGTGCGGCCCGCCTTTAGTTTATTTTGTCACCTTGCCTGCCAAAAGGTTGCCGACCGCTGTTCTACAGGATTAAGATCTTATAAAGTTCAACAAAGTCCGCGATGGCATATGTCTATCTTCTAAGGATGACCCACAGTAACCATTATTATCTTTCAGAATTTTATAAAAATTCCATTGTTATTTCCGAAGCTATATTGACCGGTATCATACGAATCCTTATCCAATAAAATATGTTATTTAAATTGGGCATTTAAAAATATACCTTGACATCATATCATTTAAATGAATAATTTAAAAGATGTCACAGATTCAAAATTACGCGTAACAAAATAATTATGGTTGGAGCGCAGCGGTAAGAGTCAATAACCTTTTCCTAGACTATTAGGTATGTAATCTCGGTACTGCCCGGTAGTACGTTCCCGTGGGATATTTTCCGACACCCACGCAGGCGAAGCCGCGGGCAAAAGCTAGTATCTTTATAAAATAAACAAAATGCCAGATTAAATATTTTTTGCCTTGTATGTGACGGACGCCGTCATCGAGGCAGACCTAGGAAGCGTCACGACTTGTACCCCACTCATAACCAGCCTATAATGTTCCCACTGCTGGGACACAGGCCTCCTCTCTGCGAGAGGGAGTGGGCTGTAATCTACCACGCGGGCCCAGTGCGGGTTGGTAGATATCACATGTCTTCGAATTTTTGGTTCTAGGACATGTCGGTTTCCTCACGATGTTTTCCTTCACCGTATTGAGCATGCAACATTGACAATGCACGCATTTGTCAGTAATCGTGTAATTCAACTCAGAACTTAAGGAGCTCAACGGAGGTGTGTGATAGTCTCAAGTTCAGTTTTATAAGTCAATCTTAAGCATACAAATTAAATCAGTTAATATAAAAAACCAGCCGAGCGAGTTTGACTCGCGCACCGAGGGTTCCGCACCATTTTAAATTATCATCGGCGGGGCCTATATTCGTCAGAGAATTTGAACACTGCACACTGCGGTGTAGAATATTTGCAGTTTTAGGTCAGCGCCATCTCTTGACCGATAGTGGAACTAATCTAGTGTTTATTGATGATTTCTGAAAAAGTGTGCTATTTAGAGACATCGTTTTATTTTTCCTGTTATCTTTACATAATATAGAATAATAATTATCAGATTTTTCTATATGCAAACTTCGGAGATAAGGGTGGGGGAACGGTATTTTTTTAAATTTTTCGTCAAAATTCGAAAACGAAAATCGGCCTAAAAAAAAGAAAATTATTTGGAGAAGTGCAAATAGCGCTCTTTCATATACCTCACCCACATGCCCTAGTAGCCCCACTTCGTATTTATACGACGCTGTTGCAAAAAAAAAAATTGCAAAATAGTTGGGCAAACGTCATCTAAAACTATTCCTTTCAATTTGATAGCATTGGTAGTTCTTGAGATATCCAGCTGTGACAGACAGACAGACCGAGTCACACCATAAGGATTCCTTTTTACCATTTTGGTACGAAACCCTACAAAACACTTGAACTCACCCGACAAATCTGGCAGCATAGATAGATGATTATCCCGGCTCTGCGTGGTCCGTGCGTACGTCGACTGCCGCCGGTCATTCTGAGAACGAGCGCGCTTCACCGTAGTGGCTGGAACAATATGATTCATTGTTAGTTAATATAGTTAATAATAGAGCGAAAACGTTTGCTTGTTAGCTCGAAAACTAGCTTGACAGTCGCGACTATATAAAGTCTATTTAAATTCTTGTTTCCTATTGATGTTATTTCCACTCAAACAAACATCAACTTTATATTGTTGTAGATAAAGTTGATTTTAGACTGACTAGTACTGTTGAAAAGGTCATAAAAAATATGAAGTTGTAGTTCAAACTGAACCTTTTGTGTAGGCATTACAGTTGTTTTTCCTTGTTTACATGTTTGGCAAATGAATTGCGAACGCAGATTAAACTAGAATATATTGTACGTCAAAGGCCGCCCTCTCCCATTTTACATACACTGTCCCTCTTCTAATTTAGAACAGATCTTCTGGTAGGAATCAAGCTTGGTTAGCCATCATCGCCTCAATCTGGGTGGTTGTTTTAACCCACACACAATCCATCAGACATCAGCGCCAAATTCTAAGTTCCTTTTCCGGGTCGGGAAGTAATAAACACCGTTTTGTTTTTAATGAAATTCTTAATAGTATCCCGAAAAGTGATTTTGTGCTCGGCTTGGCAATGGCTAAATTTGAAATAGGTAAACTTTTGCTTACGGCGAATACATTCTACAGCTGTGGTAAAAAAGATGCACTGTGGATTTCCGACATAGAATCTGACCACGCCGACCAAATTAATCAGCGCTTGACGTAAATTGACGTAATTTTAGTAGGCAAGTTTTTAATCACGTCTAAACTTGTATGGAGTAGTGACAGGCGCTGATTAATTTGACAGGACTAAACTAAAATTTATCTTCTGTCCTTTTCTTAATGAAATAGAAAGAAAAAGATGCACTGAACTTAAATTTAGTTTAGTTTGTGAACAAGGGAATCGGCACCAATGCCTTTTTAGGGTTCCGTTGCCGAATGGCAAAAAACGGAACCCTTATATATTCGTCATGTCCGTCTGTCTGTGTCTGTCCGTCCGTCCGTATGTCACAGCCACTTTTTAACCGACTTCCAAAAGGAGGAGGTTCTCAATTCGATTGTATGTTTTTTTTTTTGTATGTTTGTTACGCGATTACTCCGCCAATTATGAATTGATTTTGATGATTCTTTTTTTGTTTGATAGATCATACTCCAGAGGTGGTCCCATATAAATTTTATTAACTTTGCTTGGGTAGTTTTTTAGTTAGCTTCAATAATACGTATTTTTTCCCCACATAGTATGTGGATGATATTATGATAACTTCCTGTCACTGTTATTTACATAGCAGGTAGTGGTATTCGAATTTGTGTGGGGTAGGTACCACAACTAAAAAGTGAAAAATAAAAACTTTTTACAAAAAAAAAACAACCGACTTCAAAAAAAAAACACTACAAAGTGAAAAATAACTTTAATTTCGGAAGTCGGTGACAAAGAACGAAAATTGAAAACCAAAGACACCGACTTCCGAAATTAAAGTTATTTTTCACTTTGTAGTGTTTTTTTTTTTTTTTTGAAGTCGGTTGTTTTTTTTTTTTTGTAAAAAGTTTTTTTTCCGAAACTATTAGAGCTATGCTGTTGAAACTTGGTAAGTAGATGTATTCTGTGAACTGCATTAAGATTTTTATACAAAAATAGAAAAAAAACAAATTATTTTGGAGTTCCCCATACTCAGAACTGAAACTCAAAAAAAATTTTTTCATCAATCCCATACGTATGGGGTATCTATGGATAGGTCTTCAAAAATGATATTGAGGTTTCGAATTTCATTTTTTTCTAAACTGAATAGTTTGCGCGAGAGACACTTCCAAAGTGGTAAAATGTGTGTCCCCCCCTGTAACTTCTAAAATAAGAGAATGATAAAACTAAAAAAAATATATGATGTACATTACCATGTAAACTTCCACGAAAATTGGTTTGAACGAGATCTAGCAAGTAGTTTTTTTTTAATACGTCATAAATCGTAAACCGCAATTTACCTTTCATTCAATGTTACTTGCTGTTACGGAACCCTTCATGGGCGAGTACGACTCGCACTTGGCCGCTTTTTTATTTCTTCTGTAGCCGCAACGCAATGCACGCATTCTACCGAAGAGATTCTTTTTTTTTTTGTGAATCAGTAATAAGTCGAGTCCATAATCATGATTATTCTACATAAGAATAAAGACTTTTTCGTTTTTCAAGGCTCGTTGGAACAGACAAAAATTAAAAAGAAACTACTTTTTCCCCTAGAGCAAGAAATGCTATTTTTTTCCCCGCTCTGATACTCTACAATGACTTTTGAGCAAGAGTGAAAAAGTTTTATATTATTTATATGTGTGTTTAAGTATTATAATTGGTATACTTTTACATCAGTCAGTTATGTCAGTTTCGGGGTTGTAAGTAGATCTAATGATTTTGATATTTTGCATTTTGATTTTTGCATGATAGATTATGTGTAATAGACTATGTCGTACCTATGCTCTACCTCCATACGATGACAAAACTGTATCAAATCCACACTGCATTGAGAGTGACTAAACAAAATAACTTATCAAAAACAAAAAGACAAACAAAGTATCAAATTCTTTTTTCGTAGGACAGATGGTGTTGCCGTCTATAGATTTTCAAATTCCACCGTTTTTTTTTTACTTTTAGACTTAACGTGGCTAGACTCTAAACGCAGGTGACGAGAAATGTAGAAGTTAGTTAAGTATAATATTACAGGAAAATAATATTTATTATTGTTGTATGACCGTACTGCGGAGTTTGAATATTAGTTTTCCCCAAATGTTTAGAAGGATGTGGTCGAGGGATTGATAGCTTATCAATTTCGTTAGGTACTTTAGGTAAGTACGTAATTTGTTTTTAATTCTAGAATTTGGTATCGGTCAATGTGTCACCGTCATTTATTTGTTGTTCGAAAACTTCTTTTGTTGAAACAAAAGAGTAAATGAATAGAGTATTTATACGGAAAAAGATGTTTTTGGTTCGGACTTTTAAACACGTTGTGCAATGTAATATGCCAGCCCGTCCCATCCTTGATGTCCTCCCTCCGGTTAACGCCCTAAGCCAAGGTTCGTACCCCACAGGGGGTACCCTTAGCGAGCGTTTACCTGGTTTTAATTAGCTTAGTTGAATAACCCCTGGCTGGAGGTTTTAAGTGTAGTAGCTTAAGGCACCCACAGGAAAGCTCGATTAAGTAGTCATGATCTCAGAGGTCAACTACGAGATGCCCTACCTAAAAAAAAAACCATTGTAATATGGTTGAGCGATACGCGCGTCAAACGCGCGTACGACGCACGCCCTTAGCGCGTCCTCGACGCGTGGACGAAAGTTCTTTTTTTACTATTTTTCCTTGTCGTTTTCTCTGCATCAGTAATAAAAGAAACACAGTTAAAATGAGCATATTGAGGGTTCAAAGTTACAACAAAATATGGAAATCTTGTTGCCTTTGACGAGCGTCCAACGCGCGCCCGAATTGCAGCGTACTGTGCGCACGCCTCGGGCGCTTGTTATAACTAGTCCCTTAGGGGTGGTTATCAGATAGGAAAAATCGATCTGGCTTTAAAAAAAAAAAATTGTATGACGTATAAAAGTGAATCTGATATCCTATTTAGAGAATAAACAATTTCATTTCATTATCAGCCTACAATGTTCCCACTGCTGGGACACAGGCCTCCTCTCTGTGAGAGGGAGTGGGCTGTAATCCACCACGGGCGCCCAGTGCGGGTTGGTAGATGTCACATGTCTTCGAATTTTCGGTTCTAGGACACCCAACTATCCTTTATAAAACCATCATTAATTGCCTAGTCTTTTCCAACTCTATGGGGGCCGGCTTCTCGTCGAACTGGATGAAGCTGAATACCAGTATTTTACATGGAGCGACTACCTATCTGACCTCCACAACCCAGTTACTGGGTAACACGATACACGAACACCTTAGTAAGACTGGTTGTCAGACTTTCGGGCTTCTGACTACCCGTAACGACTGTCAAAGATCCACGAATGACAGCCGAGACCAACGGCTTAACGTGCTTTCCGAGGCACGGAGGGGTCTCGATACGAAATGGATGGTCCACAGACCGAACTTGGCAAGAGTAGCTCAGCCCTCGATCGACCTGTGCGGCTGTTATTACGTAGCCATGAGCTCCCGTCCTGTATAAGACTATTGTTGTTAAAATGGTATGCCAAATATACTGAGATGAATTCATGATTTATGAAATGTGGCCCAGTGATAACGGCCCCGTCTAACGTGTCGTAAATCGTGGTTTCAAAACCAAGCAAGTACTTTATATTGTGTAATTTATTTCATCACCACTGCTCTCAAAATCGTGAAGGTAAACATTCTGAGGAAACCGACATGTACATTGTACACCAATAGTGGATTATGGCCCACTCCCTCTCACAGAGAGGAGGCCTATGTCCCTACAGCAGAAATGATATAGGCTGATTATGCATCATATGCTCAATATGAGTTGAGTGTAGGCCACGTCGTTCAGGCAATTTTTGGAAAGGCCTTTGTTTAGCAATGTACGCTTTTCGGCCGAGATGACAATTTAGTTAAAAAAAGCGTGCCTTAAGCTACTACACTTAAAACCTCCAGCCAAAGGTAATTCAACTATGCTAATTAAATCTAACGCTCGCTAAGAGCACCCCCTGTGGGGTACGAACCTCGGCTTAGGGCGTCAACCGGAGGGAGGACATCAAGGATGGGACGGGCTGGTGAAATATAAGAAGCACACAGACATATGTACAATTTTAACACTCACATTGTTGGTCCATTAAGGGACTGCGCAATAGACAGCCTTTTATCACCAATGCAAGGATTATACTGACGCAGTTAGGAGGATTTAAAGCAGGTTTCCCCATAACGACCAATAAATATAAACTGTGGTTACCGATATAATTGAGATTACACTATTGTCTGATACGGACAATAATTAGAAAACAAAGTTATCCTTATCAGCTATTAACAGGTAAACCTATATTTGAATATTTATACTATAATAATATTATTTGTGCGAAAGTAACTCTGTGTCTGTCTGTTACCTTTTCACACGTCATGCTCACTTAAGGGGACGATAACCAACTTTTAATGATTTTATACTGAAGATGACGTCTAAACGAGTAGTGTTAGTGATTTGGAAAAAATATATGTTAAATTAGAGCATTTTCCTAATATTTTAATATGGGCATATTTTTGATTATGTTTATATTACATAGTGAAATTAATTTGTAAAGTTATGTCTAACGCGGATAAAAACTGAGAATGACGCAAAATCTATCAAGCGTATTTTTCTGAAAACTTCATCATTTTAAAGATAATTAAATTATCGATCTTTTAGTATACGTGTTTTACTAAAATACCTTTTTTTTACGTGTAATAAATTAATAATGCGTTTAATTTGGGACAACGCTCCTTGATGGGTGAGTCCTATTACTGGCTGGACGTGCGACGCGTTGCGTAAGCTCAGTACAGAACACGCAATCCTAACCATTCAAGGTCATTGGCATATATCTGCGTCTTAAATGTCTCGCTGATGCTGGCGCGTGTGTTGGATCTTTCGGTTCCCTACAAAATGGTTGAGCTGGATCAGCTGGATGGTGCTGATCGTCGCGTCATGTTCGTGAACGTGCGCCGTCAGTTGAGACTTGACATCTCTTATCTGCCAGGGCTTATTTTGAATGGTTTTTTTTTACATTCTTCTCATATATAGAAGCAACAAGAATGATGTACCGAGGATTTCGTAATATCAAAGAGTATCCTTGGAGTTTCTTGCCCGTTCTTCTCCATAGAGATCTACGTTTTGGAAGGGGCTCTTTGAGATTTCCACCTAAACCACCGAACCGATCGTTATGAAAGTTTAGAGATAGGTAACCTGGGACCTGGAGAAGGACATAGGCTATTTTTCTTCTTGGATATTTATATTCTTCTTGTCGTGCGGTTAGTGACTAACCTGGTGTCAGAGTTTCAAAGCCGCTCATGGGCCTCTGACTTGGATTCGCATGCCGTCGAGAAATATGTTTTCACGATGTTTTCCTTCACCGTTTTTGAAGCAAGTGATAATTATACCGATACTGGAAATTTCAAATGTCGTAACAGACATTGTATTCCCTGTCCTTTACGACATTTGAAATTTCCACCGTCGATACAATACGCACATGAGTCCGAAAAGTCAGAGGTGCATGCCTTGGGTCCGAACTCGAGACCTATGACTTGGCAGTCCGACGAACACACCACTAGGCTACCACCAGTGATCGGATAATCGGATGCATATTTACCTAAAGTTCATTTTTGGTTAGGAATTTATGGAAGCGGCTTCTTAAAACATATATTTTTAAATATAAATCCCGGGATTCCAGAAAATTCGGGAATAAGAAACTAGTCTGTAACATGGTGAGGAAACGTCGTCTTTAGCATGTGGTATTTATTTTTTAAAAAAACAGGGTATTACATAATTATTAATATGTATTTACTTGAAGTTAATTTTAAGCTCCCCATCAATTTATGACTATGTTGAGTGTAAGAGGAATAGTAGGTAGTAGGTACCTACACACGATTTGACTCTATAATAAAAACAGTAAATTTGTTGATTCCGGAATCCCGGGATTTTTTCGATACAAAAGTGCATTCCATAATATTAGCCAACACCTTAAACTAAGTAAATATTCCTACACCCGATTTGATTCTATAGTAAAAAAAACTAAATTTGTCGATTCCGAATTCCCGGGATTTTTTCGATACAAAAGTGCATTCCATAATAGCCAACACCTACACTTTAGGTAAATATGCATCCGATTATCCGATCACAAATCACAAGTTATCACTGTCCTTTATTAATATTATGATGAAATACCTACAACATACACGCATACGAATCGTTGGCCAACTAGTTATGATGTATTTGTATTGATCGATTTCAGACATACGAGTACCATTGTGAGTAAGTAAGTAATCATTTATTTACCAAAAACTTAGCCTAGGTAACGTCAGTGTTGTTTAAATAATTATGGGATGTGTATAGCTATTACAATGAGTAAGACCCCTTTTTTTTTGGGTCTGAAATTATCAAATAACTTCTCCCGCTCTGGGCGGAGCGGGAGGGCGTGTCAGACTCTTACTGACTAAAACCCACCCGTGTTCCTTCAGTTGCCATGTTGCCGGGGGCCACGATTTCCCTTTCGGCCCGTATTCGCAACTCCGGCAGGCAATGAGTAAGACCCCTGCCCTTCAAACTAGGAAAATCCTGTATCTTGAAGGACAGTGTTTCCAGTTTCAGAGAGCAACAAAAACATTCATATTTATGTACAGTGAATCGCACGTCTATGGATGGTGACAAATGTTAACAATTTGTCATAGACAGCACCTTGATGTCGTAGTAACAAGGCCGTTTTCGTAGTTAAAGTGTTACCACAAACGCGCAGTTGACTGTACGCTGTCAATCTTATGTCAGAGTAAGGATCTGTTGGCGCCGGAATGACAATCACAGGGGGGCACTACTATCGCACGGAGGACACGGTGGAGCATACGGTGGAGGTCTGCCCGGCTTGGGCGGAGCATCGCCGTGTCCTCGTGGAGGCGATCGGCGGCGGTGATCTCTCGCGTCCGGCCCTGATTCGGGCCATGGTACGGAGCGAGACGAAATGGGAGGCCGTCACCTCCTTCTGTGAAGCAGCAATGCTCGCGAAGGAGGAGGCGGAACGCGTGAGGGAGAGGCAAAATTCGCGCCCTCGCGCCCTTAACCGTCGCAGGAGGAGACGCCCTGGGCGTTGGGAATCGCGAGCCGATTTCCGGCCACCGTAAGCGCGGGCTTGCGGACGGTGAGCAATGGGTAGCTCGCCGTCCGATAAGGACCAGGCCCGGGTTGACGGCGCGTTGTGTTCCACGCGCGCCTAAAAGATATGTCAGCAGAATTGACGGGGTCCGCTAGGGTCGATGCCTGCCGGGGTTGCGAATAAGGTCGAAAGGGAAATCGTGGCCCCCGGCAACATGGCAACCGAAGGAACACGGGTGGGTTTTAGTCAGTAAGAGTCTGACACGCCCTCCCGCTCCACTCAGAGCGGGAGAAGTTATTTGATAATTTCCCACCCAAAAAAAAAATACGGGTGCGCTACCTACTTCAACTGTATTCAAAAAACAAGATGGCGTCGTTAGTTCTGATTTTGGCCGCGCGCCACATTAACCTTTTAGCGATATAACTGTAAGATTGGTTGCCCGGAATAACAACAGCCAATCAAATCATATGATATATATGATCTTTTGACAGAAGATTATATTAAAGTATACTTATAGGTTTATAGACTGAGGGTTGCTCTCGTGGTATAGTGGTTTCATTCAAACCATTTTTTCAAGAGACTTCTTTCGTATCTGCATGAACTTTATGAGAATATTATCTCATGCCGTGGTATTAAGGCGACGATAACCCACTTTTAATGATTTTACACTGAAGATGACGTCTAAACGAGTAGTGTTAATGATTTGGCAAAAAATGTATGTTAAATTAAAGCTTTTCTTAATATTTTAATATAGGCATATTTTGGATTATGTTTATATTACATAGTGAAATTAATTTGTAAAGTTTTGTCTAACGCGGATAAAAAACAGAGAATGACGCGAAATCTATCAAGCGTATTTTTCTGAAACCTTCACCATTTTAAAGATAATTTAATTATTGATCTTTTAGTATACGTATTTTATTAAAATACCTTTTGTTTTACGTATAATAAATTAATAATGCGTCTTATTTGGCACAGCGCTCCTTGATGGGCGAGTCCTATTACTGGTTGGACGTACGACGCGTTGCGTGTGCTCAGTACAGAACACGCAAGCTAACCACTCAAGGTCACTGTCATATATCTGCGTCTTAATATTAGCCAGTCAGCAAGGTGGCAGCGGGGCTGTTTGTCCATAGATAGTGCACCCCACATACATTTACAGTCCGGCCGTCGAGACAATGCATTCCTGACACCTGTCAGTCGGAGAAATTCTAGTAATAGGTAGTATGGATCAAATTCGGTAAACACGTTGGTATCAAAATCGTTAGTATGAAGTATTATCACTCGTAGATGCTATTTTAAGACCAGGCACTCCAAAGACAATTTCCACGCAAACTCCGCCCCCATACACCCCACCACTCCACTATGTGTTAAACGCTAACACATCTATACTAATCTATACTTCTATACTAATATATAAAGCTGAAGAGTTTGTTTGTTTGTTTGTTTGCTTGAACGCGCTAATCTCAGAAACTACAGATCCGATTTGAAAAATTCTTTCAGTGTTAGATAGCCCATTTATCGAGGAAGGCTATAGGCTATATATCATCACGCTAAGACCAATAGGAGCGGAGCACCAATGAAGAATGTTTCAAAATCGGGATTAATTTTTTCCTTTTGAGAGCTTCCGCTGCGTGCGCTGCGTAAACAGTTAAAGTTTCGCAAAAATCATATATGACAGAATTGTTCCCCTTTAAAAGTTCTAAAAAAAAGTCCGCGACAGCATATGTCTATCTTTTAAGGTTGGCTCACTCTAACCTTTTTTATGCTAACCAAATTTGTTCAAAAGTAATGCGTTATTTACGAAGGTGTTTTTATAAACATGACATTAATCCTTATCCAAATAAATACATTATTCATCACAAGTATTAATTAAAACAAAATTGCCGTTTACATCATTCGATTTCAATAAATATCTTAGGAGATATCGCAGTTTTAAAATAACATCGCAGCAAAATAATGATCAAGTACTGCGCGCGATTTTCGGTGAAGGTATCGTTTGGGGTAACAATTAATAAGGCCCAGGGGCAAACATTTAAGCACGTAGGAATAGATTTACGCCTAGAGTGTTTTTCGCACGGGAAACTATATCGACGGTTGAAAAGCTAAATGATCTAAGCGACATTTTGTAAAACTTGCAAGAGGATGGATTGGTTGTTTTTTTTAAATCATAATAAGATCATATTATGATTGATTGATTTAAGTAAATAAAAGTCTATCAAAAAGTTGTTTTTTTATGAATTAAAAAAAAAAATAACTATGATCCGTCCAGGAGGACGAATCATAAAATTGCAGGATCAAGTTTTACAAAATGTCGCTTAGATCAATTAGCCTTTCAACCGTCGATATGTTGCCCTATCGAGATCTGGTTCTTCTTTTCGTGCTCTTGATTTTCAACGCTCTGTTTAGCGCCGAGAGTTGAAAATCCAATAGTGTGTTTTTTCAACGAGCTGGGACGAGAGTGCGTTCCAGCGCGTTGGATACTCAACGCTCGGCTTAACACCGAGAGTTGAAAATACAGTGCGCGATAAAATCCCGCTGCGATTTTATTTCGTCCGTGCGAACGTCGGCTTACTGATTAAAGCGTGATGTAGGTATCTAAAATAGCTAACATAGGTACGTATTATTAAAAAAAAAACACCTTTATTTAAACGAAGTCGCGGATTAAAGATAGCGTTAGCCCAAAGTAGCTACTCCACGCGGACGAAGTCGCGGGCAGAAGCTAGTCAGTAATAAAGTTGATTATCGCGTGCACTCTTTAGTCGTTTTCGAGCACGGAACTAAATATCGTAAGTCTCAATTCTTATTTCGTTTATAACTAAAGTAATAATTGATTTAGAGAAAAAATATCTTATATCTGGATAATAAACTAATTTTCTTACTGTCAATAATTATTTTACACATAAAAGCCGAGTGATCTTGTTTTTGTTTCGAATAATCTTTAAAAAAGACATGATTTTCGAATAAAATTAATCGAGAAAAATGTTATTTGGAAAGGAAAAAATCTAACAAATCATATAAAGGTCCATTTTGATTGTATGCGTGACTTTTTCGGAATATTAATGCAAATTAACATTCAATTTAGGGAGCCTCCTCAGGCGAGATGCAGAAGTATCGATTTCTTAAGCAAATCGATTTCTTAAGCGATATACAGGGTGGCAGGGACATCGACGCGTAAACTGTTACGTTGAAATTTTTCGTCGGTTATTTAAAAAAATCAACTGTTCCATACATTTTGATCGCGTAGGTATTCCACTTTTCTATGAAACAGCAGGTTTTTTTTAAATAACCGACGATTATTTTTTCAAATCATTGATTTTGAAATGGTAATCATTCAGAAGGCCTTGACAACGCCGGAATTAGTTACGGTAGTACGTACGCCAGTAGGTAATAGAAAAAAGTGGTTATGGAAATGAAAGAGCATTAGTTAGGTATTTATTATTTTAGATAGGTATATTAGGTGCCGTATCAAAACTATTCAAGCTCCAACCAAACGAAACAAACCAATGCGTAGAAAGATCGAGTATATTTTTCTCATTTTTTCCTGTTACAATTCTTCATCTTCAATCGGTCCCTCATTACTGAAGATCGTGGTCACTGGACCCCTTTATGTGGACAATCTACCTACATCGACTCCGGTCCAAAGTTGCCATCACCACCTGCTGAAATTTGCTTGAGGACGTAGCTTCTTTTACTTGGTCGGACCATCGTGTTGGCGACCGGCCTCGTGCTCTCTCTCTTTCCTTCGGTATTGCCAACAATGATCAGCTTTTCAAGGCTGATATCTCCCCTTTGGATTAAGTGGCCGAAATAGATAAAAATACGCTGTAGACAAACTGAAGACAATCGAGTCTTGATGTCGAGTTGGGAAAGGATAGACATATTTGGGATATGGAATTCGGAGCATCCGCATCCAGCACCACATTTCGAAAGCGTCTATCCTCTGTCCTTCTCTTACTCGGATTGTCCACGTCTCAACTCCATAGAGGAAAATTGGGAAAACGAGTGCTCTGAACAATCGGGCTTTGTTTTTCAATTCAAAGAATCGGTTAGTTGGAAAGTTGAAGCTGCCCATTCCAAAACGTAAATCTCTATGGAGAAGAACGGGCAAGAAACTCCAAGGACACTCGTTTAAATATAGATATTACAAAATCCTGGGTACATTATTCTTGTTGCTTCTATATGTGAGAACAATCTACAAAAAATAATCACAATTCAAAATATAAGATTAAAAATAAGCCCTGGCAGATAAAAAATGACCAGTCTCAATTGACGGCGCCCGTTCACGAACATGACGCGTGGATCAGCATCATCCAGCTCAACCATTTTGTAGGGAACCGAATGATACAACACACTTTTATAGCTTACTAGCTTCTGCCCGCGACTTCGTTCGCATGGAAATCGTAAGACATCACAATATACTACAATAACAGCCACATTTTTATAAAACTTCCCTGTATACTACGTTTGTAGTTTTATTCTCAGCAGCCAAAATATACAGAGAGTCAGGAATGGTGACTCGGGAGCAAGCGACGTAACAGTTGTCCGTGTGAGAAGCAGCTTATCCTGAGGTCGACACCCGCAGCCTTCAACCTTTAGTGTCGGCCCCTGTGACTTGTTGATCGCAAAGCATACACTCCCAGAGAACTGCACGCGCTTTAACTGGTAATGGTGGGGAATTTGTACTTTATACGCGCTATAAACACTGTCTCACCATCGCCACAACCTGTTAGAATTTCCACCTCGATGACGTTTCTCTGCAAAGACATGACTTTGAGCTGGTTTCCGTTACACAGATATACAACCGGAAGTCCACTTGCCATTTAATGCTGAAATGAACCTTTTTGGCGCAGCCGTGAGGCACACACTATTGTTTTAAAAACACTATTTTTTATTTCCACTGTAATTTGTGTTTTGTGTTTCGCGAACTGTGTCCAAATAAATGTTTTTTCTATCTTTCTTTCTTTTCTTTCTATTTGTAAATTGAGAAATTCTACGGGGTGATATTTGGCATCATCTTCCTCCACATCACTATTAATGGAGGTGTATATCACTTCACTCCCTTCAATTTGTGAGAGAATACTGTGGTTGATCGCTGTAGCTTGTTCATCTTCGGAGTTAAAACGGAAACACACCTAAGAATTCTCTTGGTACGGTATTTGACTGATATCCCCGTATATCAGACAAATAAGATCTTCTAAAGTGGGATCTACTCTACCAAGAGTCTCTGGTAGAGTGCTTTCACCAACTTTTAGAAGAACATCGGAGAATTCTTGAGCATTTGAATTACCGCCAAGCCGAGCTCGTATGATGATGGTCAAGCGCAGTTTATGAACTCTCGACCATAGAGTCGACCTTTTCAACGAAGTTTTCACTTTTTTTGTCAAAACTGTGACACCACCCATCATATCTTGGTTTCTGCGGATGTCCTGCAGGGTTCTGTTTACAGTTTCCCCTGCTTTCCTTTTTGCCATAACGCATTCATCCCATACGACGAAGCGCAATCCCCTAAGCACACATCCCTTGTTACTGTTGCGTGACACCCCACAAACAGGTGTTTCGTTGCTCTCTAAATCGATGGGAATCTTAAACATGAAGTGCGCTGTTTTGCCACCAGGAAGCAGTGTGGCAGCGATTCCAGAAGATCCACATACATATTATAAAATCGCTAGGACAAATCTGCTGTCAAAATCTGTAAAAAAACATTTTATTCCTACAGTCTTTTGCTCTAAAATGATCAGAATACAACCTTGAATGTTTTGTGACTGTAAAGTACTTGTAACTTAGTAGTTTCCCATAGCTTACGAAGTTTTCCATTTTTTGTGAATTAATACATTCTATGAACTATTACATACACAATCCAAAAAAAAATCGTTTTACAAAAAGAGTTTAAAAAAACAGATGTAAATCGAACTTACTACCCCGGGCGGCCTACCACCAGCTCATAAAGCAGTATTTTTTTAATGTTACTTCAGTGGGAGAAAGAGATGGAGCTATACATCCTGTAGAGCTTCATCTCTTTCCCACACTGAAGTAAACTAAAGTAATATTAAAATAATACTGCTTTTAAGCTGGTGGTAGGCCCTCAGGACTTCAAATCATTCGTCCAATCGCTTACTTATTCGCTTTGTTGAAAGTTAGCTAAAATAGCCGTTCCTATATAAAAGGTAGCGTGATGATAATCATTTAAAAAGTTAAATCGGTAACTACCTATCTACAATATCCCAACCTTTTGGCGCGTCCTTTTACAATTTGCAGAGAAAAATACGAACATGATGTAATATTGCTCATCCCCCATAGCAAATAGCGTGATAGTTTATGCCCTACGGTTGGTACAGACAAACATTCTAAAAACTTTATTTTCCGCATAAGAATCGATCCCAGACCTCTTAGCAATAACTTTCTTTAAAAAAAATTAACTTCGTTACGATTTTATTATATCTATAGATTATAGGTAGATTATCAAAAAAAAAAAAAATCGTATAACAAAATGTGAAAAAAAAGAAAAAAACCGTAGGTGGGAATCGAACTTACAACCCCACGTTTACAAAGCAACCGCCCAACCGCTGAGCTAATTGCTTTGTTGAAACTTGTCTAAAATAGCCGTTCCTATATATTTTTTGATTGACTGCTTAGTTCCATAAAGGTATAGCGTGATGATAATCATTTAAAAAGTTAAATCGATAACCATCTACAATATCCTAAAATTTTGGCGCGTTTTTTCCCAAAAATACGAACATAATATAATATTGCTCGTCCTCCATAGTAAATAGCGTGATAGTTTATACCCTATAGTTTGACCAGACTTATAGGGAACACCTATGCAAAATTTTAACAGAATCTATCCGGTAGAATTTGCGTCATGCTAGAACATAAAAATACAACATAATGTAATATTGCTCGTCCCCCATAGTAAATAGCGTGATAGTTTATACCCTATAGTTTGGCCAGACACACAGGGAATATCTATGCAAAATTTTAACAGAATCTGTCCGGTAGAATTTGCGTGATGCTGGAACATACATACAGACAAACAGACAAACAGACAAAAATTCTAAAAAAAATATTTTCGGTATTAGAATCGATCCTAGACCTCGTAGCAATTACTTTTTTTCAAAAATATTCAATGTACAGTTTTGACTTCGCTACGATTTTATTATATGTATAGATATTACGGTTTTTCCAGATGTTCTGGAAATCGTAGCATCTTTAGCCATGGCTATTCGCCGTTTTATTTCTGGGACGCAGCAATTACATATCTATTAATTATGTACAGCATGGGATGGCTGGAACTGTCTATCTCCAGGTAGGTACTAAAGCTTACTAATGTGAAAACCACTTAACTATTAATCCTTAGGCACAGATGAATAGTTTGGTTCACTCCGCATTTTAGATATGAAGCTGCAAGTACGCGGTGGGCCCGTCTTGTCGGGCCAATTCAGTGAGCGTAACGTAGTCAAAAGATATAAGAGTTACGCTTGTTAAGTTTTCAGGCACTCTCGGAGTGCCACTGTTTTTTTTTTTTCTATTGGCCTGTGTTCTTGCCGTTTCTTTTGTTCTCACCAAGTGACTGATTGGTTTAAAACAATAATAACTGAGTTATTAAAATTCAAATTATCAAGAAATCACATCAGTTTCTTATCCGTTAAATCAAGAACCCGTTATCAAGAACCAAGTAGTCATAAAAAAGATGTAAACAGTCGATTATCGGAATCAAAATACCCAATTCAAATGATTAGATAGAGATATGTCATCTAACGACGTCATTTGTTCGGCGGGGCCCCCTGACTGTTCTGTTACCCGGTTTCTGAATCGAGAATTTGAAGATGAGAACTTGTCAAACTCTACTTTCGAAATTCAGTTTTCTTACTTTTTTTTTGCAATTCACTTTTTTTTTTGTCAGTATTAGATTGTATTGATTAAAAAACTTTTTGGTACCACAACTAAAAAGTGAAAAATAAAAACTTTTTACAAAAAAACAACCGACTTCCAAAAAAAAACAACACTACAAAGTGAAAAATAACTTTATTTCGGAACTAGAAGTCGGTTGTTTTATTTTTCACTTTTTAGTTGTGGTACCAAAAAGTTTTTTAATCACAACTAAAAAGTGAAAAATAAAAACTTATAACAAGTTTTTATTTTTCACTTTTTAGTTGTGGTACCTACCCCACACACATTCGAATACCACTACCTGCTACCAGTGACAGGAACTTATCATCTACATTTAGTATGTAAAAAATACGTATTTTGTAGCTAACTCAAAAACTACCCAAGCAAAGTTAATAAAATTTATATGGAACCAATTCGAGAGCATACCCTTTCAAACAAAAAAAAAAAGAATTTTCAAAATCAGTTCACAAATGACGGAGAAATCGGCGGACATACATAAAAAAAAAATATACGCTATGAACATAAATAACCTCCTCCTTTTTGGAAGTCGGTTAAAAATATGATTTGCGATCGCAACAAGTATGTACACGCAACCGAGTAAAAATGGTAACTTACTATTCCTCGCCTGCTTCGACGGCAGCAGCGTGGCCAACTTAGCAGCATCAGCTCTCTGCAGGTTATCGAACAGCTCCTGTTCCCCTCCAGGGTACAGTTCCTGATAGAACTCTCCCCCAGCTTCCTCCCATCCTTCCTGCTTCTTGGACCGAGCCTTATTTTTTGAGTTTCCGCCTGACATTTTTTCAGAGCATCTGCAGATAAGGAGAAATTTTATTAAATATAAAAAGATTTTAACATAAAATCACACCTGTTTTCAAACAACATTTACATGTACATACGGGTAAACATAAAGCTATACATTTCCAGTATAAGCTGCCTCTCATTGTATGGAAATCCTATACAATTTGAGATCAGCTTAAACTGGGTATGTATGGCTTGATACGTAGCCGTGTGTACTTCTGAATTGTCAAAGGAATCCCTCAGATTTATGAAACTAGTTGTCCATTCCAAAGTATAGTAGGTTCTATGGAGAAGAATGTGCAAGAAACTTCATGGACAGTTTTAAATTATTATAGTTAAACCCTTATGTTAAAGTTATAATTATATTCTCCGCAGGGTTAGGCAGAAGAGTACCAATGGTACAACCACATTTTGCCAGTAGTGTTTAAGTTTAAAGTAATAATGTTTTAGAAATTACAATTAAAATCCTAGATTTTGACATAATGGATAATTTATATGTTGTTAAAATTTGTTGTAGAATGCCGAATAGGTATCATCATCTGCCTAGCCTTTTCCCAACCATGTTGGGGTCGGCTTCCAGTCTAACCGGATGCAGCTGAATATCAGTATTTTACATGGAGCGACTGCCTATCTGACCTCCACAACCTAGTAACTAGGTAACACAATACCCCTTGGTAAGACTGGTTGTCAGACTTTTTGGGCTTCTAACTACCCATAACGACTGTCAAAGATCTACAAATGACAGCCGGGACCAACGGCTTAACGTGCTTTCCGAGGCACGGAGGGGTCTTGGTATGTAAAGATGGTCACCCATCCATAGACCAACCGCGGCAAGCGTAGCTTAACCTGATCGATCGACCCGTGCAACTGTTGTAACTTAGCCACAAGCCCCTCCGTAGGCCGAATAGGTATAAAGTTACTAAAATAAACCAGGATAACATCAGTGTACCGTGTAACAAATTTGGATTAAAATTTAAATAATTAATATAAGTACTTAAATATTATTTTAAATACAAAAAATCTGTCACAATTCACACATGTTTATTATTTGTCTTGTTTACTCTAAAAATAATAAAGAATAATAATTTTAAATGGTCTCAATTTCCTACTTGTATTGTAGTGAAGCCTAAAGATATTTCCCAGTAACAGATGACTTGTTTAGCTGTTTTATTATATTTGTCCTGTGAGTGAATGTGGTTGAGCAAGTGAATCACAATGCTTCTTTACTGATCACAGTATTTTACTACTATGAGAAATAATCAGGAATTTCTGTATAATTTTGAGATAAGGCTGGTGATACAATTTAGTTGTTGTAGTTGTTATATTTGGCAAGTAACATAAAATAAATTACAAGCTCTTCCCCTTTTTTATACAGGGTGTCAGGGACATACATGAGTCCTCGCATTCACAACAATTAAAATAATAATAATGTTATACTTAACAAAGTAACATGATTCTGAACCCCCCTGCGTTGATATTTTTCATCGGTTATTTTAAAATAAATCTGCTGTTTCATACATTTTGACCGCATAGGTATTGCAATTTTCTATGAAACAGCTGATTTTTTCTTTAATAACCGATGAAAAATTTCAACACAGTGGGGTTCAGAATCATGTACTGAATCCATGGTTTCAGTTTTCGCTTCGATGTCCCTGCCACCCCATATAATAAGTGTACCAACATTATATTTATTTTATTGTACCCTTGTATAATGTATTTCAGTAAGTATAAAACAATGTTAAAAAGAAATCAGAGCTATAATAATCTATTATTACGATAGTAGTGTTCTAAAATAAAAAATCAGGAACAGATTGTCATTATATTTGGAAAAAATACTCTAAAATTGACATACCTACATAAAACATTAAAATAATATTGGCTTAATTTACTGTACTAAAAAGTGACAAGAGGCAAAGAGTAATCGTGGAATTTCTTGCCGGCTCTTCTCCTTAGGAAACAACCAATTGCAACCATGCACCTAGCTTCTGACATTTCATAAGGACACTTATAGATTTATATTTATGTAAAATATTTATTTATAATTTGAATTTTGAAAAAAGTCTTCTCAAAATTAACTTATTGCCCCTCCGGAGACCATGCAATGATAGAAAATTAATTGTGTTGAGTCACACCTTTGTGGGTTAAATCAAGGTGAGACCATAATATACAGAGTAAAAGTGTTTTGACCTTATTCTTCTTTTTCTTGGCATCTTAATGGCAAAAATAACACATATTCAAATTTTTTTTTGGCCCAATTCAAAACAACCCAGGTGTAAACCACCAAGTAATTTTTGATTTTCGAACTTGAATGCAGCAAAGTTAAAGTTCTGAATACAAAAAAAGTTGATTTTAAACTCTCCAGGTTGGCAATTTTGTATTAATAACTTCAGTTGGACAAAAGGTTCTAATTACAAAATCTGGCTTGAAGGCTTATGATTGGATCAAAGTTAGAACAGTCTTCATTCATTCAATTCTGGAAACCTGATAAAGTCTGACAAAAAATGGCTGTTAAATTGCATGATAACTGTAAATAATTGTATAACAAAAAAATAACAGTCAATTAAATCACTTGGCTTATGATTTAACAACAGATTTACTAATAAAGAGGCTATTGAAGTTGAATAAATATTGAAACACATTACAAATTAACTTCAAAGACAAGTCGAATGAATTTTAATAATAACTATATAGAACTCATATAGGTACATTTAGTTCAAGGACCGCTGTGAGAAAAAGTTTGATAGTTTTTTGTGTTACCTATTTTAAATTCATTGTCATGGTATCTGAACTTATGATAACTATTTTCAAACACAGAAAAACATCGTATTGAGTACATAGGTATTCTGTATTTAAACCTGATCGAAACAAGGAAAGAGAGAATGAAATTATCAATAAATAAAATGTATTGCTATGGGATTACCTGTTTTATTATGTTGGGATACAATTGAAATAAATGACGAGCAATAATGTCAATCATTGCCATTTTTAAGCTAGATCTAATCCCGTCATTACGATGAAGCGAGATAAGATTAACAAACAAAACAAATCATTTTAATTCATGATTCATGTTGAACTAGATTGGTGATAGAAATTGGAATAAATGCATACCTTTATATGCAATGAATGTTTTGTTTTATTGCACAATACAAGGATGCAAGACCATTTCATATTCAGAACACAAAGCATTGATAACCTTTTCTACTTTTTTCAAATTAAGGGCAAAGGTACTGTTAACTGTTAAGACACTCACCGTATAACATAAACAATAGATTTGTATCCCACTGTTAGATTATCGAAGTCACTTCACGGGCACAACACATTGTTAGGTGTTAGTTACTCACAAATTCTGTAAGATAAATAAATTAGCGTTTAATTAGTTATAAAAATGTAGGTATTTCAAACCAAAATAGTCTACATCCACAACGCAAGGAGTGGTACGTACTGCATGATTGTCTGTCTGCGTTCGTTCGGAAACTGTGTGTGAACAGACGTATTTTTTTTATCTGTCAAATTATTTATAGTTTTTCTAAATGTTATGATTAGGTACGCTTTAAAGATTGAGCTATTTAGAGATGTTTGTATGAACTGTCTTTATTACGTGTTATTTATTTTATGTAATGATTTCGTTAGCAACATTAAGTTGCAGTTACGTGATTCGGAATGTTCATTTTTAATTGCGGTAATCTGTCACTCAATGCTGACATGCATTAATCTCAATATGTATAAACTCTTCATTTGTTTAATTAACAAATTAGTCACTCACATGCTGATCGTGTCAAGTAATTGCCAAAAAAGAAACTGTTGGCTTCCTATTTCATGGGAACATTATTTTTTATTTACAATAAACAATGGAAGTCCTTATCGATCACTTTTATAAATGGAACGCGTCGGTCGCGCTTGTTACAAATGAGATTTCAATCAATCCCACCGCACAGATCGTAATGACGTTTTTCTAGGGAAACGAACAGCCATGGATCCGATAAAAACACTAAATTGATATCCGCAGATGGCAAAAACCCGACGACCACCCGCCGTTCGCGTAAACAAATTTCTGAGGAAATTTACTTCATGCAATATCCGGTTTGGCTCACGATTGGAGCATTTTCGCGGCATTTCCACCGTCGGCCTATCACGATGGGCCACCTGTAGGTATGGCCAATCGGAGGTATCTTACGTGAGCAGTGATCCTAATTGAGCCAATGCAATATCCGGTGAGCGATGCGACTACATCCTGCGCGAAAAGCCCGGGAACGGTCCGGGGCGGGACGACACCTGCGCAGCATCCCTACAGACGCCGCTCCAAGATCACATCTCGCGAAAAGTAATGATTATTTCTGTCCGCGGGCGTTTAGTTCCGCATACTCCCGCGGTGGCGCTATGCACGGGAGTCCGACCGCGAATACGTACCTCGTTATATGGATTTTAAAACGTATTAACTGTATTGTAAATTGATAAATTACGTGTTAAAATATATTGAAGTGAAATATTAATAAACCGTGTTGCGTGGCTGTGTGTAAAAATATAATAGTTAATGTGTCTGGGCGTATCGCGATGCTAGCTTGTACGATCGGTGTCGTCCATTAGAAACGATTTTCCAGGGGCAGTGTACCTAGGGTGTGCGAAATAAAACGGAAATTTCCCCAGTGCGTTAGAATATAAGTGTATAGCCTAGATGTAGTGGAACCAATGAGTGTTTTTGCAACATGTATCTATTCGGGAGTGTATCGACCGCGCCGAGAGTACGGCTGGCTGTTTTCCAAAGCCGCGTCGTCCGCGCTCGCCCGAACCTACACGCTTAACGAGATAATCACGAACGATTTCGCACTGAACTCTGGTTTAAACTATTGTTATGAGTGTTAGCACGCATAATGCCCGCTATACCGACCGCTCTGTGCGGCCATATCATCTAAAAACAAAACGAGATCACTAAATGGCGTTTGGGAAGCTTCTTTCTGTGCTGGTCGTGGTAGCCATCGTTCTTGGCGACCATGAGGTTGAAAAAGAGAATAAAGCAAAGAAAACCGTGGCGACGGAGACGCAACAGAAGTACTGGAGTGCCAGTCCTGGGAAGGAGAAAGGACCCCTTCACAAACTGACGACGTTATTGAATCGGACTGCTGTAGATCGACGTCAGAATCGTCAGGGAGACAAGCCTTCGGTGGACAAAGTGTCGCAAATCAACAAAATGATGAACGACAACGAGGGAATCACGATCAACCAGAAGATTAATACCAACAATGACACGTTCTCATTGACTGACAAAATGAAGATTTTGCGGCCGTACGGTCCGATGTATGAGGCGGTAAACAAAACTCCTTTCATTTCTAAAGCTACGGGAGTTTATTGCAGTTTCGAAAAGAATACCCCAGAGAATCCTGTAAACATGTGCATGTGGCAGTGGAACTCGACGGTTTCGAGCCACGGGCTGGGTTTCAAGGTGGTAACTGCCGCGAACGTGGTGGCCATGAATCAGTCCACGAGAGGATTAAAGTTCTCCGGACCTTCGACTGATGCAGACGGGAATGAAGGAGGTGGGTGTTTATACAGCCTTTTTGCGCGTGTTTTTGTTTCTAGGAATGCTGGTTTGAAGGCGTGGCGAAGAACCGAATATTTTTAGGCGCTTATTTCTGCTTATTTTCGTGTCGAGGGTATCTGCTCTTATTCGTTGTTTTTTTTTTTAATTTTGATGGCTGCTCGGTTTATGGTGAGATGCTAGAAAACCGGGTCGCAAACTTAGATCGTTTTTTAATTGACCTTTTCCTTGCTCTGGGATTTCCAACCAATGTACAAATATTTGTGTTTTGGACGCGCAATGACATTCACGAGGGTATTTATCCCACAATCCAAACCTTGATTTGTGTTGAAAGCTCAGCGAAAAATTCTAAGATTTTGTGATAACTATTATTTGCACTTTGGTCATCCGCGTGATTTTCTTGTTTTTTCGTGTCTCATTTGGAGCTGTCATCAGTGCGCCGCAAGACGACTAAAAGTATAAATAGTACGTTAGCAATATAGATTGTGCAGATCATAGACCCCTAAAAACAGAAAAGATACAATATCTCCGAAGACACATTAGCCTGTAATGGATGACATTATTTTCATCAAATGCCTAGTCTTTTCTATGTTGGGATCGGCGTACAACCTAACCGAAAAAAAAAAACTGGCACTCCGGGAGTGCCAACAGAAGTGAAAACTTGAACAAGATCGCCTTGGTGGAAAAAAATACTTTTATAGAACATTGGTCCGTAACCTTATCTAAATAAAGAGTACAATCGCGTTTACAAAACCTTTAAAGTAAAAATACTTTCATAGAACAGTGATCCGTAACACAATATAAATAAAGAGCACAATCGCGTTTACAAAACCTTTAAAGTAAAAATACTTGCATAGAACATTGATCTGTAACGTAATATAAATAAAGCGCGTTTACAAAAATTAGGTGTCGTTATAGGGACGCGAAATCAATGGTTTAGTCCCATCTCAAAAATGCCCAACGCGCCTAAAGAAGTTATGTAGTCGTATTTTCATTGTTTTGGTCGCAGTCGCCAGACTGACTTTTATGAGCCTGTTTATTTTGAACATTTCATATAGGTCGTTGATTTTGAGCCATAGTCATATGATCATAATCATTAAAAAATACAATAGACGTGGATATGTTTAGTAACCTGTTCCGCTTAGCTATTTCTAAAGAGCCATAAAAAACTCCTGAAATAAATCGACACGTGTTTCACCTCTCAACGAGTCATCCTCAGGATGACGATGGACTTGTTGCGAACTCGAACACGGCGTGTTGCCACACCGAGCGCTGAGTGCAGACTCGCACTGATAACGGTGACACTATATAAGTGGGTTTCGACGGGCGATAAGGCTCAGTCTGCACTCAGCGCTCGGTGTAGCAACACGCCGTGTTCGCCTCGATTTATTTCAGGAGTTTTTTATGGCTCTTTAGAAATAGCTAAGCGGAACAGGTTACTAAACATATCTACGTCTATTGTATTTTATAATGGATTTCCGCAAGGTCACGCCTGAATCAATTACCTAACTATCATAATCATTATCATTCCCTTATCCAAATTTGTTTGTTGTCAGCGCAACATGTCCCTTTCTTCCATACTTCTCTATCAGTCGTCATCTCGGCAGTCTCCCTCTTTCTATCCATATCATCTTCCACACAGTCCATCCATCATTTCTTTGGTCTTCCCCTACTCTTATAGCCATTCACATTCATACTCAAAACTTTCCTCACGACATTTTCCTCATTCCTCAGCATCACATGATTCGTCAACCGATTTCCACAAAACTTTTCAGTTACCGGCGTCACTTTCAAACTTCTTCATATGCAAGCACACATCAGCTAAAAATCCTGCCAGGATTACAGGACCTACAGTAAGATACTCTTTTTCGTCAGCATATTGGGTAGATATATTTACTGTTTTATCGTCTTCTGTTGCTAGTACTTTGTTGACAATTGCAATCAAAGCCTTTGGGTTCTACTTGATACACTCTCCACATTATTCAAGCGCTTGGATGTCAGAAGTAGCATTATATTTAACCGATTTTTTTTGCTGATCGATCCAATACTTGTTGACATATCACTACATTATATCAAACTATATTTAACATATCATTACTAGTCCCTGGTCGACCGAGTTCTGCTCGGGTGAAAATAGATAAACATGTCGTCCAGTACCTTAATTGCGTAACTCATTTTCGTAAACAATTTCGCGAAATTTGTTTCATTTTGACATTTCAACAACATTCATTGCGTTATTTACGTTGTTGAACAGATTTTTTTCCAACTTATGAAGCAATGGATTAGAAATCTGTTTCAAAACGAAACAAATTGTAATTGTGTTGTATTACGCAATTAGGGTGCAGGTATACCAACGTTGTATCACATTACCGAGGCTGTGAAAATAGAAAAATCTAATTTTCCCAGATATGAGACCTCGCTAGATAAATTTTTCGCCCCCGTAAACCCCTATATTGCAACATTCATCGAAATCGTTAGAGCCGTTTTCGAGAACGTGATTACAAATATACCTACAATAAGTATGTATAAAGAAAAGAAAGAAAGAAAAATATTTATTTGGACACAGTTCGTGAAACACAAAACACAAATAACAAAGTGAAAATAGTGTTTACATTATCAATATCTATTATTAGGTAGCGGTAACCTAGAGCAGCTTTATTTATTACACATGACCTTTGAGACCTTTAAAATTTTACCTTATCGTAATAGGGATCACCTAAGCACCTACGAGAGATCAAGTGATTATTATCTCGTATTTCGATGAATAAATTCGTCAAATTAGCATGAAAACAAAACTATTTGCTACAAAAGCTTACCAATTTAATGAGTAGCCATTTATAAAGGCTAAGGACTCGGACCGAAATTGCTTGCGTCATTCCATTCCATCGATGCAAGACTAAATGTCCAAAACTGCATGCTTGTAAGGCGAAAAACCATGCATCGAGATCTGCTACGTTGACACGATCAGTGGAATTACGCGCGCGAAATGCTCTCACATTTTTCCAATCGGACTCTTCCCACATCGAGCAAAGGACTCCACCAGTCACAATAGCCTCTCCAGCCTTTAGACATTCACAACATGCAACCCTCAAAATATTATTTAGTTTTTCTTAAACATGTGCTGTGCAAGTGCAATGCAGGCCTTTCCATCTCTCTATTTTTCTCGGTCCATCTGTTGCTATCTGAGGACAATAAGGATGATGAAAATATATTTTTTTTGGCCTTCAGTTAGATTATTAAAAAAAATTGGACACATACTTTTTCTTTTTTTACGTAAATACGGCGATACATTGAGTTAAAATGTGCCAGGACGTCACGAGTATGTAAATTTTATACTTACTTGTGACGTAGCGACCCCCACTCCCAACTTTAATGCGATTTATCTAAGTAATTTTTTATTACTATGATAAATAAAAAATACGCGTCTAATATTTTTAGGGTTCCGTACCTCAAAAGGAAAAAACGGAACCCTTATAGGATCACTCGTGTGTCTGTCTGTCTGTCTGTCCGTCTGTCACAGCCAATTTACTCCGAATCTAATAGACTGATTAAGTTGAAATTTGATACACATATGTATTTTTGTGACCCAAACACGAATGTGTAACGTAAATAAAAAAAAATTGAATAGGGGTCACTTTTGGGGGACAAAGAAGAAAATTAAAAAAAAAAGTTTTGCTAACAGTACCGTGTGACATATCAAATGAAAGGGCATATTGCAGGCATCTTAAACATATTTTTTATGTAATTTTAAAATAAACACTTTTAAAGATATTTAAGAAATTCAATGAAAATTGACCATTCCCCCCCCTTATCTCCGAAACTACTGAACCAAAAATTTTCAAAAAAATACATAGTATGGCTCTTTACTCATAGATTACAGGAAAATCTATAAGAAGTCTATGGTCTTAAAATAACACGGTAAATCTCTCAATATTGTGCGTACAAACTTACATTTCGTCGCTCGGCATCCAATAGGCCCATCTCTCTAGCTACTATAATATCAATATCAAAAGTGTTTGACAGTCTGCATATTACACAAATAAATAAAACTGTAAATGTTCATGACAACTAATTCGGGTTTCGGCCTGGTTTCTCAACAGAAAGTGCAGTGTTGTGTCTTAAGCATACTGTAGCAGCATAGTGCAGTGTTGTGTGTACTGTACTGTGTACTGTGCTATACTTATACACAGCGTGGGACGCCGATTTATGCTAGCTTCCTCGACTTATTCAAGACTTGATCTGGTTGCTTATGACGTATTGTGGAGAAAGATGGAGAAGGATAGGTTGCCAATGGAGCTTAAAAACATTTTCAAATGTTGGTACCTATGGTAACCAGATCAATAGTGTACCATGGGCTGGAACTTTTTCCAGGCCATACAGGTTAGAATGCGGGGTGAGGCGGGATTGGCGAGCTCAGCAGCACCAGAGTGGGGCTATACAGTGTGATTCTTCATAATGTGCACATATCGAAATGAGGGATCTATGCTTAATTTTAACGACAGAAAAAATATTTTAAAAATCTTAATTTTTTTTATACTTTTATGGAATTCAAAAAAAAATGGAACAAAACTGTGTAACTTTTAAACTGAATCAGCTATCGTGATGAAACAAACTCCATAATGATTGGAAGTAAGTAGGCGTCCACATAAAATTAAAATTGAGAAGAAAAACGACCCTCAATTGAAAATAAACATGTTTTTTTAGTAAAAATCTGTATTTTTTTCATACATTTTTACAATAATTGTAAAATTTATGAATAAGATGCCCAAGAGAATAAAAAATAAACAAAAAAATTTTTTTTTGATCATTTTTCCGTCGGTAAAATTAAGCATAGATTCCCTCATTTCGATATGTGCACATTATGAAGACTCACACTGTATAGATGGTATTTGTGTAAATAATATTAGCTTTGCAGACGATATGGTGCTTCTGAGCGCCAGCCAGTATCCCATAGACAAAAACTGTTAGTCGCAAAACTTTCTGAGTGACCTGGTAAAATAAGCTAAAGTTCATAAGTTTACTAACACAATGAGTCCTTGTTACTTGAATAAAGAAAAATATATGGATGACTATTTTTTTTTGAACGACGTTTTCTAAAAATGAAACCTAGCTAGATCGATTTATCGCTCCCGAAACCCCCTGCATACTAAATTTCATAAAAATTCTTGGAGCCGTTTCAGAGATTCAGGTTATATCTTTATATATATAATTCTTCTGTGAGTGTGTATGTCACTGAACTTCTCTCAAACGACTGGACCGATTTTGATGAAATTTTTTGTGTGTGTTCAAGGGGATCTGGGAATGGTTTAGATTCACAATCGGACCCGATAGGTGGCGGTATTCGTTCAGGACAACGTCTGTCAGGTCCGCTAGTAATATATACATATATACAAGAATTGCTCGTTTAAAGGTGTTAGATTTTTATTTTTTCTACACGTTCAAATAAGTGATCCTGCAATTTTAAAAATGATCAGAACACCCACAACGCGAGTGGGGGTATCCTTTGACAGAGCTAAGTCATGTTTATTTATAATTGGATTAATAGCCTGCTGGGTGTCGACTGCCAAAAGGTCAGAGGTTCGAATCCCTGCCGGCGCACTATTGTTACTCCTACACGTATTAAGGCTTAAGGAATAATGGGAAATGGATAATTTGGCAGTATACATCATTGTCAGCAACACCGTTAAAATAACGAGTGAATTTTGGAAAATTAATGAGGTCGACAGAAAAAATTATAGATCATGGGAAATTGGGAATGATGATTTCTGGACTTTATATTGTCAATTGGAATATTCTATTGTCCTTATTATCTTATTGGGTCCTTGTCGACTTAAGATCTTGCTCCCATTTTTGTTGTTTTCTATACTCGGACGCTGAAATATGCCAGCGCTGAGTGCTGAGCTCACGCAACGCGTCGTACGTCCAGCCAGCAATACGACTCGCCCATCAAGGAGCGCTGTCCCAAATTAGACACATTATTAATTTACTTTAATTCTCTAATTTACTTTAATAAAAGATAACTAATTAAATTATCTTTAAAATGATGAAGGTTTCAGAAAAATACAGTTGACAGTTTTTGCGTGATTCTTAGTTTTTTATCCGCGTTAGACATAACTTTACAAATTAATTACACTATGCAATTTAGACATAATCTAAAATATTCACAGACTAAGTTATTAAGAAAATGCTCTAATTTAACATGTACTTTTTCCAAATCATTAACACTACTCGTTTAGACGTGATCTTCAATATAAAATCATTAAAAGTCGCTTAGTGTCGCCTTTGGTATATAACTGCCTGAAATCTTTTCAGTAGACTATGTAGATGTCGTGGCCAGATCTTAGAATTGATCATTTCATGAAAAGATCGACCATTTCATGAAATGTTTGTGTTTCATGAAAGGCCAGCTAAAATTGACCATATCGTTCAAACGTCAACGTTTAATGATATGTCAGTCGACGTTTGGCCATATCATTAAGTAGGGTATCCATGCAAATATTACTGGTATCCATTAAATTTTAGTAATTTGGATCAATGGATAAATGAAACATTTTAAATAGCTTAAATTCCAGAAGAAACATAATAATAAATAAGATTTGAATAGTTAAATACTAACCTGTGAAATACGTTCCAAACTCCATGGTTTTTTAAGATTGCGCTCGTTTTTCGAGTAAACATAAAAGTCACTTATCTTGGTATAATAACGATACTTCACTGAACTTACATCTTCTGTTTGCATTATTTATAATTGCTTTTCCAATCGAATTATCGTTCGCCGCTTCGCCGCCATGATGCACAACAAAAACAAAGCGACATCAACGCCTCTACCGGTGGATAATCTAACTATTTTACGATATGATCACTAATGTTTGGCCACATCATGAAGTAGTCGTGCGTTTAACTGTTCATATCGTCAAACGTTGGGTACTCAATAATCTGGCCAGACCACATCATGATGTGGCCAGCGGTCAATGTTCTATTTCATGAAATGTAACCATTTCATGAAATGATCAATTCTAAGATCTGGCCACGACATAGACACTACAATTAGGCAGGTGTATTACTGACTGGCATAGATGTTTTTAAATTTAATAAATTTTGATCTGTTTTTGGAGAAACTTAAATAATTGGAACAAAAATGAGTCCTGCCTGATGAATTTCGCCAATTTCTTTAAAAGTCTCGTGCCCAAACAAATTCAAAATTCAAAAGTCATTTATTCAAATTAGGCTGAGAATCAGCACTTTTCGAACGCCAAAATTACATAAGACAGTCCCCCAAAAACGCCCACCCTTCACCACTTCCTAGTGCTTTTAGCTGGGAAGAAGAAGTGGCGCAACAAACTCCCCAGCAGCACAGCTGTCTGTTCAAGTTAGAAAAAAATAAAAATGACTCTATACAATAGTATGCAAAATTATTATGCAACACAAAACATTATTTTAATTAAGTATAAATTATTGGCCATATGTCAGCTAGCACACGCCAATATTCCAACTATGAATATGCCTAGCAATATGTGTAGGAAGAAAAAGTTGAAATGGTAGGGGAATGTTGAAAGGTCACTAGAATATAGTAATAATGATAATAGAGTAGGAATATAGTAAAAGGTCATGATTTTTGACAGTAAACAATAACAATAATAAGGGTGGTAAACTTAGTATATTCAAATCTACCTAGCCTTTTCCCAACTATGTTGGGGTCGGCTTCCAGTCTAACAGGATGCAGGATGCAGCTGAATACCAGTATTTAACATGGAGCGACTGCCTATCTAACCTCAACTACCCAGTATCGATTAGATATACGATACTCCTTGGTAAGACTTGTCAGACTTTCGGGCTTCTGACGACCCGTAACGACTGTCAAAGATCCACGAATGACAGCCGGGACCAACGGCTTAATGTGCTTTCCGAGACACTGAGGAGTCTCGGTTGAATGTTGAATCATCAGTGCAACTCTAATTACAATTGCCCTCAAATGTCATGATAGTCATTCAAAAAGGGGAAATTAGAGTATTGATGATAATAATTTTGTAATTCAAATATGTGCTTACTCAAAATATAAAATTCACTGCTATAAATACTAATTTTCCGACAACTTGTACGCGAATACAAATAAAGAAACGACCGAATAAAATACTGAAACGACTGAATGAAATACTGAAAATTCCGAAAAATCAATACAGAATTAACTGACGTAATATTTTTCAAACATGCAAACAAGCATACACCATGCATGCAGCATGCAAGCGAGCATGCAAAATGCAGCAGGCTTGGTTTCTGTCACGGCTTTGGCGCTACGAGGCTCCGGCGGACCCACGCGAGCTTATCGTCGCAGATGGTTTTAACGCTCACCACCGCCACCTGCTCCTCAGCTTGCGGGCCGCCTGGCTCCTCCGCGCCTACGCGGGCTTAAAAACAATCTAGGGGTAGGGGAGACAACACTACGTGGAGTCGGTTTTGCAGCGATTCGTTTCTGTCACTAACTTTTGTAGCACAACATATTGACTTTTCGGAAACTTAGTATTTTTTTCGGAAGTTTAGTATTTTTTCAATTCAGTATTACAGTCAACCACAGATTTTCGGAAGTTAATTTTTTATTCGATAGCTTTATTATTATCCGATTTTTATCAAGCCAATGGATGTAGGGCCAGACAGTAAAGATAGATTTGTTCCATAAGAACAAATCTCTTATCGAAAAGTTCTTATGAAACAAATCAAACTTAGAAAGATGTATTACTGATTCTAGTGATTACAATTATATAAATACATAATATCTGTTATAGTCGGGAATCATATTTTGATCAAGATACAACCTGACACTGACCAGCAAATTGCAAAAAAAAACAGTGGCACTCCGGGAGTGCCGACAGAAGTGAAAACTTGAACAATTTTGTTGTGCAGGAAATATTTTTAATGAGGGGTCGGTAACGGTGTCGCGAGTTCAATTGTTTTTTCCCATCTCAAATGCCCAACGCGACTAAAGAAGTTTTCACTTCATTAATGAATTTTGCTCATTTTGGATGAGAACAATAAACCACTTTAACTTGTTTTGCCATGAAAATATCCACCCCTCTGCTTACCCTCTCCCAACAAAAAGATTTCCAAGTCTTGGTAGTCTGCTAAACTACGAAACATGTAAACGTTGGATATTTTTAGCTGCCCTTTGTTGTATGTATTTAAATACCGACAGGCACGGATTGGAATGGATACAACATTTCAATAGAAAACAATACAATGTCGCCCATGGGCATGTGCCCACATTTTTCTAAATATTCATGAAAATTATCGAAAAATAACTTCATAAGGGGGGGGGGGTCTACCTTGAATAATTTTTTTAAACTTTTTTTTAAACTTAAACTTGTGTTTATTTTTAAAAACACTTTTTTTTTTCCAGAAAAAAATGTCGTTAAAAAATCGTTTTTTTGCATAGTCGACTTATTTTAATAAAAATGTTAGTTAATCCGATAAATAACTTGTAAGCTTTTAGAAATAATAAACAGAATCCAAATCGAGTCAATAACATCGGAGATATGGCAAACGCTACTCAAAACAAAAAAATTAATAACATGAAAAATATTGAAGATAGACCCCCCTTTTAAGGTTATTTTTCGATAATTTTTCATGAATATTCAGAAAAATACGGGCGGGCACTTGCCGATGGGCGACATTGTATAAATAAAAATTAAATTCTGTTCGTTGGTAAGCGCTTGGGAACGATTTGGCTATTTTTAGTTTAAAAACGTTTCTAATAGTCCGAATTAGCACCCTAATGTAAAACACGATCAATCACAATGTTTCATTTTGACAGATCTACAACATTTATTGCGCCATTAACGTTATCGAGCAGACAAATTTTTCGAACCTACGAAGCAATGGATTAGTAATATCCTTCAAAATGATTCATGGTGCAGGTTCATACGGAAAGAAAAATTTGAAAAGTTGCCGGGAAAATTAAAAGTGCTTTTGTCTATGGGATTTTTGCAGGCAAGACAACGTCGGTCGGGTCAGCTATACTCCGTTTGAAATAAGATTAGACATTTAAACAAACCTTTTTTACAGTCCGTTCAACCGATTTTGACTTCTATTGCGTAGGCATAAGGATGGCATTAAAAGCAAAAAAAGTGGTTAAAAACCAACTGTTTAATGCAGCTGCCATTTGTCATGCCACCAACGCAATAGAAGTCAAAATCTGTTGAAAGAACTGTAAAAAAGGCTTAGTTAAACGTCTAATCTTATTTCAAATGGAGTATAGTTATAAATAAAAGTTATATGTTAATTCCTGTGACAGTTATGGGTGTGTTCTATTTTCAGCCGATGTTTTACGAAGCAGAGCACGAACGCGCGACGTAAATACGAACGATATTTGCATCGAAAATATATCAGATTCTATTGCATTTTGGTAAAAAAAATTGCGACAAGCACAATTTGTATCACCCATAGATATGAATTACTTGTACAGATGGGACACAACGCGAAATCATTTAAATAAAAAGCGACTCTTGCTATGACACAATAAAGTGCAATTTAGGTCGCACACCTCTAATTACCGACAGTTATATTCACCTATACTCCGTTTGAAATAAGATTAGACATTTAACTAAACCTTTTTTACAGTCCGTTCAACCGATTTTGACTTCTATTGCGTTGGTAGCACGACAAATGACAGCTGCAGTAAACAGTTGGTTTGTAACCACTTTTTTTGCTTTTAATGCCATCCTTATGCCTACGGTATAGAAGTCAAAATCGGTTGAACGGACTGTAAAAAAGGTTTGTTTAAATGTCTAATCTTATTTCAAACGGAGTATAGAAGTTGTCTCTCTTTCTATCGCGTAACTCTTATATCTTCTGACTACGTTACGCTCACTGAATTCGACAAGTCGAGCCCGCCAACTAGGGAAATATTATGTGCGAAACGAGTTAATTTTTTAATAGTTCGCATTTACGTTACGTTTGCTCCGCGCGTACGTTACGCTAGTCCCACAGAACTAAATGTACTTGGTGTCAATTATTAATTTAATAATCTCGTCATAATTCTTTAGCCACGAAAAATGTTATGACTTATGAGCAGAGACCGGAATCTGGGCGTCATTCCAGGGCCGTATCTACAAAATGTATTAATCAATTGAATCGTTTTTTTTATTCATTTGAATCCTACTATAATTTTTTAAATAGTCTTTTTTAAATGAAATAAGATTGTAATGTAATGATGAATAAGATGTAATAAGATGAAATTTTATCACAAAATAATATTAATCAACTGACTGGTTCTTTAATTACAATATAAAAATGATTGAAAAGTTTCAATTCTGGCATACCATACTTACTTAAATGAATACCAAAAGATGTATAAATAAGACATCACAGACAGACAAATTAAAAATCCGGAGTCACACGTGTTACATAAATTGAATACTGTGGGTGTGACTCCGGATCTATAATTTTTCTTTAAATTATTTTAGGGTTATAATATACACATTTTTGGAATGTGCTAATTAAGCCTTTTAATTTGATACCCAACACGGACGATGTTTTTTTTTAGTTCATTGCTTTATGTCCTCTAGAGAGCGCCATATTCATTTAAAGTGACGTCACATTTGTCAAATTATGATGAGGAGTTTAGAAGTTATGAGGTAACAGATGAACATACATACGTACCGGTCAAAATCATAACCATCCTTTTACTTCGCCCAAAAAACCCTATGTCCTAAACCGGTCATGGTCTACCTTTCATTTAAATCCGGTAACAAACAGACACATTTATACGATTAAGTACCTAATATTAAGTATGGAAAGTATGGACGTGTTCTCAGCCAGCCCATTTCATAAGGAGAATTAACAGCTAATTCTAAGTAGACAGACTAACGTTTGCATCTAAGTGCGCGATATTTTTAGCGTCCCTTTGTTATGTGCATTTAATTATATCCACAGGGACGTACTTGAAAACGATAATAATTATGTTTTCACTCCTCTTGCTCAAAAAGTTCGTCATTGTAGCGTACTAAAGCGGGGAAAACATAGCATATCTTGCTCTAGGTGAAAAAGTAATTTTTGTCTGTAACCAACGAGCCTACAAAAACGAAAAAGTCTTTAATCTTATGTAAAACTAGCTTTTTACTACCGCATACCGGGATAAAAATTTTCTTTAAAATTCAGATTGAACAAATTGTATACTTTAAAAAATAAAATAAACCATTTGTATTGGATTATTTTATTTTCTCGCAATCATAGTGAAAAGTAGAGTGCGGCGCTAAAACCCATTATAACTCGGTTTCTATTTACTCCCTCGCTTTAGCTCGGGAGTAAAACTACCTCGTTACAATGGGTTATTTTAGCCCCTCGTGTAACAATCTACTATTATTCCTGAGGCCCATTGGCACAGTGATCAAATGCATTTAACGATAAAAAAAACAAAACAATATTAAGGACTGCCTCGTTGGTCTAGGGTCTCGGGTCAGGCAAAGTGTTGTGTTTTCCATCTGGAATTTCTCAGTAGCAGCTTGGAGTGTGGGTTTTTCCCCGGTTGAGGGCAATAGGCTCGCCCCCTATTACATGAGACTTAAACATAACTGGCGAAATGTGGGTGTACTACATCTCTGCGTAACCATTCGGAGAAATACCAGGCGTGATATTAGGTAAATTTAAATAAAACATCGTTCTATTTCTGTCTATCGTTTGAAAATGACAGAGACTGAATGATGCTTTGAAATACGTTTAGCGCGTGCATTCTAAAAGTGGGCAACGTCGCAAATAGATGTCAAATAAATATTTCAATGTTATCATTAATTTGGCTATATAACTGTATGGAAATATGAAATAATATGGCTAACTAGTGAACTAAAATATTGATAATGAAATGCAATAATTAATACAGTAACACCGAATATTTAAGTAGTTTTAGAAGTAAAAAAAGTATTTGGGAACTGTCCAAATGACTTATACACCCAAAACGGTTACAATATTAAATTCAGTGTTATAATTGCAATAATATTTCTTAATTCCATACAGTGATATTGCCAAATTAATCAAAACAGGTAAATATTTCATAGCTAAGTATTTGCGACGTTGCCAACTTTTTAGAATCAACGCTCTTAAATGCATTTAGTGATTTGTAGTAAAGGTGGTACTAGAAGTATTTGTTTGACAATCAGAGTCAGACACTAACACGTGTCAACTGTTGGAATGTAACAATGTTTTTTTTTATTATCTTGATTATTATGTTTAACTTATCCTATAAGTAGATGCTTAGATTGTTTTTTGCTAAATGATCTGGACATGTTTTAGCCCTGAAATACTAATACTACTACTACTAGCCTCTAATGTTCCCACTGCTGGGACACAAGCCTCTTCTCTCGAGAGAGGGAGTGGACTGTAATTCACCACGCGGGCCCAATGCGAGTTGGTAGATGTCACATGTCTTCGAATTTTTGGTTGTTTGACATGCCGGTTTCCTCACGATGTTTTCCTTCATCGTTTTGAGAGCAGTGGTGATGAAAATATTGACACAAAGTGCCTGCCTTGGTTTAAATTTACGACCTACAACTCGTAAGTCGAGGCCATTACTGGGCCAACTCTGCTCCTTAACCTTATATTATGATATTAACTTGAAGCCTGCCATTATTTTGAGGAATATTTAACCTCTAAATTGACCGCCAATACAAACAGTTATCTCATCCTGTTTTCGTATTTCTCTCAAGGCATTATGACGGCACGTCTGGCGGTAATTATAGAATTATATTTTTGACGCATTTTCTTATACATTTAGAAAATCAGACGAAATATTATTTCTGCACAAATCTAAGAAATGTATTAGTAGGTGTAGGCTATACCCACATTTGCACTGACTGGACAGGTCCACTCAAATCTGTGTGGTTCTTTCCTCAAAATACCTTTTTAGACACTAATCTACATGGTCCTCATATGGCTTGACCAAGATTATGTCTGGACTTTAAAAGAGACTGTGACCTCTGAGTTTGTTTCGGCCTTTCTTCTCAGAGTAGTCAGATAGGAAACGCCGAACTCATCTAGCTTATTTTTTAATATTTTTTTATATGACGTGTAAAAGTGATTCCGATATCCTATTTACAGAATGAACAATTTCATTTCGCCAGTTATGTTTAAGTTCTATGAAATGAGGGACGATCCTAGGGCCATTAAAACAGCTCTTGTGCGCAAGAGCATTTTTTACATGGCTCCGAACATATTGATAAAATGGCCCAAATCATGGAGAACATTGAGTATATCTGCTCTTAAATACAAAGTAACAACAGCTGCACGGGTCGATCGATCAGGTTAAGCTACGCTTGCCGCGGTTGGTCTGTGAATGGGTGACCATCTTTACATACCAAGACTCCTCCGTGCCTCGGAAAGCACGTTAAGCCGTTGGTCCCGGCTGTCATTTGTAGATCTTTGACAGAGTCGTTAAGGGTAGTTAGAAGCCCAAAAAAGTCTGACAAAAAGTCTTACCAAGGGGTATCGTGTTACCTAGTAACTAAGTTGTGGAGGTCAGATAGGCAGTCGCTCCATGTAAAATACTGGTATTCAGCTGCATCCGGTTAGACTGGAAGCCGACCCCAACATAGTTGGGAAAAGGCTAGGCAGATGATGATTAATTGAAAGAACATATTATAATATTTCAGAGTTTATGAAAGAGGACAATTTTTCTTCGTTTTTGAAATTATGGTGTTGTCTTTTATTTAATGTTGTTTTCCACTGTGTAATAAGATCACTCCATAAAATAATGTATTATTTTTATTGTTGATGGAATTAAAATTTGCAATGACTTAATTAATAATAAGTATGGACATTGAATTTTAAAAATAACGTATAAGTAATTGTGATTTAATAAGTAATTTTATAATTTAATTTTGATAAAAATAGTCGCGGTTTGTGCACCATCTCTTCTTACCAATTTGTACGCCACGATACGCAACTGAACATGATAGAACATTTCTGGATTTAATATCTTGCATGCAATGTATGTACACCATATTTATACAAATAAATAAACTTACTTGACAATGGCATAAATCCAAACTCCGGAAGGCAATTGAAAAAATTCGCAAAAGTCAATACACGTTGCCCGACATAGATATCAAACCCCACATGCTCAGCAGTTGTGCTTACGACCACTAGGTCATCGGGGCAGTCCAACGAGCGGTAGAAATTCCAACATTTACAAAAATTCGTGTTATGACCAACATCTGCTTAAATTTTTATATATGTCGGAGACGGGTATGTGACTCTCGTCATTATCAGCGATATTTTAACTACTGTGGTCGTAGTGTGGGTAGTGTTGGTTAATACGCAATAGAAAAACAGTTTGCAGTTCACATCACATTATAATTTACTATCAAATTAATCATACTAGCTAAATTATACACACACTGGGTGCAACGGCGTTTATTAAAATCATAAATTAACAAAATGATCACAAATTACAACTAACACAATAACTGAGCACCACGAATCGAGAATAGTTCCGAGACGTCTTTACTCCATTGCGACCAGAGGCTGAATGCCTCCTCGCCGTGGCCTTAAAACATCACAACTCTGTAGAAGCGCGCTTGGTGTGGGTAGGTCACGTAATGTCGCCAGTGCAGTGGCGCGCTTGCGATTCGTTTTGTGTCCTTACTAATGACCGGATCCGACATATACAACTAGCTTCCGCCAGCGGCTTCGCCCGCGTGATATTTATAAATTACCAATTAAGCAGCGCCTCGCGGTTTCACCTGCATTAGGTCGTGATCCCGTGGGAATATCGGGATATAAAGTATCCTATGTGTTAATCCAGATTAGGTATAAACTATCTGTGTGCTAACTTTCATTCAAATCTGTTTAGTAGGTTTTGCGTGAAAGGAAACATCACAAAATTGTCGCTGACGTTCATAGTCGGGGTCACCAATTTAGTGGTATGAGGAACAGGTAAAGTTCACTCATCCAGCATAGAAAAGGGAGGATCCTCCGACCAGACGGGTGTTGTGTCTGGCGGGCAACTGCCCCACAGTTTGAAGTTGAAATCTAGTATGTATGTCGATCGCTCGGTAAACTCTAACTGCGCGAAGCAGGATTTGTGTGACGTCATGTCTATGATGCGTAGTTATGTGGCGGTGTAACCGCGACATATCCATCCATCCTCGCAAACTTTCCCACTTATAATATAATATATAATGCAGTAGCAATGGCTTTCATTTTGACAGTTCAACAACATTCATTGCGTTATTTACGTTGTTGAGCAGATTTTTTTTTCTGATTTATAAAGCAATGGATTAGCAATCTGTTTCAAAACGATTCAGATTGTGGCTGATCGTGTAGTACGCAATGCAGGTAAACAATGTATTAATTCCGTAATACATTGTTTTCATTCTATTGGTTTACGCGCGGTGCACGCCAGTAAAGCTCCCAGTTGGCATGATTTTTCCGATATCTTCAACAATCATTGTCATATTTCAGCCAATTTACACAAAACCGTAATGAATTTTACACTTAAATATCCATCATGAATCACTCCGTCCATTGGTGAAAACCGTATGAAAATCCGTTCGATAGTTTTTGAGTTTATCGCGTTCACACAGATGCGTCGGGGGGACTTTGTTTTATATCTATGTAGTGATATTGTCTAGGTAGCAGACGCCTTGAAATTCGTAAATAAACACGCTTATAAATAACTAGACACGTCGTCGGTGACTGTTTTAAAAGGAAATGGCCTATAAAGCTGCAATTTGGACAGCCGCACTGACCGTCGTGACCGTATTGTTATTAGAGATCCGTTGTACAGTCACAAGCAACAATATGCATACACTTAAAAGTTAAAATGATTTTTTCGTGGAATGACAATTGCAACTTGACATAAGCCCTATGTCAGAGATGGTGAACCTATCTACGTGCCATTTTTTCCAAATACATAAGTATTGAATGTTGCCATGACGTGCCAACAAACCATAAAGACGTAGTGAGTCCCGGAAAAATATATTATATAAATACTTTCACAATAATACCTTTATTATTATACAGTAATGTTAATATTTATTTGAATTAAATAAAAAATTTGTTCGACTTCTGCTGTTGTAAACTAGATGACTCAAGTACAGACGCCAGCACATCAAGCTACCCGAAACTGTCAAATTTTCCCAATCAACTTTGAACCTTACACATCAGCGATAAAGTTGAAAATCTATTAAATAAATTTGACAGATTGTAGTAGCTTGATGTGCTGGCGTCTGTACCTAAATTCCTGAAATGATGTCGTGCCTAAATTATTTAGTCACGTGCCATTGGTTCGCCACCCCTGCCCTATGTAGTGTGGGACTGTGGGTTCCAAAATACTATATTCCTCACAACATACAATTACAATCAATACAGTAGGAGAAAATAGGAGCTCGTGGCTAAGCTTAATAACAGCCACACGGGTCGATCCATCAGGTTAAGCTACGCTTGCCGTGGTTGGTCTGTGGATGGGTGACCATCTTTACATACCGAGACTCCTCCGTGCCTCGGAAAGCACGTTAAACCGTTGGTCCCGGCTGTCATTCGTAGATCTTTGACAGTCGTTACGGGTCATCAGAAGCCCAAAAGTCTGAAACCAGTCTTACCAAGGGGTATCGTATTACCCAGTTTCTGGGTTGTGGAGGTCAGATAGGCAGTCGCTCCATGTAAAATACCGGTATTCAGCTGCATCCGGTTAGACTAGAAGCTGACCCCAACATAGTTGGGAAAAGGCTAGACAAATTGACAGTAGGAGAAAATAACTCAAAAAAGTTGATAATTGTATACCTACATATTATTGCTCGTGACTGTACACTGTACAGACACGTGAGTGGAAGTTGAGCTGCTGATCAATTGAGAAACCACGAAGGGGCTTGGGTCCAGGACTCCAGGGGGCGTAACACTGCGTAATCACAATCTGAATGATTTTGAAGGTTATTGCTAATCCATTGCTTCATATGTTCGAAAAATATATCAGCTCAACAACGTACATAACGCAATGAATGTTGTTGAACTGTCAAAACGAAAGCCATTGCTACTGTAAGTCTGTTACGCAATCACCCCGCAGGTCGATATTGGACGAAAAACTCTTTTACAAAAAAAACAACCTATTTGCAAAATAACTTTAATTTCTGTAGAAAGTCAGCTTTGTTTGTTGGTTTTTATTTTTTTAATTCCGTTGTATTTTTTTTTTTTTGTAAAAAGTAGTTATTGTTTTTTAAATACATATATTGGATCACCTCTGAGGTAACCTTTCCAAAAAAAAGATTCTGAAATATCAAATCTGTTTTTTTTTTTCATTTTGGGATTTTAAAAATTAGTAGCATCGTTCCACGTCTGTCTTGTGTTGTCCATGTCTTTTATTAAACGAATAAAAATAATCTTGTAAAAGTGCAAGTATTAGAATACATATTTACTAACAGAATTTAAAAAAAAAAACATTTATTTAAATTAATTTCAATGGTCAGTTATGGTAGACTTGAAATAAAATTAAGTAGACAAGACAAAAGTCCGTCCCTGCCCACGACGACGTCACGGATTCCGCCATTTTCTAAGCAATTATTTCGGATGCAGCGACGAGACGATCTAATAATAGTTTTATACCCTTGCCACTTTAATTAGACGTACTGCATTATTCTAAGTGTAAGAGTGGGCGGTAAACGCTAAGCTACGACTTCAACAAAGCATTTTTAACATTTAATTTTAATTCGAAAAAGAATTGGTAAAGTGCAAGTGAGACTCTATGCTCTAAGGAGACTCATTTTAGAGCAATCTTAACGAAACTTAAAAAAATCCTTTGTGACAGACGGGCAAAAAAGATCGAATACTCTATAAAGGCTCGTACAGAACAGCGCGATATCGCGGTGGATATGTACAGACGCCAGCACATCAGACTACTACAATCTGTCAAATTTATTTAATAGATTTTCAACTTTATAGCTGAAGTACAAGGTTCAAAGTTGATTGGGAAAATTTGACAGTTTCGGGTAACTTGATGTGCTGGCGTTTGTACACCATAAAATTACAAACATAAATGTAGAAATTTTAAAAAAATTGACTTTATAATAGATTATTTTTGCTTTTACGGTATAGAAACCTTAAAAACACTTTCTTATAGCCAGAGATGCCATAGCTAAAAAAAGTGTTGGCTGGTTGTTGACTGCTTAACCGGGCTTAATAAATGACGTCATGCCACATTTTAACTCAAAGTATCGCCGTAATCTTTTGATTACGCAAAAAAAAAGAAAAAATACGTGTCCAATACTTTTTAATAAACTATATAACAGACAATTTTTTTTTTTTTAAATTATGCCTTTTGTAATTATGCAGCTGCATAAAACATCACCGGGGATTCCATCAATTTATTTATATTATTTATTAAGTTTATGCTCGTGCCAAAATGTGGGCGTCCAACAGTAAACCTTTGAGAATAGGTGGCTGTGTTTATTACACCTTGGCTCGCAGGGAGTGGGCGGCCAGGCAATTTTATTTTACAAGTTATTTTTCACACATATCAGCATATACCTATTTGAGGTGTGTGTGTATGTGTTAGAATTGTTAATTTCATGAAGTGGTCGACCATTTCATGTAATAGAAAATCGACCGCTGGCCACATCATGCTGTGGTCTGGCCAGATAATTGAATACTCAACGTTTTACGATATGACCAGTTAAACGTACGACTACTTCATGATGTGGCCAAACATTAGTGATCATATCGTAAAATAGTTAGATTATCCACCGGTAGAGGCGTTGATGTCGCTTTGTTTTTGTTGTGCATCATGGCCGGCGCCGCGACATAGCTACAAGAAATCAAACAAAGTAGGGTGATCACGTAAAAAAATCGATAAACTTTTATTGGATTTCCAAAGTTCAAAGTTTTTATTAAAGTGATTTTTGGTAATACAACAGGGTCTTAAAAATATTTTATAGTAGCTCAAAAATCTACCCTATAAAAGCATGCATTGTTGAATTACAATATTAGAAATTACGTTAAAAATTACATGAAACTTAGGTAACGAACAATCAATAAAATCAATAATCAATAGAAATTAAAAACAAGACATATTAGATTGTAATAAATTAGTAGACATATGAATATTACATTAAAACATAAATACATAAAATGGTCAGTCACATGAAATTTTGTCAACTAGGAATTCGTCAATGGTATAGTAGCATTTGTCTATTAAAAATTTATTTCGTTTACGTTTAAATTGTGTCAAGTTTAAATCTTCCAAATAGGATAATATGGAAAGCGACCAATTTGAAAGTAGCGCTCGCCAGCTGCTACCGCGGCACCGCTCGCTTCCATCGCTCGGCTTGCGCGCCGCTCGGCTTGGTCACAGTTCTAACCCCATTTGGTCGAGGTGCCACAAGCGGCGTGAAATGCAACATAACTAATGACTTTAAAAATTTGTTTAATCAGTAACTTGCACCTAAATACCTACCGTCTTTTTTAAACCATTTTTATTTTTACTTCCCACTCCGACTGAACTCCCTTCCCCAGTTTTCAAACACGATCATGTTTCAATTAGGTCAAATTCAGTCACTTTATGTTTTATTATCTAAATTGATCGCTTTCCCGCCCACCGGGCAGATGTCCCTTCTGCAACTGTGCAGAATAATAACAGAAGTTCCACTGCAAAGGATGCGCGATCGCCATCAAAATTAACCAACGCATGTTAAATGCCGCGGTAATTATTACCGAACGAAACATTTACATTATGTAAAAGAACAAAAATATATACAACATGTTCTTTTGATATCCCATAACTCTATGAATAACTGGCATATGAATTATTGTTCAATTTTTTTTTTCTTTTTCATACAAAATAATTTGACAAAGTCACGATTATTCATGTAATATACGTGAAATAAAAAAAATGCATTTTTTTTTAAATATAGACAGACTACTATGCTCTTTAAAAAAAATTATGACAATTTCGAATTTTCTTAGCTTTAAATATGAATGATTGGTTTGAATGAAAATGAACTCGTACTTATCAATGAAACTTACACACACATCGAGAGTCTAGTCAGTGTTATGTTATCTTCAAAACTATGTATTTTTGGAACACTTGTTCTAGGAATTTTTGTATTAATTATCCTATACTATTAAACGAGCAATATTTGTATATAAATTTGTACTCACGTTCTCGAAATCGGCTCTAACAATTTCGATGAAACTTGCAACATCGGGGTTTACGGGGGCGAAAAATCGTAGATCGATTTTTCGCCCCCGTAAACCCCGCTAGGTCTCATTTCTGGGAAAATTAGTTTCCCCGTATTTTTCACCCGAGCAAAGCTCGGTCGCCCAAAGTTTAGAACAAGATAATGAATAATGACATGGCAGCATGGAATTAGTAAGTACCTACTATCATAGCAGCATGGAATATGTAGGTACTATACATGGATTAATATGAACTTTCCTATACTATTAAATGAGCATTCTCTATTTTCACCTGAGCAGAGCTCGGTCACCCAGGTACTTTTTACTTATAGCATATAACCTTAGAATTATGGGACATCAAAAGGGACACGTTGTTTACAAATAAAAGAAATTAAATTTTAAGCTATTGCATAGCTTTTACGCGGGCTTTGAACGCGGCGACCGAATCAAGAAATTCCGTAACGAAAATAAAACCTAACACCCCCCACTCCGCCTACCATGTAATGACGGTTCTCATGACAACGTGATGTTGTCATGGGAACGTAATTTTTGTTTTATGTCATCACGTCATCATCCCAAGTGTAGCGTTGACAAATAGGAAGTATGGAGGTTACAAATGCTATGCAATAGCTTTACCGCGGCAGTCCCCGAGTGCCACACGTTTTTTTTTTAAAATTTTATAACTTCCACAAGTTACACAGTCTTTAGTAGTTGCTTTGCTCATGGAATATCCGCCCATCTGTCACTACAGGTTAAAAATCCAGTAGAACAAGATTAGGTTCTTATTGTACAATCAAGTCGACCACCATAAAACAAAAACGCCAAGTCAGTAAGTCAACGACATTAGCTGGACAACACATAGATGTATTATTTTAAACTAGAGATAGCATCATAAAATTACACCATAGTATTTCAATAATTGACGTCGGGTATACCACGCATTACATCGTTTATTTTTACATTCGCACTAAGTACTTACTATGGTTCGTCTGAGTCGCATCCGTCTCTCTCCGTACCGTTTATATCATTAGAGTACAAAGTAACGCTACATTTGATTCGCTTCATCGTGCACCGCAGCGGCAGGCAATGCCGTGTGTTTGTGTGTCGTGTGTGTATTAGTTAACATACACTAAGAGGAGACTCCCTAAATTGTATGTTAATTTGCATAAATATTCTGAAAAAGTTACAATCAAAATGGAACTTTAGTGTATGATTTATTGGATCTTTTTCTTTCCATATATAAGACAGTTACGTAATTGGAACATTTTCGCTCGATTCATTTTTTATTCGAAAATCTGGTCTTTTTTAAAGATTATTTGAAACAAAAACAAGATTACTCGGTTTTTAAGTCTAACATAATTATTTACAGTAAGAAAATATAGTTTATTATCCAGATATAAGATATTTTTTCTCTAGATCAATAATTACTTTAATTATAAACGAAATAAGAATAGAGACTTACGATATTTAGTTCCGTGCTCGAACACGACCAAAGAGCGCACGCGATATTCAACTTTATTACTGATGTATTAGCGTTTAGCACATAGTAGAGTAGTGGGTGCATGGGGGCGGAGTTTGCGTGGAAATTCTCTTTGGAGAGCCTGGTCTTAAGCAGAATTCTGTAAAACTCACTTCGAATCACAATCACGTGACTGCACATAATTTTATATTCAGAAGCGAACTCAGTTGTTGGTAAATCAGTGCGGAACACTCACATCTCTTTTCAACTTTTTGACACTAGCACACTAATATTGTATACTTACTAACATGTGAATGTTTCTAGCAGGTTCAACTTCTAGCCTTCTACACATAAACAACATGTCTATTCTTACGCACAGTGACACTACTGATATTGATCTAAATTAGTTTAATCTCGTAGGTAAAGCCATGTAAGCCTTCTGCACATTTGAATGCATGATGTCTGTCCTAGGCAACCATTCCCGCCCACGTGCTGAACGTAAAATGCTCGTTTAATACACAGAAATAATTATGTTATGAAGATAATTAAATTGTTCAAATTAATACAGTATGTGTAAATAATTATGGAGAACTGAGATGTCAATGACCGTTGGAGTGGACTTGTTCTTGAGAAGAGTTCCCGAATCGGCAAACGTAGCGTAGGATGCCCTCAGGCTAAATGGAGTGGCGATCTTCGCAGAATGGTTGGCTGCAGCATGATAAGATTAATGATTTTATACTGAAGATCACGTCTAAACGAGTAGTGTTAATGATTTGGAAAAAATATATGTTAAATTAGAGCATTTTCTTAATAACTTTACATGTAATTATTTTAGATTATGTTTATATTAAATAGTGAAATTAATTTGTGTGAACTTATGTCTAACGCGGAAAAATAAAATGAGAATCACGTAAAATCTATCAAGCGTATTTTTCTGAAACTTTCACCATTTTAAAGATAATTTAATTATTGATCTTTTTAACCGACTTCCAAAAGGAGGAGGTTCTCAATTTGACTGTATGCTTTTTTTTTTGTATGTTTGTTACGCGATTACTCCGCCAATTATGAATTGATTTTGATGATTCCTTTTTTGTTTGGTAGGTCATACTTCAAAGGTGGTCCCATATAAATTTTATTGAGTTTGCTTGGGTAGTTTTTGAGTTAGCTTCAATAATACGTATTTTTTTCCCACTCAGTATGTGGATGATATAATAAGTTCCTCTCACTGTTATTTACATAGTAGGTAGTGGTATTCGAATTTGTGTGGGGTAGGTACCACCACTAAAAAGTGAAAAATAAAAACTTTTTACAAAAAAAATAGTTTTATTAAAATACCTTTTGTGTTGTGTATAATAAATTAATAATGCGTCTAATTTGGGTCAGCGCACTTTGATGGACGAGTCCTATTACTGGCTGGACGTACGACGCGTTGCGTGAGCTCAGTACAGAACACGCAAGCCAACGATTGATGTCGGGGAAGTTATATATATGGTGTTCGCGCGGTAACCTCTTGCCCGATGCAGGATTTGTGTGACGTCAGGATTTTGTGTGACGTCAGGTCTTTGATGCGTAGTTCGCATGTGGCGTACATCGCCACATGCGTCCTAGCTGTGTCCTATTAGTGGGCCTATAAAGGCAATCCCAACCTATAAGTAAATCATTCTATGCTTATAATGCCTTTAAATGAAATAACTTGACATGATTGTATTTTATTGTTGCAGGTCACTTCCTGTACCTGGCTGTGGATCCTACGATGGAGAACATGGTTATCAAGTCACCGCCGTTCAGAGGATTATGGGAGTTTTGTCAGGTATAGTTTTCTTTTGTATATTAGTTCAAAGATTTATTTTTTTATTTTAACTAGCGACCCGCCCCGGCTTCGCACGGGTATAAACCGGGTTATTATACACATAAACCTTCCTCTTCAATCACTCTATCTATTAAAAAAAACCGCATCAAAATCCGTTGCGTAGTTTTAAAGATTTAAGCATATATAGGGATATAGGGACAGAGAAAGCGACTTTGTTTTATACTATGTAGTGATGCTTCTAATTTTATCAATTCACCTTACCTTGTAAACGTTGTACAGACACATCAGGCTACTACAATCTGTCAAATTTATTTAATAGATTTTCAACTTTATTGCTACAGTGTAAGGTGCAAAGTTGATTGGGAAAATTTGACAGTTTCGGGTAGCTTGATGTGCTGGGATATTATGTTCCATATCTTTAGCCTATACAATATGTAAAAAAGCCATGTCTTCGTATGGGTGTTGTTAGGTATCGTACTGCGAGTCTATTTATATGGTAATTTTCAGAAAAAAAAAAAAAAACAAAATCACCACATTTTTTTTTTCAATGGGGAATTTCAAGGGGTTGTTACATGGGGCGCGGGCGGTTTAGCGGGTGTCTACAAGTCATAACTTATGACCCCTGTTGAAAATTTCCTAATTTTTAATGGATTTGGGGTAATTTTTGGTAGGTACTAAAAATGTAAATTTTAAATAGCAATAACTTTTTATTTACAATAATAATAACGTTTTTTTTACTCCTCTTGCTCAAAAAGTACGTTATTATAGCGTACCAGAGCGGGGAAAAAAATAGCATATCTTGCTCTAGGGGGAAAAAGCAATTTTTGTCTGCAACCAAAACGAAAAAGTCTTTATTCTTATGTAAAACTTGCTTTTTTTTACCGCATACCGGGATAAAAAGTTTCCTTAAAAATTCAGATTGACCAAATTGCATATTTTTTTAAATAAAATAAACTATTTAATATTGTATTGGATTATTTTATTTTCTCGCAATCGTAGTGAAAAGTAGAGTGTAACACGCGGCGCCAAAACCCATTATAACTCGGTTTCTATTTATTCCCTCGCTAAAGCTCAGGAGTAAAACTACCTCGATAGAATGGGTTATTTTAGCCCCTCGTATAACAATCTACTATTATTACTTTTTGGTAATGTTATTTCAGTACCTATGTGTCCCTTTCGGATCGGATTTTTGAACATATTGTAAAAAAAAAGCCTCTTTATTTCATGCAATCTTTGAATATCATGCAAATAATTTAAAATTACGATTTCTAATTTCATGCATTATAATTATGGAACATAGTTTATTATTAAATAAAATTGATAAGTTTCAAACGCTACATTTGACATATTGCATATCTGGCGAAATATGGGTGTACTAAACACTTCTGCCTGTACCCATTTGAGAAATGCAGGCTTGATGATATGTATTGAGATTCACAATGTCATGCGTTATGTTTTTATCCAACAGCTGGAAGCCAATCTCCATCAAAGCAAGATGCAGAACGCGAGCATCAAACTGGTGTCGGAGGCCACGACGACTGAAGTCCAATGGATTGCAGGGGAGATCACTGGCAATAACTTCGATGTGTAAGTAAAAACTGTCATCATCTCTTTGTCCTAATCTTCGTTTGTCTTTTCGTTTCTTAGAACCTCACTCAAAACTCAAGCATAACTTGCAACTCGTTTAAAGCCTTTTGATTGGTTGAAACTCGATTTAAGTAATGTTGAGTCATTACTTAAATACAGGTATTAGACTCGGCGCAAACGACCACAGCCACCGGTGGCTGTCGTCTCTTGCTGCGGTGTTGAGGAGTACTTTTCTTTTTTTTTTTTGGTTGGGAAATTATCAAATAATGGTTGATTTTGACTATGGCGAGCGAATCGCGGCGATGGTCTCGCCGTGCCTTCAAATTCTCGCCACGATGATATCGCCGTGTAGGTAGTGATTGCTTCATAGAGTTCCTATTCAATTTGATGCCACGGCGTGACATTACCGCATAGGTACTCTCGCCCGTGTAGATGGCGCTTAACCGTACAAATTACAGGGAAATATTCACCAAAAATTCGAACTCATCCACCAACACACTGGCTGCCCCGGATTTAGAATTCTTTTGAGGCGGGGTTAAAACTGCCGTCTGCCGCCCCCCGCCAATCTTTTATGGGGATGCGCTAAGTTAGCCACCGCGAAATTAAAATTTTCTCAAAATGAAAATTTTGGCAGCAACATATTAATCAAATTGTATCGATCGATAATGCGCCAATTCAACAGGGGCGCCAAAACTGTTGTAAAAAAGAAAAAAAATAGAAAGATTATAAAAATTCAAATTCAAATTCTTTATTGCGAACTAAGTGTACAATATTTTGAAGATGTTAACAATAGATAGGTTCTTAGAACTTAGTTGCCTGTTAAGGCATTGCAATTAAATGGATATAAAAATTTAATAAAAAACATAAACATACTCAATATTCCAGTTATCTATACATTTTACATTATATTATATTAAATGTGCTGCGTGTCTCATTTATTGCAAAGTAGCTGTGTGCTGGGTGGTGCACTTGTCTGCTACGCTTGAATTGAAGTTGGCGACCGAAGCACGGGCCCCGGCGTCCCCCCTCCAGATTCGGAGCTGCACACTGGGCTCGGGTGCTGAATAACAGAGATAGAAGCCTGAGTCCCAGCAATGGAAACATTAAAGCTTAATTATGTAAATCAAACTCATTCTCCTCTACCTTTTCAGCTGGCAACCTTGGCGAGTCATGATCGGCAAGGTCCTGCAAGAAGTCCGGATAATCATAGAGATCACACGTCCGACCTACGTCAGCCTCTCGCAGACTCTGCCGCATATCGCCATAGACAATATAAGGATGATGGACTGCGGACCTGAGCCTCCAGTCTATGGCGGTAAATGTGTGCCTGGGCAGCTGAAGTGCAAGATTATGAATGTGAGTTTATTTGAAGTAGTAGTAAGCTTTTTGGAATAACCCGATAAAACTTTTCTCAGTAGCAGTAGCAGCCCAGAGACTGGATTTGTGCCCGGTTGATTGCATTGGGATCGCCCCCATTGCCTGATGGGACTTAAACATAACTGGAGAAATGTGGGTGTAACTATATACCTTTGCTCAACCCATCGGGGAATACAGGCTGTGTTATGTTATTTTTAGTAATAGCAAGCTCTTTGTGAAGGAGCTCATGCATGGAAGTGCTTCCACCATACGAGCTGCCGCCAAGCAGCGTTATTGTGTTCTGGCTTGAAGGGGTTTCATGTGTTCTACAATTCAGCACCTATATACTTGTCTCTGGGATAGCAAGACATCTGTGGTGTCTCTGCTGGAACTAAAATATAACTGGCGAAATGTGGCTGTGCCTTATGCCTTTCCTTCAAACACTGGATCACCTACAGACAGAAAACATACTTAAAGAACAATACTCGTGATAATTAAATAGTAATGTAGGCAAACAAATTCTCATAATAACCCAAAGTTCAGCCACCAAGCATAATCATAATCACTCACACACACACATACACAAACACACGCGGATACACAAAAACACAAACACATACATACACACAAACCACTCAAGAGCATGCATGCACTAAGTCCCTACATTTCAAGTTTTTTTAATTTTATTGCATAAATTGTTATTTTCAAAAAACGGATGAAAACACTGACTCCTGTAACACAGGTACCACCTAGCGCAGGAGTCAGGGCTTCAAATTATAATGTAAAAACGTTTTGAAGTGAAAACTTCTTTAGGCGCGTTGGGCATTTTTGAGATAGGAAAAAACAATTGAACTCGCGACACCGTTACCAACACCTCATTTTTGTAAACGCGATTGTGCTCTTTATTAATGTTACGTTACGGATCAATGTTCTATGCAAGTATTTTTACTTTAAAGGTTTTGGAAGTATTTTTTTTCAATTGTCAATATAACATTTTTTATTTGTTATTTTTATCTATCCACCCTTCGGGGAGTTCATGCATGACGTCATGTCATATATACAGCTAATACAACAACAACAACAACAAAAGTCATTTATTCAAACTAGGCTGAGAATCAGCACTTTTCGAACGTCAAAATTACATAAGACAGTCCCCCAAAAACGCCCACCCTTCACCACTTCCTAGTGCCTTTAGCTGGGAAGAAGAAGTGGTGCAACAAACTCCCCAGCAGCACAGCTGTCTGTTCAAGTTAGAAAAAAAAATGATTCTATACAAAAGTATGCAAAATAACTTACATTATGCAACACAAAACATAATTTAAATGATAAATTATTGACCATATGTCAGCTAGCACACGCCAATATACCAACCTAATCTATTTGTTTCTATTTACAGAACGATTCGTGCATCAAGCTGCAGCAAGTCTGCGACCTGGTGAAGGACTGTGATGATGGGAGCGACGAGACACGGAACTGTGGTGCGTATACGTATAACGCACATTTGGGTGGTCCACAACGCCACGCATCCAAATCCCCTACATTTTGCCACATAATAATGTATGATGCGTATCCAAGCGGACCGCACCGGCTAATTTTGCATTGCTGCCTACGACAGAAAATACGACGACATAATAGGGATGATGCCTGGGTCAAAAAAAGAAATTCTATTTAGTGCGTCAGTCAGATAATAAATAGTAGATTGTTTACCAAGGGAGCAAACAACTATTTTTGAGGCGAGAGTGTTTCTTTGAATCCTGAGCGTAGCGAGGGATTCAAAGTTCGTCCTCGAGCTTAAAATAGTGTTGCTCCCGAGGTGAACACTATACTTTTTATCACCCTCTATGAGAAAAAAAAAAAAGTCTGTGATCCGACTCCCGTCAGGAACGAAGTTCCTTCTCACGTATACGCCATCTTGGATTTTCATTTTGACCAAATTCAAAATCTCTCTATCTCTCTTGCCAGCCTGTTTCTTGTTCATACAATGTTTGTGTTTGATTTCTTTGGTGATTGGAACTTTTACTAACAATATAAACATTCCAAATTCAAATCACTTTTAATCCCTAGGGATTAAAAAGCTATTTTAGTCCCTGTTTACGAAGAACAAACTAGCTGTTTTTGAATAGATGTAATAAAAAATTATTTTGCTTCAGACAAAATGCCGTACGGGTCATACTGCAACTTCGAGCAAGATGCGTGTGGGTTCGAGAATGTACCTCAGTAAGTAGAAAATAGATATAATAATAAGTGTTACTAAGGCTTGAATTCCTCTTATGCTGACGTCTGTCGCGCGTGCGTATATACATTGTTTCTATATAGCACCATACTGCGACGATGACGTCAGCAGCGCGTATGTACGTAAATTGCGTACGCGACCGACATCAAAAAGAAAGAAAGAAAAATAGGTTTATTTGTCACAGAAACACGTGCATAGATAAAAGACAAGAGTAATCAGAGAACAACACAAAGTACATAACAAATCACGAGCATAGAACAGAAATTACTTAGGCCGCAGCTGCACGACATGACTGACAAGAAGGCTTCCAGTCAGCATGATGCAGTGCTATGGGGGATCCACAGCACAGCGCTGATTTTCAGTGGTTACCCGATCAGCGTAAGAGAAATTCAGGCATAATGTAAGGGGCTGACGGGATCCGCTAGGGCCGATGCCTGCAGGGGTTGCGAATAAAACCGAAAGGGAAATCGTGGTCACCGGCAACATGGCACTTCTCCCGCTCCACCCAGAGCGGGAGAAGTTATTTGATAATTTCCCAGCAAAAAAAAAAAGGTAAGCGGCCAAGTGTGAGACATCGTGAACAAGAAACATCGTATACATCACGCTACTTCATCTAAGGGCAGGGGCGTAGCTACCGCCGTATCTGCTATATCAATTATACGGGGCCCCCGGGCCACGTGGGCCCCCGACGTGCGTAAGCAAAAATTAATAAAAACTTCCCAAATAAAAAAAAAAAATCATTAGCTATAAATCATTTAATAAATCAGTTTGCCGAAAAAAAGGCAAGGAGAGGAGTGTATATTTAATTTGTTTGTAATTTTTTTGGAAAAAGTGACAGATAGATAATATGATGAATAAATATTTCTTTTAATTTTATGCAAACATTTTTTTTTCTTTTGTGAGAAATCTTTACCCTTCATAAGGGACCCCAAACAAATTTTTATATGGGGCCCCGCTACGCCACTGTCTAAGGGGGAAGGGGAAGGTTTATAGGACATATTTATTTAACAGCACCCTGACTATGGAAACGAAGCCCCAATGGCTACCAAAATTGCCACCTTGGATACCAATCACTTAGCAATGTCCCGCAACAGTTGTCTAACTCTAAAATCCTAATGATAAACCCGACACCGCCGACCTTATAACGAACTCTTTTCCCACAGGCCAATCCTCCGCTGGTCGCGCCACAACGGGCCGACGCCCACGGACAAGACGGGCCCCGACAGCGACCACACGTGCGGCGAGCTGCAGCCGCACCCCACCGTCATGGTGCCGCTGCTGTACCCGGCGCACCTCAACCACACGTGCGTGGGCTACTACTTCTTTGTCAACATGAACGTCACCGGCCCCAACCAGAAGAAGGCGGACTTTGCTTCCACTGCTGTTATGAGGACGGTCGTCTTTAATCCGCCGCCGAAAGTCCACGGGAATATTACGTCGAGATATTATAATTGTTGTATGGTGAGTTTGTCTTTTTCTTTCTGCAATTTTTACACCATCTCCAAGTCTGTAATCTCTTCGATTTACTGCCTAGATTCTGGGTTATCCCGGCCAGTCTAAGTGTTATTGGGTTTTCCTATTACGAATTTCTTAGCATTAGACTGGAGTATGAATTTTGTGCTATGTTTATGGTAATAACTAACATAATTGGCGAAATGTGGGTATACAGTCAACAGATGAGCTAAGAACTTAAAAAATTAATAAACCTACATGGGCACTTATGAAACGTCAGAAGCTAGGTGCACAGTTCTAATTGGTCGCTTCCTATGGAGAAGATCCGGCAAGAAACTCCACGTTTACTCTTTTAAAAATAACGGACTTTTACGAGTACAATACTTTCAAATAACAGTGTTACTAGGTATGGGAGGACAGTGTAGGTCTTTCAATAAGTACCAGGTACTTAACAAAATAGAAAATAGTCAACAGATCTACAGTCCACTAAGCCTACAGCGTTCTCAGATTCACAAAATAGAAAAGAATCTATACAAAACATAAATAAATTAATAAAAATAAAAACCTATTTTGATGAATTGCTAAAAGTAATCAATCACAAAATGGTGAGTTATCTTTCTGTACATCTGTTTCGTTGTTGGACTGTACTATACAACTCTGCCAATCCGTTCGGCTAATAATTATGGCGTGATGTTATTTTTGGTTATGTTAAGTCCAAGATTCTAACCCAGTTCTCCCATCCACAGATACGTTTCTACTATACCCAATACGGTCGGAACTTCGGCTCTCTCAGTGTGAACGTGGTGGAACTGACGAAACGCGGCAACATCACCACCTCTGTCTGGTTTAGTACCAAGGACATGGGCCAGCCTTGGTACAGGGCTTCTATCTTCTTGCCTAATGTGACCAGAAGGTAAGCATTTTATCTAAATGAGGATGAAGTCTCCATCATCATACTCATCATTCAGACAAGTATCGCCACAGCAACTGGTCTTGTTTCCCGTAAGCGGTGGACTTCACCAACACCAATGGATTCCATAGGACGTCGGTACATAGATTTAAGACGCATTTATGTATAATGCCACATGAAAGCATAATATATAGTATATATTATCGAGCGTCAGCAGTAGGTGATTACGTTGGGCAGTCTGGTCTACGTATTTATATTTTTTGCCTTGCCGCGATCGACTGGACTAACAGTCGCGATCGACCGGTCGATCGCGATCGACCTGTTGGCCACCCCTGATATATACCAATGGAAACATTAAGAAGTATTAATTTATTATTTCTACAGGAATTTCTATCAGTTGACCTAAAATAATATGCCGCTAGACATGGGGTTACATACTTTAGGCTTTATATATGTCACGGCTACAACCCGAAGTGTGGCTATACCTAGTTTTAGCCGGCTACACCTAGTTTTAGCCGGCTACACCTAGGTGCGGCAGGTAGCAGTTGGTTAAACTTAGTTGTATCAAATGAAAATGGCTGAAAGAATAAAAGCTTTATTTGGAACAACTTAAGTTTACAATTTACATAGGAAAACGAAGATAGCCACAAAAGTAAAATACTGTGGCGCAGCCATCAACGCCCAACTCTTAAAATTATGTACACAAAGACATTGTTCCAGACTTCCCAAAGAAAGTTAATTAAATAATTACAAAAAATTAATTTTAAAAAAATTGAATAAAAAGAGAATATACTCTATGTGGAAGTTAATATGTAGTATAAGTATGTAGAGTGGAGGTGGGGTGAAGTGTGTATGTGTGTGTGTGTGTGTATGTTTACCGTGATTATGATGCCACAAGTTGCTCAGTTTCTTCATAAGACAAGGATTTAAGCCAGTCAGTCACTTTTCTCTTCAATAGACTTTTAGTCATAGGGTAAATATTAAGAAAGGTAGGGTAGGTTAGAACTGTGACCACATAACACACAGCACGAGCCGAGCAAGCGAAGCGAGCAGTGCCGCAGCAGCGGCCGGCGAGTGCCAGGGTCCATTTAGGCACAAGAGGTACATTCTTTTGTGTCAGAGTGTGAGTAATATACCCTGTTGTGTGGTCACAGTTCTGATCTAACCTAACCTACCTTTCAGCCATTAGCTACAAGGCTAGTTTTAGCACAATGCAACCGGTTACACCTAGTTCTAGCCGTGAATTAATAGGCTACACCTAAGTTTAACCAACTGTAACCAGCCGCACCTAGTTGTAGCCGGCTAAAATTAGGTATAGCCGCACTTCGGGTTTTAGCCGTAACATACACATCAAGAAATTCTCAGTCGTACTTTGGAGTTTGAATTTGCTTCTTATTATATCGGAGTAAAACAGATTCGGCGAAATGTGGTTGCCATACACCTCTACCAACCCCTGCCGGAAAATACAAGCATGACATTACGTTATATGATAAACCTCTTTCTTCCAGATACTTCCTAGAGTTCAAGACTCGTATGGGCATGCGGATATACTCGGACTCCGCAATAGATGACTTCTCGATGGCTCCGGAGTGTTTCGGTCTCAACATGGATCCGAAGGAGCTTGGCGACTATAATTATTACGATCCGTCGTTTGAGGAGCAGACCACGCCGCATCCTGCGTTTGCTGAGAAGCCATGTAAGTTCATTTTACGCTTTATATTTGATAACCTAGACATGTGCCAATTTTCTCTCGTGTTTTTTGGAATAATTTTATAATGATTTCTAGCCCCCTTTTTCTTTTGGGTGGGATATAATCAAATAACTTCTGGTCTGGGCGGAGCGGGAGGGCGTGTCAGACTCTTACTGACTAAAACCTACCCGTGTTCCTTCAGTTGCCTGTATTGCCAGGGGCCACGGTATCCCTTTCGGACTTTTCCGCGACCTCGGCAGGATTTCTAGCCCCTTTATTTATAATCGTGAAGTAAGATGATGCCAAACTTAAACTCCGAACAATGTATACTGTAAGATTATACTGGTTGTAGCTTCACTTCGCGTTTTGGTCAATTTGCTGTTTGATGCACATCATTATGCGCCTTGCATCATTTTAGCGATCCAATATACTGATAATCTGGTTAAAACAGTAGTCATTGCGACTATGGAAGTACGTGACAAGCGATGTCTCCCCTCGTATTCACAAACGATGTCTCACTTCCAGCATTATGCTGAGTGATGGCCGTTTTGCGTGGATGTGACGCATAATTTCCCCTTACTTGATCTTTTTTGGGTTTATGTTATTTCTTTATGTTTACCATATTTTCTTTCTTCTTTTCTTTCTGTCCGTCCTACTCTTTGCGCAGTACCGCCTGCACTTTGAGGGAACTGTACGAAGCCACTGTTTAATCTGTCGATGTGGCTAAGTTCTGGTTAAAGCGTATTATTTATTCTTATAAGAATAATTGACATGACAAAGAAGAAGTTTCCATTTTAGGGACAAGCTGATATTGATAGGTAATTTGCGCTGCCCCTGAACCATAAAATATTCTTTTATTATAAGTTATGGGCTTTGTTGTTTTATACATATCATTTATTTTATTCCCCAGTCTACCGTTTTACAACATGCGGCGCGACCGGGCGCTTCGGTCCGAACCAGACGATGTGTGATGCTGCGTACAACAACACTCCTGTCACAGTCAGCGTCATACAAAGCCCTCCCTACCAGGGTATCCAACTGTGGGAGGTGCCTGCTGAAGGATTGTATACGTGAGTTTATTAAGCCCACAATTTTTTCGACTATCTACAGTGCACAAAATTTGAATATTGGTTTGAATGTGTAAATATAAAGTATCCACCTATTCTGCTTCGCGTCGATTTGATTCGTAGATTCTCAAAGGTTATAATTGTATCGGGTTTTGCTAGGAAAGAAATACAAACCCTTTTAGTGTTAATCTCAACAATCAATGTTACTTCAAGACAATTTAAAATATAAACAATGGTCCTAAGTGTGATCCCTGGAAAACTCCAAGATAAAGATTGAGTTAAGTGAAGAAAATTCAGCAGGTGTATGTCTCTACTTTAGTCAGATGTTAAAAATATAGCGTGAAATACCGCATTAACTTCTAACTTGAATGAAAATCGTTATTCAAGTTAAGAATTTTGTGATCAACTGTGTAAAATGCTTCCGATAAGTCGTATTTAATTTAATTTTTTATGAAGGATGACAGTTTTTGCCTAGACAACTCAGTGGCGTGGAATTATGTAGAAGCCTATTTTGTCCAGCATAGCTATAGTCTTATGATCATCATTCATTTTTCGTATGTTCCACATTAATACAATCTACCGTCTTATCTCAGGTTGATAGCAACAGGCGCGAGTGGCGGCCTAGGCTCGGCCTGGGCGGGCGTGTCACATGCCGCATCAGTGAGAGCGCTCGTCGAGTTACACAAGAGTGAACGAGTCTATATCCTCGTGGGGCAGCAGGGGATTAACGCTTGCAAGAAGGTAAGAACAGTGGTATAATATAATATTAGGATCCTTATTTTTTGACGTTAGTCGCTGCAGTGTGTTGGATCATTCGCTTCCCTACAAAATGGTTGAGCTGGATGGTGCTAATCCACGCGTCATGTTCGTGAACGGGCGCCGTCAGTTGAGACTGGTCATCTCTTATCTGCCAGGGCTTATTTTTAATCGATTTCCAAAAAGGAGGAGGTTATATTATGTTCGTCGCGTATGTTTGTTTTTTTTTTATTATTATTTATGTCCACCGATTTCTCCGTCAATTGTGGACTGATTTTGAAAATTCTTTTTTTGTTTGAAAGCGTATGCTCTTGAGATGGTCCCCTATAAATTTTATTATATTTGCTTCTATAGTTTTTGAGTTAGCTTCAATAATACGTACTTTTCCCACTTGGTACGTGGATGATATGATAAGTTCCTGCCACTGTTATTTACATAGCAGGTAGTGGTATTCGAATTTGTGTGGGGTAAGTATCACAACTAAAAAGTGAAAAATAAAAACTTTTTACAAAAAAAAACAACCGACTTCAAAAAAAAAACACTACAAACTGAAAAATAACTTTAATTTCGGAAGTCGGTGACAAAGAACGAAAATTGAAAACCAAAGACACCGACTTCCGAAATTAAAGTTATTTTTCACTTTGTAGTGTTTTTTTTTTGAAGTCGTTGTTTTTTTAATCTTATATTTTCAATTGCTTTGATTATTTTTTGTACATTGTCCTCACATATAGAAGCAACAATAATAATGTACCTAGGATTTTGTAATATCTATATTTAAAAGAGTGTCCTTGGAGTTTCTTGCCCGTTCTTCTCCATAGAGATCTACGTTTTGAAATGGACAACTAGCTTCAACTTTTTGACTAACTGACCGACTCTTTGACAATTCAAAAGAGACTGTTTAGGGGTATGAGGAACAGGGTGTAAAGTTCACTCATCCACCATAGAAAAGGGAGGATCCTCCGACCAGACGGGTGTTGTGTCTGGCGGGCAACTGCCCATCGGTTTGAAGTTGAAATCTTGTATGTATGTCGATCGCTCGGTAAACTCTAACTGCGCGATGCAGGATTTGTGTGACGTCATGTCTTTGATGCGTAGTTCGTATGTGGTGGTGTAACCGCTACAACTGTAAATGGTTTAATTGAAATAAATGCTGAGTTTGAGTTTGCAGCACCTACCCTTTTTGAGATGATTCCTTCATTATCAACTAGCGCCTTACCTGCATCTTCGTCCGCGTGGATTCTACACTCGAATTAACTTCTCATAGGTTTGACTCTGGTTTAAGGGGCTTGTGGCTAAATAATAACAAATGTTATTATTCACGGGTCGATCGAAGGTTAAGCTACGCTTGCCCTCTGAGTGAAGTTGACCCACAGACTGCACTTGTAGAAGGACTGACAGTAACTGACAATATGACAAGGATCTAAATACGGAATAGTAGATTGTATCATAAGGGAGCAAAATAATATTTTTACGGCGAGGGCGCTTTTTTGAATCCAGAGCGAAGTGAGGGATTCTTTAGTAGAATCCTGAATGTAGCGAGGGATTCAAAGTACGTTGCCCGAGCCAAAAATATGATACAATCTACTTTTCATCACCCTCTATGAGGAAATAAAAGGCGCCTCATATTTTATTGTAATATTACTATTTAATAAAACATAGAGTAACAACTAAATTTAAATTAAATAGTATCTAATAATAAAAAAACAACTTGCACAGACATAACCAAGTGGCTAGGATTATTCACCAGCAACTTGCTTTGAAATATAAACTTGTGGACTCTGAGGTACCGTATTACAAGTATGTACCCGACCCAGTTCTCGAAAATGACCATGTCACGTTGTACTGGGATCGGTCTATCATTACTGACAGGACTATTGTAGCAAATAAGCCTGATATAGTAGTGATAGATCGATTAGCGCGCCGCGCAATGATAGTCGATGTTACCATTCCACATGACGAGAACCTCGTGAAAGCTGAGAAAGAGAAACAAATAAAATATCTCGACTTAGCACACGAGGTTGTTGACATGTGGAATGTGAGCTCGGCTATCATTGTGCCGATTGTCGTAACGGCTAATGGCCTGATGGCCGAAAGCCTCGACCAACATCTCTCGAGGCTTTCGTTAGGCGGTTGGATCAAGCGCCTGATTCAGAAGGCAGTACTCCTCGATACGGCTCGCATTGTGAGGAGGTTCCTGTCTCTGCAGCCCTAACCACCGGTAGCTTGGACCCTGCTCCCGACACCGGCGGACCTCTATTTTTTATATTTTTAAATGTTTTTTTAATTCTTTTATTTTAAGAAATATTTAAAAATGTAACCTAATAGGAACCAAGATGAATAAACGAAAACAACTAAAAACAAATATTTCTCCCGCGATTTTGCAAGTAATAGATTATCCATCACATTTCTTGCGTCAATTCTAATACTTTCAGGAGTTAATTCTATACATTCACTGTCACTTGAAGAATTCATTTAAAAAAAAAATCAAACAATCCGTGAAAATTGACGAACACGCTTTTAATTTGATTTCTTTTTTTTTTTATTCAGCCGGCGGCGCGACTTTGGGCCGTCGTACCAGCCAGTCTTTATTCAAACAATATTTGCATTCAATTTCTTTGGCGCTGAACACTAAGATGTTCCAAATTCAAAAAGTGCGCGGCAAAGATAATTGCGGTGCACTTATAAAGAGGATTAAAAACTCATTACTGCCCGCTAAAAGTTTCTTATAGAAAACACCACTTTTGGGTATACTTAAAAGCGAACCAAGTCGTCCTTTTCGAATAGATGGGATGAAAAAGGTTTTACCGTAATTAGATCGGATCGGAACGGTGTTATTAAGCCTAACACTGATTCTCACCACAGTACATTCTACCAACAGACACTCTCAGCACAAGACGCCAATCACGAGTGTTCCCGCCGTCAGTCCAACGACTCCTCAGGCCAAGTGTTTACCAGCAAGACGCATGAAGTGAGGAGTATGCAGGTCAATGATGGAGGGGGCGGCGGTGGCGGGGCTACTTATGTGTTCCTGGTAAGTGTAGACTGCCGTAGTTTATGAAAGCCTTGGTAATTAAGTGTCTTTCCAGCTTAGACATAATGTATAGCGATCGGCTACGACTGCACTATCATAGTAGAAAGTCGTCTTAGTCGTCTATCGTAGTAGTAGTAGTATTTGAAAGTGAAGACCAACTGGACTCTGAGGGTTGAAAGGTTGGAATCGCGCCACAACATCAACTTTAAGTCATTCGTGGTACGAGTTCCAACCCACCATCTACAGAGTTGCCTTAAAAAGGACTTTTGGCTGAAAGGTGTCGTATATCGACGTTTCCGAGGATGGTTACGCGACACCACGCAGCGATACACGACGCCGTTAACATTACGTGTATAGTCATAGTGTATAAGGTTTTTAATATCTATTAGTTTATTATTGTTTATGATTTTTTATTATTTACACACACGTATTTACATTATTTAAAAACTATCATACTTAAAATAATAATTAAAATGTACAAGTATATAAAAAGGGGGGGGAAATAATCATAATATCAAAAAATTTGTCCGCATCGCTGTCAATAGGAAAAGTGCCCAAAAGGCTGGCAGCATTGCCACGTTGTATGGCAATGCTGATTCTTTGACCAAAGAATAGGCCAGCCCTCTGGTCATGTGTAGAGTAGAGAGTTGTTTATGATTATTTTGTGTATTCTATTTATGGGCTTTTTTTTTTGGGTGGGAAATTATCAAATAACTTCTCCCGCTCTGGGTGGAGCGGGAGGGCGTGTCAGACTCTTACTGACTAAAACCTACCCGTGTTCCTTCAGTTACCATGTTGCCGGGGGCCAGGATTTCCCTTTCGGCCCTTATTCGCAGCCCCGGCAGGCATTGGCCCTAGCGGACCCCGTCAATTCCGCTGACATCTCTTTAAGGCGCGTGTGGAACACAACGCGCCGTCGACCCGGGCTTGGTCCTTATCGGACGGCGAGCTACCCATCTATTTATGGGCCTTAGTTGAGGCCTGTCTCCCTGCAGTGGGAACATTATAGATTGATTATACTTATGCTGATGTCCCAAAACAAAAATTATCTTTCCTTCGATCTCTCTCACGGATAGATTGACACAGAGGATAAAAGTGATATTAAAAAAGCGCAAAAACCTATTGAAAGAACAACACTTTGTATCCGATTTATATCAAAATCATAAGTAGTCATCAAAAAATAACCATGAACCACCTTTTCCACCAGCTCGACAAAGACGGACAAGCCTTCCCTTTACTAGTAGCGGGGGGAGGAGGTGGTATTTCCGTGGGAAGCTTCCGAGATGACGGGTCCCAGCACGCGAGGCCTCTGACCAACGCCACTCCGGAGTCAGGGTATATGTATGGACAGCCTGGCAAGACTTCAGGTAAGGATGAAGTTGGATTCTTGTTTTTGTTTTAGTGAAGTAGAAAATTACAGTGAAAAAAAACGTTAAGCTCGCCTCCTATTGGACTTAAAAATGGGTATAAAATGTAGATACTGTAGATAGTGACCATGAGAGAGAGCATGTAATCAGAAAAGTAAGCATTCCATGGTATTGCAAGATGTCCTCATTTTAATCCGACAGCGGCGATGACGTCAAGCAATAGAGATGATGCCAAAAAATTGTTTTTCTTTTTTACGGTATCCAAAGATTACGGTGATATGTTGATTTAAAATGTGCCATGACGTCTTTTTTAGGGTTCTGTAGTAAACAAGGAACCCTTATAGTTTCGTCATGTCCGTCTGTCTGTCTGTCTGTCCGCGGTCTAGCTCCGAGACCCTTAGTACTAGAAAGCTGTAATTTGGCATAGGTATACATATTAATTACGCCGACAAAGTGATAAAATAAAACGATGAAAAACATTTTTTTTAGGGTACTATACACGTAAAGTGGTGATATTTTTTTTTTTATATTTTTTTATTCCCATAGTGTGGGGTATCATTGGAAAGGTCCTTTAAAAACATTGTGAGTTTGGGAAAACCATTTTTGGATTCAAGGATCCGTTTGCGAAATATTAAGCTTTAAAGTGCTAATTTTTGTTAGAGTCAAGTGTCCCCCCCCCTGCCAGCTAAATGGTTGGTTTTAGATGTGTGAAAAATATCACAGCAATAGTTTATATAACGAAATTAAAAGGAAAACTATCACAGCTAAGTAGACTTTACAAGTTAACGAGTAATGATCGACCAACTTAACTTTGCAGTTGCAAAAGCATGTTTTCCCATACATTTCGTATGGGAGAACATGTTTATCAACTGCAAAGTTAAGTTTGTTTTTGGGATAAGTTCATCCCAGCTACGGAACCCTTCATTGTGCGTGGTCCGACAAAATTATGGCCTCGCAGTTTTGACCACTAAGGTTCTAGCTGCTTAACCGGACTTTCCTGTGGGTGCCTTAGCTACTACTACACGTGAAGCCTCCAGCCAGGGGCAAAAACGATTCTAAATTAAAGTTAAGCGAACGCTCGCTAAGGGCACCCCCTGTGGGGTACGAACCTCGGCTTAGGGCGGCGCTGGGGGAGGACAGCAAGAAGGGACAGGCTGGATCAAACTTAGATTTTCATCATGATTATTATGCGGGGTATTTAAAGCTACGTGCTCAGCTGCAACAACTGCTGGCACCTTGTTTTCGAGCAAAGGTCGGGGGGTGCCATGACGTCACGAGTATGTAGATTTTATACTATCTTGCGACGTAGCGACTCCCACTCCCAACTTTAATGAGTTTTATCTAAGTCATTTTTTATTATTATGATAGAGCAAAAAATACGTGTCTAATATTTTTTTTATTATCTGAAAGACGGACTAAATAGAACTTCTTTTTTTTGACCCAGGTATCATCCCTATTTTATTTATGTATTCGTTTGCGTTGTATGTCGTGAATTATACAGATGTAAAATATACTCCAATACACCACGGAGCGCTACACTAGGTTAGGTTCTCATTAATTTACTTGGCAATACATATTTTAATAGGTATAGCAGTTTTGTACTATTTTTTTAAGTGAAAACTTCTTTAGGCGCGTTAGGCATTTTTGAGATGGGAAAAAACAATTGAACTCGCGACACCGTTACCGACACCTCATTTTTGTAAACGCGATTGTACTCTTTATTTATATTACGTTACGGATCAATGTTCTTTGCAAGTATTTTTACTAAGGTTTTGGAAGTTTTTTTTTTTTTGTATACGCGATTGTGCTCTTTATTTAGATAAGGTTACGGACCAATGTTGTATACAAGTATTTTTCTTCCACCAAGGCGATCTTGTTCAAGTTTTCACTTCTGTCGGCACTCCCGGAGTGTCAGTTTTCAAATTTATAAATTTATTCGGTGATAAGTGGCCACGTAGTGACTGTACGTCGGACATCGTGAAACGAGCCCATTCATTATCATTATCAGCCTATAAATGTTCCCACTGCTGGGACACAGGCCTCCTCTCTGTGAGAGGGAGTGGGCCGTAATCCACCACGCGGGCCCAGTGCGGGTTGGTAGATGTCACATGTCTTCGAATTTTCGGTTCTAGGACATGCCGGTTTCCTCACGATGTTTTCCTTCACCGTTTTGAGAGCAGTGGTGATGAAATAATTTACACAAAGTAAAGCGCCGGTCTGGGTTCGAACCTACGACCTACAACTCGTAAGTCGCGGTCGTTACCACTGGGCCACCACTGCTCTAAACGAGCCCATAGATAATTAAATATAGAATTTGTTGTGGAAGTCTACTTTTGATATCATAATAATGACTTTTTATCCTAGGCGCGGGCGGCGGCTGGTTGGCCCGCGCCGGGCCGACAACGCCCGGCTTCGAGGTGGTGCGCGGCGCGGCGCTGCACGAGGGCGGCGCGGGCGGCGCCGCGTGTGCCGGCGGCGCGAGCGGCGGCTTCGGCGGCGGCGGCGGCGGCTGTCTGCGGGGCGGCGGGGGAGGGGGCTGGCTCGGTGAGTTACACACTTCGAGGTGGTGCGCGGCGCGGCGCTGCACGAGGGCGGCGCGGGCGGCGCCGCGTGTGCCGGCGGCGCGAGCGGCGGCTTCGGCGGCGGCGGCGGCGGCTGTCTGCGGGGCGGCGGGGGAGGGGGCTGGCTCGGTGAGTTACACACTTCGAGGTGGTGCGCGGCGCGGCGCTGCACGAGGGCGGCGCGGGCGGCGCCGCGTGTGCCGGCGGCGCGAGCGGCGGCTTCGGCGGCGGCGGCGGCGGCTGTCTGCGGGGCGGCGGGGGAGGGGGCTGGCTCGGTGAGTTACACACTTCGAGGTGGTGCGCGGCGCGGCGCTGCACGAGGGCGGCGCGGGCGGCGCCGCGTGTGCCGGCGGCGCGAGCGGCGGCTTCGGCGGCGGCGGCGGCGGCTGTCTGCGGGGCGGCGGGGGAGGGGGCTGGCTCGGTGAGTTACACACTTCGAGGTGGTGCGCGGCGCGGCGCTGCACGAGGGCGGCGCGGGCGGCGCCGCGTGTGCCGGCGGCGCGAGCGGCGGCTTCGGCGGCGGCGGCGGCGGCTGTCTGCGGGGCGGCGGGGGAGGGGGCTGGCTCGGTGAGTTACACACTTCGAGGTGGTGCGCGGCGCGGCGCTGCACGAGGGCGGCGCGGGCGGCGCCGCGTGTGCCGGCGGCGCGAGCGGCGGCTTCGGCGGCGGCGGCGGCGGCTGTCTGCGGGGCGGCGGGGGAGGGGGCTGGCTCGGTGAGTTACACACTTCGAGGTGGTGCGCGGCGCGGCGCTGCACGAGGGCGGCGCGGGCGGCGCCGCGTGTGCCGGCGGCGCGAGCGGCGGCTTCGGCGGCGGCGGCGGCGGCTGTCTGCGGGGCGGCGGGGGAGGGGGCTGGCTCGGTGAGTTACACACTTCGAGGTGGTGCGCGGCGCGGCGCTGCACGAGGGCGGCGCGGGCGGCGCCGCGTGTGCCGGCGGCGCGAGCGGCGGCTTCGGCGGCGGCGGCGGCGGCTGTCTGCGGGGCGGCGGGGGAGGGGGCTGGCTCGGTGAGTTACACACTTCGAGGTGGTGCGCGGCGCGGCGCTGCACGAGGGCGGCGCGGGCGGCGCCGCGTGTGCCGGCGGCGCGAGCGGCGGCTTCGGCGGCGGCGGCGGCGGCTGTCTGCGGGGCGGCGGGGGAGGGGGCTGGCTCGGTGAGGAGATAGTCTCAGGGCATCAGCTATGTACTATTTAGGCCCATAACCAGACATATCCTGCTCAATCTCATTTAATCTGGTCATTCTGCCTGTTCTCATTTCAGCCCAATCTGTGCAAGCACTCGATCGTGACAACTGTTTCTGTGAAGCTTAAAGTTACCGAGAACTACCATATAGTAACGGCTGCAAAAACGACCGCCACGAAACTATCCCCTCCGGTGTTTAACTTGTTGCCAATAAACGTTAAAACCTCTGAAACCACACCAACTTATTACTTTAGTAACGTTCTCCTGAAATCAGTCGACGCTAAATATTACGATCGCTCTATCGACAACGCTGTTCTAGGAGACATAGATTTTCTAGAAATAAAACCATAGTTAGAACCATGTTGTACCGGCACAGGTGGTAATACCAACGAGAATGGCGGCGCGCACGGCGGCGGTGGCTGGTCATACGTCGCCGCCAGCAGAGCTGTGAGAGACTACAGTGATGCTGCCGTAGCACCCAGGACTGGCCCCGGAGAACTACTCATATTTCCTGCTATACATGTGAGTATCGTCCCAAGTAGAATCAGCAAGATCCGCCGTCCAAGGCATACTCTCATCGACCCAGATGACCCCACTACGATCTATCAGGAGTCTAGTAGGGCCACGAATACAGTGCACAAACACAGACACGCTATATTCCGACCTACCGCGACTGCGACCCCGAGTAAATGATACTCCCCCCCGACCCTTGCTCGATAACGAGATGCCAGCAGTTGTTGCAGCTGAGCACGTAGCTTTAAATCCCTCAATTAATAATCATGATCAAAACTTCGATCCAGCCCGTCCCATCTTTGATGTCCTCCCCCCCAGTAACGCCCTAAGCCGAGGTTCGTACCCCACAGGTGCCCTTAGCGAGCGTTCACCTAGTTTTAATTAGCATAGTTTCTTTTTTGCCCCTGGCTGGAGGCTTTGAGTGTAGTAGCTTAAGGCAACCACAGGAAAGCCCGTTAAATAGTCATGACCCCAGAGGTCAGCTATGAGAGAAAAAACAAGGGGGATGTCGACATGAGGAAGGATCGTGGCTAAATGATAACAGCCGCACGAGAGAAATTTGCAAAACAATATTTCCGTCCAAGAACCTTTTTTAAGGTTGCTAAATTTGACATTAAGAGCGTTTACGTCTAGCGCGAGAAGTCAAGTTTAGGTAAATTCTTCGCAAAATTCACTCACACAGAAGCGCGCGTACATGTGTGCGTAGAGTTGGCGCGTTCGCTATCTTTATAGTCAGACTAACACACGTTGATCCGTTCGATTTAGAGCAATAATTGTTTTAGTAAATATTTAATTGGAATTTAAATCCAACTTCAATTTATTGTTACACCTATGATTAATATTATTAAAAAAACGAATTAAATAAATAATTTTACAATATTTTATTGGAACAGTTTACATATTTATACGCTTCTTTTCGTGTTTATTTTATATTAGGCATAACAATTTGATGAATCATATTTATTTCTTTAAACATCTTATCTTATTATCACTCCGAGTAACAACAAGCGCAACATGTCATACTCATAGTTACATTATGGGTACTGTTAATATTAGCATGTCGGTGTCGCAAACCCATAAGATTTTCCTTTACCAATAATCGCTCATCGCGCCTAAAGAAGCTTTCACCTGAAAAAAAACGTGTGCGTTTGTGAGAACCCACTCAGGAATAAAGTTCCTTCTCACGTATCATTTAAAACAAAAACAAAATTTTCGCAGCCGCCATCTTGGATTTACATTTTGACCTCACTATCGACTTTAGTACCCTCAAAAACTAATGCCTCATTTACATTCTGCCCCTGCCGCTACTGTTCGCGCTGCCAGCCATAATTCTCTAAATACTGCCGTAGTAGGATCGAAAGAACTGCCCTACCACTCATATCGCTTTCGACTTTCAACAATGGTAGACGTCGAAATAATTACAGCGTCGCTGTGTAGAAAACACAATACATAATTATGTTCTTTATTTATAAAAAAAACAAATTTAAAAAAAGAAAATTATCTTCGTAGAAGATGGTGGATCCTCTCCAAAACATCGAATACAAACCATATCGGATGAAATATATCGTCTGCATCTGCTCCAGTAGGTACCCTAATTGCATAACTTATTTTCATAAACGATTATAACAAATTTATTTCATTTTGACAGTTCAACAACATTCATTGCATTATTTACGTTATTGAGCAGATTTTTACTCCAACTTATGAAGCAATGGATTAGCAATCTGTTTCAAATCGAAACAATTGTGATTGATCGTGCATTACGCTATTTTTTTTTCTTAGCCTTTATTGTCCCACTGCTGGGCAAAGGCCTCCCTACCCTCTTTCCACCTCTCTCTGTCTAGAGCTTCCAAGAACCAATCTTTCTTAAAGGAGTCCAGCTCATCCCGCCATCTCCGTCTGAGCCTGCCGCGATGTCGTTTGCCATTAAGCGGGACCCACTGGGTCGTAAGTTCGGCCCATTGATTGTTTAACATGCGGCAGATGTGTCCAGCCCAATTCCATTTAAGCGTGGCAGCTTTCCGAGTGACATCAGATATTTTAGTGATGGAACGGATTGTTGTATTCTTAACCCGGTCCACAAGTTTAATACCAAGAATACTCCGTTCCATAGCTCTCTGGCAAACCTCGAGCGTGGTCCTCTTTTCTATTACGCAATTATTGGGGTACAGATCGGCTAGATGAATTTTTATTTTCAAAAGAGGCCTAAACGTGACCATCAGTGACTTCTTTGATTTCAATTCGTCAATAGGAAGGAGTATCTTCTAAAGCTTCACTAATTCTCTTCCAGCACGCGTAGCATGACCACCATAGATAATAGAACAATAGACAAAATGACAGATAAACAATCACAATCTGTCATTTTGTCTATTCTTCCGTCGACAAAACCCGTTTCTATTGTGGTCATGCTACGTGTCCAGACGTCGTGAAATTAGTTTTAATTTGTGGTTTTTGTCATTTAAATCCTACATACTTTTTTTGGATTCCAATAGTTCCAAAAATGTTATAGTGTTTTTATTATTCCACTCGAAGGGCATTTTCACAGATCGTATAAATAGGCGGTACGCACGTCCGATTCGTCCAGGCGCTCGGTAAGAAGTGAGCTGCAGAGCTGAATGTAAACACGCCCTGCCACTCGTGCTGCTCGTTCTTTGACTTCCGCATAAAAAAACCGCTCATTTGGGGAGCGTAGGGCAACGCGAGTAGCAGTGGCAGCAGTATAAGAAGTATCGTGTTTACATACTCATCCTGCCCACTTTCCTGCTCCTTGCTGTGGAAGTGAGCTGAATGTAAACGGGGTATATGAAAACGACACCCATGATGAATTCTCCCGCTCTGGGCGGAGCGAGGAGGAGCGGCGTGTTAGACTCTTACTGAGTAAAACCCACCCGTGTTCTTTCGGTTGCCCTGTTGCCGGGGGCCACGATTTCCCTATCGGTTTTCTTCGAACTCCCGGCAGGCATTGGCCCAAGCGGACCCCGTCAATTCTGCTGACATCTCGTTGAGGCGCGCGTGGAACACAACGCGCCGTCGACCCGGGCTTGGTCCTTATCGGACGGCGAGCTACCCATTGCTGGAATTGGCTCGCGATTCCCGCCCCGGGTGTCTCCTCCTGCGGCGGTTAGGGGCGTGAAGGCGCGAAATTTGCCTCTCCCTCACGCGTTCCGCCTCCTCCTTCGCGAGCATTACCGCTTCGCAGAAGGAGGTGACGGCCTGCCATTTCTTCTCGCTCCGTACCATGGCCTGAACCAGGGCCGGACGCGAGAGTACACCGTCGCCGATCACCTCAACGAAGACACGGTGTTGCTCCGCCCAAGCCGGGCAGACCTCCACCGTATGCTCTGCCGTGTCCTCAGGCCGATCCACACAATGGTGACACCCGGATGTTTCCTCCCGCCTTATCCTGAACAGGAACCTCACGAAGCAGCCGTGTTTTATATAGAATTTTTCACTTTTTGTATGGAGACCATGAAAAATTATTACCTATATGTTGAGTTTTATGGGTTTATGGGCTTTATAAAGGGGGTCGAAATTTTCATTACTTTTGCGATAGATCACACCATTTTCGAAATATAAGCAAAAGAAAAAAAGATACAGTACTATTTTTGCAGCTGAAGTCGAGGTGTGGGTATGAATTTTAGTTCATGACAACTAATTTAATTCCACACTTTTTTAATGGCGATTAAAAGTAGTCAGATTTAGTTAGGCAAACAAAATTTTTCAAGAAAAACGTCAAATTCAGAATAGCAAAATTGCCATTTTCACTAAAGTATTAACTCAGTGTCATCTTTCACTAAGGCCCGTATTACAGAACGTCACTCAATACTCAAGCGTTACTTAAAACTAGATTCAAGCCATTTGATTGGTTGAAACTAGTTTTAAGTAATGCTTGAGTATTGAGTGTCGTTCTGTAATACGGGCCTAAGATGGCACTGAGTTAATACTTTGGTGTATGCTTGTTTGTTTGTTTGAAAAATATTACGTCAGCAAATGCTGTATTGATTTTTCGGAATTTTCAGTATTTTATTCGGTCCTTTCTTTATTTGTATTCGCATATAAGTTGTCGGAAAATTAGCATTTATAGCAGTAAATTTCAAATTTTAAGTATGCTCATATTTTAACTTTTTTTGGAACTTTTATTACTACCCAAACTAAATGGTGATTTTTTGTCTAGTCATTTGTGACAACAGAAGGCATTTGTGACATGAGAATCGGCACCGATATCAACTTTAGCACCCTAAATTAGTTTTCACTTCAATAAAATATTTTACTTACTAAAGTACTAAGATGTGGCGATCATGCTATATTCGTGCATTATCGTTGTACGCACGACAAAGGTCAACAGCGGTCAGGCAGAGCGCCGAGCGACGCGTCCACTCTCTGACAGGCCTCACGGCGGACTAATTTGAAACGGTTTGCGCGTGGAGTTTTATAGTAATTTTAGAGTAGTTTTAAAAAAATTCTAGAAAAATAACCAAACTCATATAGTTAAAAATTTTGATTGCAAATTTTTAAGAAGATGTTTTTCTATTACAGTAATCCTTTATTATATTAAATTAAGGAAGATATATTGGTAAAAAAAAAACATTTTATTCACCAAAATTTCATTATAATTTCGCATTGTTTGGATTTTTATTTCTCATGTAGGGAACCTAAACTGAAAATTTCTTTTAACTAACTTTTTTCCTAAGAATCTTTGCAGTTAGATAAAAAATATTGTTTGTTAGGGTGATCAGTGATTTAAGATATTTTAAGCGTCAAAGTTGACGCTCGAAGTAAAATTAACAAAACCTCTGTTCAGTAATCTTGATATAATTCACAAATACTCTAATAATCTAAAAATTTTCCTAACTAAGTGTTTAGACAACAATATTTCCTAAAATGATTAGTAATTAATATGTTTTTAAAATAATGTTTGATGGATATTAACTGGATCGAAAAGTACTGTTTTTCAGCTAAACAGCGCGCGGATGGCGTAAACGCTCTTAAAACAATATTGCTAGTTGTCAAAAGTCACGTCGTGGTACGAGCTGAATGAAATTTTAAAGACGACGTCACCAAAACCGCTAAGAAAATAACATTGTTTCATCGTTACAATATGCTTATTTTATGGTAGTGATGGGTCGAGAGAATATTCTCTCACTGAGAATATTCTGCAATATTCTTTTTGACAGAGAATTTACGAGAATTTAAAGTTGGAAGTAAAATTGCAAAATTTTAATGCTATGTTTTGATTTCAAAGTCTAAAGTATTTTTTTTTTTATCGGCTTTGACTTTATTTACACACGTATTTACATCGTTTAAAAACTATCAGACATAATATAATAATATGTACAAGTATATAAAAAAGGGGGAGGAATAATCATAGGGCATCAAAAAATTCGTCCGCATCGCTGTCAATAGGAAAAGTGCTCAAAAGGCTGGCCGCATTGCCACGTTGTATGGCAATGCTGATTCTTTGACCAAAGAATAAGCCAGCCCTCTGGTCACGTGAAGAGTCGACCAACCGCTTGGCGATGTCTTGAAAAACTTCTTTTATTGTTATTTTATACTTTACTCGAAAAAAGGTTACTGTATGAGATTTCGGAGTGGACTTTGCAAATATTTCTTTAGTTAACAAATATTTGTTGCGGCTGTCGTTGCGCGCTTGCCTTTCCTGCCGCGTTTGAGTAAGATCACCCCTTATTGTGTGTGTGCCACAACAAAAAAAAAAAAAAATAATAACATGGACTCCCCCTTTTCATTTTCGATGATTTTTTATGATTATTCAGAAGAATATGGACGGTCACATGCCCATGGGCGACATTGGTGCCGATTCCCTTGTTCAAAAACTAAACTAAATTTAAGTTCAGTGCATCTTTTTCTTTCTATTTCATTAAGAAAAGGACAGAAAATAAATTTTAGTTTAGTCCTGTCAAATTAATCAGCGCTTGACGTAAATTGACGAAATTTTAGTAGGCAAGTTTTTAATCACGTCTAAAACTTGTATGGAGTAGTGACAGGTGCTGATTTATTAGACAGGACTAAACTAGTTCTAATCATGGTCTGACAGTTTGAGTGATTTAAGTGGCCTACCCAAATGTCCTTTTTTTGGTATTGTTCGTCGAATCGTTGACCTCCTTAAATTCTGAGTTGAGCTGCACGATAACTGACAAATGCGTGCACTGACTGGACAGGCCCTCTCAATCTGTGTGGTTCTTTCCATAAAATACCACTTCAGACACCAATCCACATGGCCTTCACATGATCTGACCAAGATTATGTCTGGCCTTTAAAAGAGACTGAGACCTCTGAGTTTGTTTCGGCCTTTCTTCTCAGAGTAGTCAGATAGGAAACGCCGACCGTTTTTAAAATATGATTAACGTGTAAAAGAGTTTGTACGAACCTACATACAGAAATAAAAATCATTTCATCATAATATTGTGTTACCCAGTACAATACGGCCGATATAACTTGGCAGTTTCGAACTTTGTGCAGAAGACTGCGCAATATCATTTTTAGGAACGAAATGATGACATGAGGCGAGTGTGAGTGGGAGAACATGCGTGAAAGTAGGCAGAGCCTATGTTCAGTTCAGACCTGCCAAGTTATATTGGCCGTATTGTATTGGGTAACAAAATATTACAATGGAAAGAAGTCCCATGTTACGTGGGGTTGGTGCACACGTTTTCTCTTTCCACTCCCTTCTTTCATATCATTCCTCACACAATTCATCTATCTTTTTTTTGACCTTCCTCTTCCTTTCCATTCATCAACACTTACATTCATCACTCTTTTAGTCACATGCGTTTCCTCTCTCCTCATCACATTCCCATACTAAGCCAAACGATTTCCTTTTAACTTTTCTGTCACTGGCGCCACTTTCAAACTTCCCCTTATACGACATGTAAAAAAAACCCTGTCCGATCCATGAGGGTGTTGTTAAGTATCGTACTGAGAATCTATTTATGTGGAAATTTTATGGAAAAACGAAAAAAAAAATCGCCACTCATTTTTTAAATGGGGAATTTTACCGGGTTTATTACATGGGGCGCGGGCGCCCGTCGTTTAGCGGGTATCTACAAGTCATAATTTATAACCCCTGTTGAAAATTTGCAATTTTTTATGGATTTAGGGTAATTTTGGTACAAAAAAGGTAAATTTTAAATAGCAATAATTTTTTTATTTTGAATAATAATAAGATTTTTATTATTTTTTGGTAATTTTATTGCAGTACCTGTATGCCCCCTTCGGATCGGACAGGTTTTTTTTACATATTGTTAACTCATTTCTTACTTTATCCGCCACAAATCCATCTCAACATTTTCATCTCCGATATTAAATAACTGCTTATTTTACAGGATTGTGACTGCGATTATCGGTGCGTTGCCCTCAACGAGTACCGCAGTGAAGTGAAGTGCTACTGCCCCGCCACTTGGACCACCGATGCTCATGATCCTACCAAGTGTATACGTACGTTTATAAACTTTCTTATTTTTTATGTCTAATAATCTTAGAACTGCTCTGATACAGCCGATTTACTTATATAGCCGAATGAAATGACGAACCTTTGAGAGGTAGAAGATATTCGTCAGTTAAGACCAGGCACTCCAAAGACAATTTCCACGCAAACTCCGCCCCCATACACCCCACCACTCCACTATGTGCTAAACGCTAACACATCAGTAATAAAGTTGAATATCGCGTGCGCTCTTTGGTCGTGTTCGAGCACGGAACTAAATGTCGTAAGTCTCAATTCTTATTTCGTTTATGTAATAATTGATCTAGAGAAAAATGATCTTATATTTGGATAATAAACTATATTTCCTTACTGTCGATAATTATTTTAGACATAAAAGCAGAGTAATCTTGTTTTTGTTTCAAATAATCTTTAAAAAAGACATAATTATCGAATAAAAAATTAATCGAGTGAAAATGTTCCAATTACGTAACCGTGAATATTTGGAAAGAAAAAGATCCAATAAATCATATACTAAAGTTCCATTTTGATTGTATGCGTGACTTTTTCAGAATATTAATGCAAATTAACATACAATTTAGGGAGCCTCCTCTTAAGATAATAGTCAAACAGTAACTTAATAACAAAATGGATGAGGACTAAAAATGTTGTTTTGTTCAACAGGTAGATTATTAAAACATATAGGACACGTATTTTTTCTTTTTTTACGTAATCAAAAGATTACGGCGATACATTTGAGTTAGAATGTGGCATGACGTCACGCCTTGGTAGATTTTATACTGAGTTGTGACGTAGCGAGCCCCCATTGCCCAACTTTAATGCGCTTTATCTATGTATTTTTTAAAGTGAAATCAACTTTAGGCGCGTTGGGCATTTTTGAGATGGGACTAAACAATTGATTTCGCGACACTGTTACAACACCAGCTTTTGACCATTAAAAAGACACCAACGCGCGATATATTATTTCCTGCACAATAAAATTGTACAAGTTTTCAATTCTGTCGGTGTAACGGTTTTTATTATTATGTTAAGCAAGAAATACATGTCTAATATTTTGTTTGTATCTGACTGATGGATGCATCATCCCTTTTATTAATGGTGTGTTCTTTAGTGCAAACACGGAAACATTGCTAAATTTTTTGGACCCCAGGCTTCAAAACTGCTCTACAGCATACAATTTGCAGTGAAAGGGTCATTACTTAAATACCAATATTATAATTATATCTTTGCAAATGGCTTCTTAAAGCAGTTGATGTTAATGTCCGAAACCGACGAGACCCCAACAGGCTCGTACTAAGCAAGTTTCCAAGACTAACTAAATATAATAAAAGCTGCCTTGCAATGTATGTACGTTTACATAATAAGTTACCAAATGATCTCAAAAATAAAACACTAGATTATATAAAATTAAGTTAACGAATGGTTATGTGTTAATAGTTTCTATAGTGTTAAAGATTTGATTGAGAAAAAATGTTAACGTACTTACAAGTCAAACCTACAAAAAAAATTGCATGCTGATTATTATATTGGCAAAACATGTTTTGTTCTAAATTGTTCTTTTACCATTTTTTATACCGTGTTTTATGCAAATAAATATATTCTTATTCTATTTTTAAGCTATTGCATAGCTTTTATCGCGGGCTTTGAGCGCGGCGACCAAATCAAGAAATTCCGTAACGAAAATAAAACCTAACACCCCCCACTCCGCCTACCATGTAATGACGGTTCCCATGACAACGTGATGTTGTCATGGGAACGTAATTTTTGTTTTATGTCATCACGTCATCATCCCAAGTGTAGCGTTGACAAATAGGAAGTATGGAGGTTACAAATGCTATGCAATAGCTTTACCGCGGCAGTCCCCGAGTGCCACACGTTATTTTTTTTTAAATTAAGTTTGAGCATTATCTTACATTTCAGTGGAAGATGCATGGCCGCGAACACCATGGGTGGTGATCATAGTGCTGTCGGTTGCCGTGTTCGTGTGTGCGCTTGCTGTCCTCTGCGTTTGTTTGTATTTATGTAAGTATACTCCGATGAGCCTCATTGCGACTGTGGAGCCACATCGCAAACGATGTCTCAACTCTTGTCGTACTCTCTGTACAAAAACACTATGAAAGACATTTGCGACAACGATAACGCTGTCGAAGTGGTCAAATTCTGGCCGAAGCTTATCTAAACCAGGTACCTAAATGGAATCATCGATACGATGAAGGGGAAGACTATTTTCATCACTTTTACTTATTTCGGTTTTTAATGTAATATCACAAATACATACCAAGACCCCTCCGTGCCTCGGAAAGCACGTTAAGCCGTTGGTCCCGGCTGTCATTTGTAGATCTTTGACAGTCGTTACGGGTAGTTAGAAGCCCAAAAAGTCTGACAACCAGTCTTACCAAGGGGTATCGTGTTACCTAGTCACTAGGTTGTGGAGGTCAGATAGGCAGTCGCTCCATGTAAAATACTGGTATTCAGCTGCATCCTGTTAGACTGGAAGCCGACCCCAACATAGTTGGGAAAAGGCTAGGCAGATGATGATCACAAATAGTATCAACAAGTACTTTATATTTCATCACTATTTTTAAAACCATCGTCATTATTGTCTCTACCAAAACTCCTCTCTACAAAAAGTTCAAAAATACTTCTGATACAACTTTGCCCATAGTCAATTTCCACGCAATGCTTTATGAATCAGACAAGATAAAGTATCATAACATAACTGTGAATGATTACACTTTTTTTTTTACAATCCTCAAAACTCAAATACTGCCCTGCTAAGCCCAAAGGCGGTATCTCAACCGGAGTAAGTTTTAAGAAAATTTACTTTTTGTAAATTGTAATTTAAGGAAAAATGGAGATATAAAAAACTTCTTATTGATTTTTTAAAATATTTTAAGTTAGATAGCGCTGTTTCGTTTATACCATTAGATGCGAAATCGTTAAAGCTATTGAATGGTATAAAAAAAACGAAAGGGCGTATCTCAGAGATAGCGCCTTTGGGCTTAGGAGGGCAGGTATTCATGATAATGTTAGTTGTTAAGGTAAGGAGGAGTTCGTGGTTAAGTAACAACAGCCACACGGGTCGATCCATCAGGTTAAGCTACTCTTGACAAGGTTGGTCCGTGGATGGGTGACCATCTTCACATACCAAGACTCCTCCGTGCTTCGGAAAGAACGTTAAGCCGTTGGTTCCGGCTGTAATTCGTGGATCTTTGACAGACGTTACAAGTCGTCAAAAGCCCAAAAGTCTGACAACTAGTCTTACCAAGAGATATCGTATTACCCAGTTACTGGGTTGTGGAGATCAGACAGGCAGTCGCTCCATATAAAATACTGGTATTCAGCTGCATCCGGTTAGACTGGAAGCCGACTGGCTAGGCAGATTGTTATCATGAACATTTGAGTTTGCGGTTTAAAAATATTCATTTTAATTTCAGGAAACTAGTCTTTGAAGGAAAGCACTATCCCATTCTAAAATCATTGATAACAAATAGTTCATTCAAAATTCCCGAATCCCAATCATTCATTCAATTTACACAAAACCCTAATGAACACAATTCCCCACCAGACAACACATACCAACGCAAGAAAGAAGCAGAGCAGCAACAGAAGCGTCTTCTAGAACAAGACGTACAACTCCAACGACTGAGGAGTGCCCCGGGAGGAAACGACAACCTGACCATGGCCTTCAACCCTCACTACGGGAGTGAGAGCATACTGCCGCAGGGCATCGATGTGAGGGGCTTGCCGCAAGTGTCAAGAGAGAGTCTGAAGCTGGTCAAGTGAGTGTTGATTAAGGAAAATTACATTAATGTGATAATGTCTCGGGATGAAATAAAAGAAATATAGCTCAGCTTCAGCAGCTTTATTTACTGCCTTCTACAACTTCATTCATTCAGAAATTAATGAAGTTGTAATGATTTAGTAATAATGAAATTTCGTACAATATTATTACCCAGCAGGACCCTACTGTTATGACTTACTTTAGGTTCGGTTTGCATGACAAATAATTTGACATTATCGAGCTGGTGGTGTGAAAATTCGTTTTAAACCTCGGCGATAAGAATGTACCTAGAGTGTGTGATATTGTAATAATAATATTTATGTATAGTATTTCTATTTTCTTAATGTTCTTCGGGAATCATCGCATTTCCGAATAGAAACAAATGCTAATTTCCATGTCCATCAATTATTAGATTTATCTTGCATAATAGGAGTTGGTGCCGTGTTTACGAGCGGACGTGTTTATCATTTGCGAACGAGAGGTCATTAACCTCTTTGTTTTCTGTTGTTATGGCTTCGGACTAGTGCTTTGTTATATCCAGAATAAGTTAGAGATTATGGACAATGTGAGTCTAGTGCAGTTATGTGTTGGTGGTTTTAAGGATGATGAAATAACCCGGGCAAAGTCACTGTTATTTCAAGCAATTCCAAATGCTAAGCGAATGATTCAGCGCAAAAACAAAGGTAAGACTACAAGGGATGTTGAGGATATTATTGATCTCTTTAAGGCCACTGATCCGGAAATAATGCCTATATTTGTGGCTCGAGAAATTCAGAAGCTACCCCCAATTACCTTTGATCACATAGATGTGACAAGCCTGTTAAAAGATCTACTGGTTATTCGTTGTGACTTAGAGAAAGTTAAAAATAATTATGTGTCCAAGGAAAATCTTGACAAATTAAAAGTTGAATGGTGTTTACAGCCTGAAGTACCTACAGGTAAATCGGAGCAAAGTAACAAAATAAATGAAAACTCTGGTTTACTTAACCGTAATATGTATGACAGTGACTGTGTAGGATTTTTACATCAATCGCCAAATAGTTGTGATCAGCTGGCAGCAGAAATCATAACACAAGACCCGGAAATAACGGTAAAAAGTGTGCAAGGTCAGGCTCAGTCACCTGTCTCACTTCAATCAAGCGACATTGCGTGCAGTCTCGCTCGCACTTTACCAGCGCCCGCACTAAGTACCGTTGATGATAACACTGTGTCAATAGAATCGATTGCGATGAGTAATCGACCGTTGGATGGTACGCCGCTACTCAACCAAACGTGTGAAAGCGATCTCGTACTAACGAGGAATGATGAGGCGGCCGCTAGGGTTACAAATAATAAAAAAAAAATAAAACTACCTTAGTCAGTGCAACGATAATGGAACAGCCGTTTGAGCAAAATATAAGTACGTACGTAGACGTAATGTCACACTCAAACAAAGAAGTTAACAAATGGATAACGGTCACACATAAGAAAGAAAACAAAAATCGTTTCATCGGGAAAAGAGGAAGGGGTTTGACTGACTCTGCTGGTAGTTTTAAAGTGGCAGAAATAAAGTTACCCTTCTACGAGTACATCTACAATATTGATAAAGGTGCGACAACAAATGATATTGTGAATTATATTTTTCAAAAAACGGGTGTGACTGTCGAACCGTCTAAGATGAGAATGAGACAGCCCAAACAATATGAAGCATATAAGTTTGATATTCCCTATAGAAAGTTATCCCAGTTCATGGACGAAAACATTTGGCCGGAGGGTGTGTCTTTTAGGCGATACATATTTTTTAAAAATAAGACAAGGAATTTTAGTCGTACTATGACAATGGAGGATAACTCACACATCAATGGATAGTAAAGGATTGTTGCCATTGAGATTAATTAGTTTTAATTGCAAGGGCGTAAAAAGGTCACGCGATTGCGTAAGGTCTTTGTGTGAAACAGCAGACATTTTGGCGATACAGGAAACCTGGCTTCTGGAACCAGATATTCCAATGCTTGCAGGGATACATGAGGATTTTATGTATTCGGGAAAATCAGCGGTTGATCTAACTGCTGGTATATTGCGTGGAAGGCCGTATGGGGGTGTTGCTTTGTTATGGCGTAAGGATGTGTTAAGTGACGTATCAATAGTGCAATGCAAAAGTAACCGTATAACAGCAATAAAAGGTGCAACATCGAACCGTAAGTTATTAGTATTTAGTTTATACATGCCTACGGACTCTGCAGAGAATATTATAGAATTTAATGAGTGTCTGAGTGAAATTGTAGCTATAATCGAGACGTGCAATATTGAAAATGTTTATATATTGGGAGATTTTAATGCCCATCCTGGCGAATATTTTGGAAGGGAGTTATTAAATTTTTGTGATGAGCAGAATTTGTTGTGTGCTGACATAGCTATGCTTGATAGTGACAGTGACAGCTATACGTTTATAAGTGATGCGCATGGGTGTAGGCGATGGCTCGACCACTGTGTGGTTACTGAGGCTGCGCGGTTAACAATAAATGATGTTTTTGTGCGTCATGACGTTTACTGGTCAGACCACTTGCCACTTCAAATTAATTGTAATCTGCATGTAACAACAGTGAAGTCGGCATGTCATAGTGTACTTGAACAAAATAATACCATTAAATGGGGAGAGAGAAGTCAATTTCAAATACGTACATACACTGCGACTTGCTCAACTTTATTGAGAGAGATAGACTTTCCTTCAGAACTGAATGAGTGCTGTGATAGGATGTGTTCTTGTGTGGAGCATAGGTCAGTTATTGACGAGCTGTACCGGAAAACAATCAAGGCACTACAGAATGCGGCAATGCGTGGTCGGGAGTCGCGTTTGGTCGAGAAGAGTAGACATGTATTTGGCTGGAATAAATATGTTAAACATGCACACAGGGAGGCCCGAGATAAATTTCAGGAATGGAAATTAAATGGTATGCCAAGGTCAGGAATTAGTTACTTAAATATGAAATGTAGTAAGAACAGGTTTAAAAGTAGGTTAAAATATTGTCAAAATCACAAAGATCAGATAAAGATGGATAATATAGCTCAAAATTATTTTCACAAAGATTTTGTAAAGTTTTGGAAACAGACCAATAAGCTGAATCCAAAACCGGGCCTTCCTCTGAGTGTGGATGGGGCGACGGACGCAAAGTGTATTGCGAATATGTTTAAAGACCATTTTAGAGTGCAGTCCGCGTTGCCCCAGGAGCAAGGTGCGACAGAGGTGGGTCTGTCTGACTCGGAGGCTCCCTGGGGTTTTACTGCTAAGGAAATTAAGCAAGTAGTGACTAATTTATCAAAGGGGAAGTCTCCGGGGCATGATGGATTAGGTGTTGAGCACTTGCTGTACGCTGGACCTCATATATACCGCATACTTGCGATGCTTTATACATTTTGCGTTCGTCACACCTATCTTCCAGCGGACTTAGTGGAAAGTGTGGTAGTTCCTGTGATTAAAAATAAAACCGGTGATGTTTCCGACAAAAGTAATTACAGGCCTATCTCTTTAGCTGCGATAGTAGGGAAGGTACTTGACGGTCTGCTTGAGCGTCAGCTTAATAGCCACATCACATTAAATGATGCGCAGTTTGGCTTCAGAAGCGAACTATCGACGGAGAGTGCTATCCTGGCGCTCAAGCAGACTGTAAGGTATTATACGGACAGACAGACGCCAGTTTATGCTACTTTTCTTGACCTTTCCAAGGCTTTTGACCTCGTATCCTATGAGAAGTTATGGTCCAAGCTCCATAGTTTAAATTTGCCTACAGAGCTAGTTAATTTGTTGAAGTTCTGGTATAGCTCGCAAACAAATCGTGTTAGGTGGTGTAATGTGTCTTCCGAGCCGTATTTGTTGCAGTGTGGTGTTAGACAGGGTGGGTTGACATCGCCTACTCTATTTAACCTCTACATGAATGACCTGATTGATGAGCTCAGCAGAACCAATGTCGGCTGTTCAATAGATAGTGTAATGGTTAACAATCTGAGCTATGCAGACGATATGGTGCTGCTGAGCCCATCAATCAGTGCACTTCGAAAATTGCTTGTTGTGTGTGAGTCTTATGCGGCGACGCATGGGCTTACATACAACGTCAAGAAATCGCAGATGGTGATTTTTAAGTGCAAACATGCATCGTTAGGTAAAGTTCCTCCAGTGACTATAAGCGGAACACCTTTGCAGCGTGTTGCTCAGGTTAAGTACCTAGGACATTTGGTCACGGAGGACTTATCTGATGATGCAGATTTGGACAGGGAGCGTAGGGCGTTGGCGGTTCGGTGCAATATGTTAGCCCGCAGGTTTGCACGTTGTAGTGGGGATGTGAAGGTGTATCTTTTTAAGGCCTACTGCCAAACCTTCTACACGTGCAGCTTGTGGGTGAAGTATACGCAGAGGGCCTACAACGTCCTGCGCGTTCAATATAATAATGGGTTCAGGGTGTTGATGGGGCTTCCACGCTTCTGTAGCGCTTCGCAGATGTTCGCGGAAGCCCGTGTTGATGATTTTCATGCCTTAATGAGAAAGCGGGCGGCGTCAATAATGGGTAGGTTGCGCGGAAGCTCCAACAGCATCCTGAAAACATTGGTCGACAAGGTGGACAACCCCTTTATTAGGCACTGGATGCGGAGGCACGTGCCAACATGTGTTGAGCCACGTAGTTATTAGTTGTTTGGTTAGTTTGTAAGTTTTACTAACATAGTTTCTAAGTCTTTGTTACTAATACTATATGGATTGTATGTACCTTTATGTGTGATCCGCAATAAATGAAAATATATATATAATAATTTGAATTCAGAACTAAGTACTTTATTGTTGTTTTGTTTTGATTTTATAGAGCTGTAAAACTATTTTCCTATCTTTCGTGCCTACGACTTTAGCAGTTTTCCGAACTTTTATTAAATAAATTACCTTTATTAAAAGAGTATTAACAACTCTATATACTTCTAAGTCGATTGAGAGCGTCCGGTCTGCACCAAGTGCAAAGGGCAACTGATAGAAATCTGACGACTGACGAAATACGAGATTTCCCGAGGGAAATTGAAAAACATAATTTGTACTGTAGTTCTATCCAGTTAAGTTTCCAAGCATATTATGAAACGATTCACAGGGCTCTCGGCCAAGGCGCGTTCGGCGAGGTCTACCAAGGTCTCTATCGGCACCGCACCGGGGACACGGTAGAAATGCCGGTAGCTGTGAAGACACTACCGGAGCTGTCTACCGGACAGGCGGAATCCGACTTCCTGATGGAAGCCGCTATCATGGCGAAGTTCAGTCACCCTAACATCGTGCATCTTATTGGAGTGTGCTTTGATAGGCATCCGAGGTTTGTGTTTAGAACTTAGTAACATTTTAAGACAGTAGTTTGATAAGATAGTGGGAGATAGGTTGGTAAGCAGGAAATCTATACATAGAGAGATGAACTATAAATAAATGAAACACCAACAGCATATACATTCAACACTGGATTAAAAATTTTTTAGGAAAGGTATTACTGCTAATATATTTACAAATTACATAACCTTTAGAGAAAAAGACATTGGACAAAAACTGCTAATAAAGTAAAATTAAGGCTTGTTAGGATAACCCGGTTAAGCAACCGATAACCTCCTAGGTTGACCTGCGAGACACCAAACAAAAAAAAAAAAAATTAAGCTGAAGAATTTTCGATTTTGTTTGAAAATGAGTTTTACCAAGTCACGAAGATTCTGATATCCATAAATAGAACAACTGTTGTATAAACTGGTACGCTGTTGAGTGAACCAAGACCATGTTTGTTTTCTCTAGATGATATTCTGTTGTCTTTTAGACAGATATTTGTATGAATTATCAGCGTACTGCTCGTTCTCGACCTGAAATAATTAATTATTCTGTTTTATCATTAGCACAGACAGGTATCACTTGACTAATCAAGTCTAAGCAGTCACCGTATGCCAAACTGTACTGACAATCTACATCTGGTAAAAACCAATACTCAACTCTAAGCATGATTATCCTACAGGTTTATAGTTCTCGAACTGCTAGCGGGTGGAGACCTAAAGAACTTCCTTCGAGAAAGTAGACCGAAGCCAGAGCGAGCGAGCGCACTCACAATGAAGGATCTACTGCTATGCTCCATCGATGTGTGCAAGGGATGTCGATATCTAGAGAGCAAGAGGTTTATACACAGGTAAGGCAATTCTTTGTAGATGTTATTGACTATTGTGCTAATGGCTGCCAGCCTCGGAAATACCTTGAACTACCAGCTTTCTTTCATAAACTACCGCGATTTGTGGACACAACAACTGCTCTCTCGCTTTTCAATTGCAGACAAAATCAATCTGCCTAGCCTTTTCCCAACTATGTTGAGGTCGGTCAATTGCAGACATAAGTGGTTATTTTAATAGTTTTAACTATTAAATACAGTATATAGTGATATGTTACTGCTTATATGTTCACAACACAAATTCTATTATAAGTTTAAACGCGAAGACTTGTAATTGGCTTTCGGTCGACGATTGTTTCCTTTTTTTGTAGTTTTTTTTAGTTGTAAGTTTCCATGCTGTAATAAATAAACAACAACAGCAGCTACCGACCGATAAAGCTCTTAGGATGTTTAAATGGTGTGATATGCCATTTTACTTGGATAATAAAGAGGACACATTTATCGAATTCAGTACTCGGAAATTCACTACGTAAGGACTTTATAGGAGGAATGGAGACCACACTTAACATTTTTTCAAAGATGCGATGCCATTAGTTACTGTAACTGTTTCTTCCAAAATGGTGCCGACACGTAAGCTTGTATTTGATGATAAGACTAGATGTAGATGATTTCTATATCTATAACCTAACCTAACATATTACAAACGAGTCTCGATAAGATATCCTACATAATTGTCGAACATGATCATCCAGTAACTCTTCTCCACACGTTAATCAACAAGATACACAAAGTGGATGTACATATATCGTATTATCGAAGCTAACTTAAAAACTACCCAATCAAAATGAAGAAAAGCTTCTTCTACCAAACGAAAAAATAATTTTCAAAATCGATCCAAAATTATTAGGAGAAAGTTGATGAAAACATACCTAAATACAAATAAAAAACATACAGACGGATATATAACCTCCTCCTTTTTTTAAGACGGTTAATAACAACACATAATAGTCTCATTTCTTATCCAAACTGTCCATCTACAACCTCATCTCCATCCCCCAGGGACATAGCAGCCCGAAACTGCCTCCTAACTTCCCGCGGTCCGGGCCGCGTGGTCAAGATCGCAGACTTCGGCATGGCGCGCGACATCTACCGCTCCGACTACTACAAGAAGGGCGGCAAGGCCATGCTGCCCATCAAGTGGATGCCGCCCGAGGCTTATATAGATGGCGTTTTTACTATCAAAACTGATGTTTGGTGAGTAGCTTAGAAATTAGTATTTACCTAAATTTAGTGACATCATCATCATATTCTTGTTCTTGTCCTATGTTACGTGGGGTTGGCGCAATACTTTTCTTTTTCCACTCTCCTCTGTCAACCGTCACACTATCATTGACTCCTTCTGTTTCATATTATTCCTCTCCCTCTCCATCCATCAACATTTATATTCATCACTCTTTTAGTCACATGCGTTTCCTCTCTCCTCATCACATGCCCATACCAAGCCAAACGATTTCCGTAATCCAGTGACAAATTAACAAGAAGACCGTTAAAGCTTTTTCCACCCAGATCTTGGAAAAGCTTCGACGATCTCAGCCATTCCTATTTTTCAAACCAATTTTGTACTGTAGAAGAAATTCATCCAGAATCTAGAGTCTGTTAATTCAATATTTTGACAAATATCACATAAACTTTTAGAATGAGTTGATTGGAGTTATTTTAGACAATTAATAAGATGTGTATAAAAAACTTATTTTGATCATTAACTCAATCAGGCTTCTAAATCGATGATATCCTATAAATGTGGCTCTGAAAAAGGCACCTGCTAGTGCGAACAACCGATTGCATTAAATCTTTTCATGATACAACTTAGTATCTTCGACTCGGAAAGCTTCGGAGCTATTCGATTCGAAAATTCATAAATTTATCTCATTTTCCACTCGCAGGTCATTCGGAGTCCTACTCTGGGAAGTGTTCTCGTTAGGCGTGATGCCGTACACCGGTTGCGCCAACAGAGAGGTCATGGAGATGGTCTCCGGAGGAGGAAGACTGGAGAAACCTTATGGTAAGTCCAGGAGACATTTACACTCAGAGCCCGTTCAAAGTAAACATAATGGTTCCGTTGCGCAAAGGGGATGATGGTAGTCGTTACAGCTGCATCTTTCGGGCACACAGAATTAAGATTAAAATTATACTGTTTTATTTTTCAAGGCTTATTGCCAAAGTTTCTATACACGGGCAATCTATGGGTCAATTATACTAAGAGATCGCTGGATACCCTGCGAGTTCAGTATAACAATGCTTTCAGGATGTTGTTGAGGCTGCCTCGTTACTGTAGCGCGTCAGAAATGTTTCCGCAAGCCCGCACCGACGGCTTTTATGCAATTATACGCAAAAAAACGGCGTCGCTACTGAGGAGAGTGAGGGACAGTCAAAACAGCATCCTGAAAACTGTAGCCGAGAGCTTCGGCTCTCCGATTGTCCAGCAGTTTGTGCGGAGGTTGATTTTTACTAACACTAGGCAATAAGTTATTTTTTGTATGTTACTAACACTATATGGATATTTTGTGTCTGAATTAAAACAATTTGAATTTCAATTTGAATTTATGCAAATATTTAAATCGTAGATTTGTCCTCACCGTACTAAGCCGCGTATTGAGAAAAGTGAGCTCGCTCAATAATATTTTTTAAATTTTTTTCTTTGTTCCTCTCAAACAGAGCACCTGCCATCCAATCTTCACCACCCTTGGTAGAGAATGCCTAAGGCATTAAGTCCACCTTTGTTCCTTTTAGAGGTGTAAAAATGAAACAGAAACGCGACCATCTTTTGACGCGGCAGGGCCAATCTACCAAATATGTAGCTACTGTTTTATAAATCTGTCTACCTAGCCTTTTCCCAACTATGTTGGGGTCGGCTTCCAGTCTAAACGGATGCAGCTGAATACCAGTATTTTACATGGAGCGACTGCCTATCTGACCTCCGCAACCCAGTAACTGAGTAATACGATACCCCTTGGTAAGACTTTCGGGCTTCTGACGACCCGTAACAACTGTCAAAGATCCACGAATGACAGCCGGGACCAACGGCTTAACGTGCTTTCCGAGGCACGGAGGAGTCTCGTTAAGTAAAGATTTTCATTCATCCATAGACCAACCTCGGAAAGCGTAGCTTAACCTGGTGGATCGACCCGTGCGGCTGATGTTTTATAAATAAAAGGAGTATTTTTTAAATTATTTGTGGTCTATAGAGAAAATAAAGTCATTACTTGCCTATGCTCCTTACTCCTAAAAGCAGTGTTTTTGTGGTATATTCCTAAAGGTAAACGGGTGGGTCTTAAAAATGCTTGGCTATGGGTACTAACGCCTCGTACTGGTCATCTTCTAAACGAGTAGTAAGTGTAACTATACTCCATAGGTTTAGGTAGTTAAAAAAAGGTAAACAAAAAAAACCACGTGACGAGACAGCTGTCAAGTAACCGACTAAACGTAATACCAGTCACTTTAGTTGTTATGCTACATCACAGTTAAACTCTTCAAATTAGCAACGTTATATTTCGTTGACGTTTAGAAATTGGGCACTTTATAATAGACAGATTACAAAATCTTATAAATCAGACAAAAAATAATTGTGCTCAAGCAGTTACATCTACGAAAAGTAGTGAAGAATAAACGATAAAGTTTAATATACATTAATAAAAGAGGAAACTATAGATAAACACTAAAATAAATTTAATTTGGTTTTATTGTTTTTTTAACAAGAAAGTGTCATCTATAAAAACCCTTTTTACGATTTGTTTACCTTTTTTTAACTACCTAAACTTATGGAGTATAGTAACGAACGGTAAATTATGGGACCTGTCAAAAGTTTCAAGTTTTCATTTTTTAAAGCATTGACGAAAGAATCTGTCTTCTACAAGTATTTTACTTCAAAGTTCAGATCTTTAGTAATACGTCTCTTGTTTCATATACAGGTTGTCCACAAGAGATATATAGGCTGATGTGCGAGTGTTGGAACCCGACGCCGACCGAGAGGCCATCATTCGCGCACATGTATGAGAGAATGCAACGGTTTGTGCAGGTATGTGCGTTATATATATTTAAGCAGTTTCTTCTACCTCTTGACCAGGACCTAGAAATACCAAAAATAATTGGGCTAAGGAACGTGCAGCGAAGAGAATTTAAAGGAGACAAATCCTGGCCGTGCCTATAGCGGTTAAATAGTACACTAATATTATAAAGGCGAAAGTTTGTGAGTGTGTGTATGTTTGTCTCTTCTTCACGCTCAAACGGCTCGACCAATTTGGATGAAACTTGGCACACAGATAGTTTATAGCCTGGATTAACACATAGGTTATCCCGATATTCCCACGGGATCAAGACTTCTGCGGGTGAAACCGCGGGGCTCAGCTAGTTATAAATATGCTTTTTATGGCAATGAGTTTAAAGTTATTATATAGGGCAGTGTATATTTTAAATGTACGGAAAGTGTGTACCATATTTGAAGATTTACAGTTATTTTAAATGTCAAAGAAACTATTATTTAATGATAGCCACACTCGTCGATTAGCTTGCGTAAATTTAGGCTTGCGCAAGCAAATCGTTACGTGTGTTGGAAGAAATTTGCGCAAATTTCTAGGCTTGTGTGATTTTCAATTTTCGATTCCAAGCTTGTGAAAATTTGCTTGAGCGTGTGTGGGACAGGCGTTCAAGTTTCAGTAGAATTTTTGTATCAACAATGAAAGTACTCACAATACACCTGGGGCCCAAGTCTGCTATTTTTATAAATTCATCATTCCAACACCATCCCATTGATATTTTGCTAAAAGTTCGTAATCTGCTAAATTCATAATGGTCGATCATTGGTCGGTCAATGGTCTCGTAATAAAATTGTGTTATAATGGCATTGTCGTACAATACGACCAATGATACCGCCTAAGTCAGTCATTCATTTGTCATTATGTACGAGATTACCAATAAGTGCCATTTCTTTCAATGGAGTGTCAGTGGCTGACCATTGGAAAGTCATAATGGTGCCGATTCCCTTGTTCACAAACTAAACTAAATTTAAGTTCAGTGCATCTTTTTCTTTCTATTTCATTAACAAAAGGACAGAACATAAATTTTAGTTTAGTCCTGTCAAATTAATCATCGCCTGTCACTCTCCATACAAGTTTAGACGTGATTAAAAACTTGCCGACTAAAATTACGTCAATTTACGTCAAGCACTGATTAATTTGACAGGACTAAACTAAAATTTATCTTCTGTCCTTTTCTTAATGAAATAGAAAGAAAAAGATGCACTGAACTTAAATTTAGTTTAGTTTGTGAACAAGGGAATCGGCACCAATGACGGCATTATATTAGTAGATTACCAAACTTGTCAAAATCAACAATTATGAAGTCAATGATAGACCATTCTGTCACTATTGTAATAGCAGACTTGAGGCCCTGGACGGTCACAAAACAGAAATAATATCGTTGCAAGCAAACTTGAGCCGTGTTTGGTCAATATCGGCGTCAAGCAAATTTGCGCAAGCCTTTTGCGCAAGCAAATCGTTACGTGTGTGGCTACCATTACATTAAAATTGTAGTTTGTCTGTAGGTTTATACACCCCTCCGGTTAACGCCCTAAGCCGAGGCTCGTACCCCACAGGGGGTGCCCTTAGCGAGCGTTTACTCGCTTTTTAGCTTAGTTTAATGTGTGCCCTGGCTGGAGGTTTTGAGTGTAGCAGCTTAAGGCAGCCACAGGATTGACCGGTTAAATAGTCATGGTCTCAGAGACCAGCTATGAGATGCCCTACAGAAAAAAAAAAAATAGGTTTATACATTTGTCTTTTCTTTTCGTTGATGAAACTCTTTTAAGTTTAATATTTCAACTGTCATTTTCTCATTCGACCCGCCATTTTGACACAGGACCCTGCGATAGTAAGCGCACCGCTACCGATAGTGCGGTCGCTCTTACCGCCTCATACGGAGATGCCAATTAACGCCAACGGACCGCAGGTGAGTAATCGAGTTGGTTTTATGATAATAATTTATCGAACAAGAGGCGTTGTTCCGGAAAAAAAATGTTTTTTTTTTTTTTTTGAAAATACATAATATTTTTAATTGATTTTGAGACAGTATTGTAAGATGAGAAAAACTAAATTCAAATAATGTGAAAACTTGTATGTGGGTAGTTTTAAATGTTAGCCGTAATGTGGTCGTTTTATTTGTAAATAGGTATATTATTTTTGTCACAGTAAAAATTATTAGTGAAATAATTTCAGTAGTTTCACGGACACCTTGTACACACTTTTGTAGATTTACCCCGATTTAGTTTACTGAATTGTTATTTTGTTAAAATAATCCGAGTATTAAAATAATATTAGTGAAATACCCGTTTTTTAGATTCTAGAACCACATTAAGAAAATATTTCTAACGGAACAACGCCTCTAATAAAATAGTAAAATTTAAAAAAACAAATAGTAAAAGGTCCCTTTCACAAATGAGTGTATAGCCCACCTAATTATAAAAACAAAAATAACTAATAAAATCAGAAATACTAATGCGTACTACATTTTTCTCTTTTTTCCAAATGTTTTCGCTCTGGCTACTAGAAGCAAGTAAATGGATTTTTTTTATTAATAAAACATATAATTATAAATTTTATTTTCTAATTCGGTGTTAGCGATCCTTATAAGAGCCCGTGCTTACGAGTTCGCATGACTACCTCCATTTTTATTTTTATTTTCTAAAACTACCCGCCCTCTCCTTGAATGAAATTCGCGTAGAAAACTAGTTCCCCAGTAGTTTAGTCAGAGATTCATTGGAATGTGAAAGAATATCATCAAAATAATCGCATGTTTTTCCATAACATGGTTCAGTTCATTTAATTATTTATTAATTTTCTTCGCCACCATCATTGCTTACATTTCAAAGAATCTCTAAGATCGGTTATTTCAGAGACTTGGGTGTTTACTTGCCTAGTAGCTATAGCGGGAATCTATTACCTATATATCTATTTTCTTTTATTACCTTTGTCCCTGCCTCTGGGTTTTGTAAAATGTATCTTAAGTGTAATTCGATAAAGTTCATAGTAAATTATTTTTAGATTCAAGTTTTTACAAAACACAGTGGTATGCACGCGTAGAATTAAAAGTGAAACACAGGGAGATTATTCTTATCAATAAAATGGTTAAATACAAAAAAAAAAGCTTTTCCGCTATTTTTTGGAAATAATTTCGATCATTGGATTTAAAAAGGTTTTAAAATCAACAGAGTCGAGACATGTATGAATAACGATGTTAATGTATAAACACAAGATTTTTTTTAATAAGTTTAAGGTATACCTTAATTAAATGCGCAAATAATTCTTAAAAATGCTAGCTCTGGTAAGGCTGCTATTAGCACGCCAATTTATAACCTAAAAGAGAAACTAAAAATGGTAGTTAATCTCCCCAAACCCAAAATAAATAAAAATCGAAGGGATGTTTAACACAATAGAAATACAGGCACAATAAAAACCAATTGATGCTGCTCATTAGTTACTGTCATTGCATTAAAAGACTTAAAACCGAAAGATATCGGAAAGCTCTTACCTCAAAATCTCCCTGTGGCCGTGTGTACTGAGCGTGGCATGTTGGCAGCGACCACCGGTGTGCGACTACCTCGTGCCGATGTCGCCGCAGGACAACCCGCCGACCAGCAATAGGTAACGCCTTTTCATATCTGAGGGTGCTGGCAGGAAGAGGAGAGACAAGGATTTAGGATAGAAAAGAGTGGTTTGAAATAGTTTGGCTCCATTTCGAGCAAGATCGATTCTTAAGATGAGCTAAACATGAAATTGGCATTATGTTAATGTCGACTTCATAATTTTATTTTGAAAATAATATACTTAGTAACGGGAAACAATATTCATTGCATCTTTGTAAGTTGTCAGTCATAACGTAAATGAACGTATCATCTAAATAAACTATTTTTATATTGTCTTCAAGACGGAAATTTTAATCAAATTGTATATTTCAATGACTCTGTTAAAGCCCAAAAAAAGGCAGCTAAGATGTTCTATATACTAGAAAATATCGTCAAGTATAAATAAAAAATAAAATAAGAGTTCTAACAACTTGGTGATAAGCCGAAGCCAAATCAAGTATGTAGTATTATGTTGTAAATGATACATTGAAGACCTGCCAGTATCCTCAAGTACTAATTACTGAGCTACTTCTAAAATCTAACTATATGTGGCACCTCCTTTCACAGTTCGATGTTGTATAGTAACAAACATACTTTACAACTGTCAGATTACTTAAGTATATCTAAGTTTTCTCAAAGCTTCCAAGAATTATTACTTTCTCTCAGATAATAACTAACCATTTTTCCTACACTGGCTGAATAAAGAGCCGAATATAAAAACACCTTCAGCACAAAACATGTTCATGATGATAAAAACAAGTTTTTTGGGAAAATTTCGATATAGCAGCAAGCAGTAACAAAGTATCAAACTGCTTTAGAAAGACTGAGCAGTGGCAGCATGCGATAGACGCTGAATTTTCCTTACCAGCCGATGTTTCTAATTTAAACAGCGATTATGATAAACAATCAATTAATATGCTACACTTAAATTTATTGCCAGCAGGATTCTTGATATATCACAAGATTTTTTTTAATACAATGCCAGTTGCTTCGATGTCCAACTGTTTATAAAAAGTAACGATTAGTGATCTACCCTTCTCCCAGTATATTAATAAAATAATATCTAGATTTAATGTATTAAATGATTATTATGATGAGCAGCACTCAAAGTAAAATGAAATATGATCGTTTACAACGTTTTTTGATCTTTGAAATCCAATTATATGTCCCTTAAACACCTAATCCAAGCAACTCGGTAAACCAATCACAATTTTGCAAAGCTTGTCAATTGCACAATAAATGTACCTACAACCAAAGTCTATCTACAACCTATACCAATGCAAGAAACTTGTTGTAGCCCAACGGAACCGCTGGTCCCTCATAGCAAATCGCAAACGGTGGTGCAGGATCAACCAGAAACGGAGGATTCACAATATCCACCTCTTCTGAAAGGTATTTTGATAATAGAATAAGAAATCTATATAGAATCGAAACTCGGACATTTATGAGGGCACTAATGCCGCCGAAATTATCACTCACTGCTCCCAACTTGCAGGCCGCGCTTGCCCAAGATAAAGTAGGCTTTAGTAGGGTTGTTTTAAGATAGTTAATTGATTCAGGCGTGACCTTGCGGAAATCCATTATAAAATACAATAACCGTGGATATATTTAGTAACCTGTTCCGCTTAGCTATTTCTAAAGAGCCATAAAAAAACTCCTGAAAGAAATCGACACGTGTTTCACTTCTCAACGAGGCATCCTCAGGATGACGATTGACTTGTCGCGAACCCGAATACGGCGTGTTGCCACATCGAGCGCTGAATGCAGACAGGAAGGGTTAGGCAGGGTTGTTTTTCTGTCCCATGATAAAGCGTTGATTACTTTACTTGTACGAAATAATCCCGAGTATGTTAAACATATCATACACCATGCAACCGATGCAACAGCGTGATGTTAAATTCATTCGAGAGTTTCGCTTCTGTACCTTCTAATTCTATGTATTCAACATTATTTTCTTTAAAGCTTTCTCTCAAGTGGTCTAACAGTCAACCAAGATTCTTCAGGTAACATTTTACTGATATTTCAGGAACGACAAATCCCCTGTTATGTGAACCGAATGACACCTCTCCGGGTCTGCCAACCCATTTTTCAACCATGAATGGAAACCAAAATGTCCCTAATTTTAATTGCATCGTGTAATTCATAAGTTAGAAGATTTTAAACAAGAATCGATTAAAAGTAAGCTAATATAGTGTGTATTTAAATGATTTTTTTTATAGCATCACAAGAATATGGCAACATTCCAACGGCATCCCGGATCGGCGCAAGCGCAGCAAGACGCGATGTATGCGCTACCTCCGGCGCCGAGACAAGGACCACAACAAAGTTTCTGCCGTCTAACTCAACAGATAGGTAAATTATTTAAATAGCCCTTCTTAAATGGAAGATGAAACCTAGATGAAAGAGTTTAGAGGTTATAGACTAATTAGCGAATGCCACGTAACCACAATGAAGCCAGTGGGAATATACCAAGACAGAAATAGTCGATATTTTACAGGTTTAACGGGTGTACCCAGACTTTGGACTAAGCGCAAATTCTTGTCATAAGTCAGAGTGAATCACACATTGAATCTGAAGACTATAGAGCCTTTTTTTGGGTGGATAATGATCAAATAACTTCTTCCACTCTGGGTGTAGCGGGAGGGCGTGTCAGACTCTTACTGACTAAAACCCACCCGTGTTCCTTCAGTTGCCATATTGCCGGGGTCACGATCTCCCTTTAGGTTTTCTTCGCACCCCCGGCAGGCATCGGCCCTAGCGGCCCCCGTCAATTCTGCTAACATCTCTTTGAGGCGCGCGTGGAACACAACGCGCCGTCGACCCGGGCCTGGGCGAGCTACCCATTGCTCATCGTCCGCAAGTCCGCGCCTACGGTGGCTGGAAATCGGTTTGCGATTCCCGACGCCCAGGGCGTCTCCTGCAGCGGTTAGGGGAGTGAGGGCGTGAAGTTTGCCTCTCTCTCATGCGTTCCGCCTCCTCCTTCGCGAGCATTACCGCTTCGACACTGTTGCACCCTGAACTGTTTTTATATAAAACGTTTTTAAATTATTTCCAGCAATAAATTTTAGTGACCAAAGTTGTTCACTGACCAAAATTTTCTTTTTAACTGCCAAAACATAAATTTATGATAGTTTAATAAATATTTCCAGATTGTTAAGCTCAGTAGAGGGTCCGTCACTGGACGAGATAACCTCGGAGTGCGACGATAAGCCAGTCATTTGGGAGACGTCGTTCACCGAGCCACCACGCCTCGCCACGCCGCGCCAGAGCATTGATAATGGACCTGCCGTGAGTAAACACTATATTCCTGAAACTAGCATTTTTGTAAAGTACCAACCGCCTTCGGTTTTCTTTGCATCCGTTCTATTCATTCGTTCTTTAAATATCTTAATAGGAGCTATTGTTCGGACACTTAAAAGTATTTCCAGACTGCTTGAATCCTTAAGCTAGCAGCCCTACTTGGATGACATGATAGGTGACAATTTAGAGATGGATCATTGTTATGTTCTAATGTAATCTACCTTACAGGTCGAGAAACTAATAAGCATAACCCCAACCTCGCCCAAACCGCCTGAAAACGCTCTTACAAAAGCCATAGAGACAAATGTCATAGACAAAACTAATCACAAGAATACATTGATGCCAGAAAGGAAAACAGCGCCCATTGCTTCTCCAGACCCACCCCGAATAAACGCATGGGCCACCGAATCAGTAAAGTACACTCCCAAACCTAAACCCCTTTGTCTCGATGCGGCACAACTAGAACAAAATCTAAACGCGTTGAAAAAAAATAGCGGATCTGTAAACTTGACAACTATGAACATGAACATTTTGCCGCCATACATCAACGTTGTAACACCAAACAAGTTATCAGAATCAAAAACTATTCAAATAGATCCTAAAAAAGCGGTGATAGATGACTTGCCGAAAGAAACCGAGCCGAAGGAGGAAAAGGGGAAATTAAAGCAATCGAATTCTGCGGCTAGCTTGCTCAACGGACCGATGACTGACGTGCCCTACGCTGACAGCGACAACGCGTCGTCGAGTTCCAGCAGTAACCAGATGAGCAAGAAGTTCGAAGATAGGAATATAGTGAACAAACAGGGTAGTAATGGCGAATATGTCGGCGACTCCGAGATTAGCTGTTAAACGATAGATGGCGCCAGTGACAGTGGTTGTGTTAAAACTGTGCCACCGAGACACTCAGTGAAATGTTACATATTACTAGTTGTAAATATTTAAAAAATAAATAGACTTTGTGATGATACGGATATTATTAATAAATATTTATTTTGAAATTTTTGTATTTTTATCGTACGTGTACAAAATGTTTTTTATTTCCGTTACGGATAGTAGTTTATTTGACAAAATGGCTTCCTCGATGCTTATAGTCATAGTTTATTGTTGCTCAATTAGCTCAATGTTTTGCGAACAAAATATTACCTAGAAGGAATAAAGGCAGTTAGTTTTTCTACTTAGATATTTTATCGGAAAATCAGTTGTGTAATTTTAAATAAAACTTTTTGTAAATAAACTGGGCTTCGTAGCTTTTTATTTTATACAATTTTGTATAATTATTTCTGGCAAATTTAAATATAACGACTTCGGACGCACGTTTGGTCTCAAACATTTGTACAAATGTTTGTGAATTAGACCCAATTTTATACAGAATTTTAAACAAATTTACACCCGGTGATACATTTGTTTAAAGATTTGAGAGTAAATGTGTTCTGAAAATGTAAACTTTACATATTTTGAAAAACAAACGCACAGGCGAAAATTATATTGCTTCTTAAATATCTAAAACTTAAATTAAGGCCACGGGAACGAATTATACGATTCTGTCTTTTTGTTAAACTTTCAGGACCTTTCGTAGATTTTTATAATTATATGAAACAAAACATACAATGTCAGTCTCATTGTTACATACCTTTGTTCATAAAATAAGTGTTTTTTTTTTAATATACAAGAAAAAAAAATCACGAAAGGCCCTTTTCTCATTCCTAGAATAAAATAGACAACGTAGGCGCTTAAAATGTTTGTAAATAATAATAAAAATGTAGGTATCTATGTACATCCGCCCTTTAAAGATACGAAATATATAACGTTTCACGTAGATGTACAACAGGTAAAACTGTATTTCGTTTGTAAAACTTTATGTGATGTCAACTAAGATATTCTGGAATTTTCTTTTAGTGTTGTTAGATTTGCCATAATATATAAATATACACTTAGAAGATATAAAAAAATAGATTTATTATATATATATATGAAATTAAAAATGTGAAACAAAAAATTCACATGAATGCTTTAATTACTGTAAGATAGTTTAAGATAAGGATTTTATTATGTTCACTCGTAGTAGTGCCATTTTTTTTCGTTACTGCCTGTTTGGATGTGCATTTATTTACGTTTTAGGCATGAAATTACAGGGTATCATGGTAATTTTCCTTTCTTTTCCGTTAAAAAACCATCAAATCTTTTCTTCGGTTCAGGTACCGATTCTCTTGAGCACCAACTAAATTTAAACGAGAGTATTCTATCTTTTTCTAAAAGATAAAACAAGAAAAGGATGGGGATAGATTGTAGCTGTCAAACTAGCTCTGGACCGTACGTCACTTGTTTTGAAGTTTTGACACAATACAAGTACAATACAAAATAGTTTATTGTGCCAAATAGAAAATTACATTACATTTTAACGTGTTTGGAGCCTCCTTTTAGACAAACAATGCCTGTATTAGAAGGCCCCCGCTCTTTCACATCATTGTAAGACATATAAGGGAAACTATATAATATAAGTACATTTTTCTGTTTCACACAACCTTTGAAACTTCATACACATACTGCTTTCTCTTTCTTGTTATATCTGCGAGGAAAGGATAGCAACAGTTTAGTTCGTGCTATGAGAATCACCTTTCAAAAATACTTAAATGTTTCTCTTGTGCCAAATTTTGACTTCTTTGTGTGATACTGAAATCATTGTGTAGACTACGATTTTTATAGCTTAGTTTAGGGACGAGGTGACCATCAAACCTCCTTTTCGGACCATTAAAGAAGTCTTTGTGACTTACCGGTATTATTTTTAGTCACATATGACCTAGATCTAAATTAAGCTATAAATGTCTGTATTAAAGCTATGCTGATATTCACAAATGATTTTCAGTTTGTTTTTCGATAAAATATTTGAGGAAGTAGGTACACTTAAAATTATTTGAATTATAACAGTTTAGTAAGGATATTTAAAATAGTTTTAACTATATTTAATATTGTAAAAAGGATGTACAGATACAGAATGTTGTTTTTGTATTTTTCTGCGATGTATAATTGTATTAGGAAACAAAAAAAAAAACTCGAAGTATTGTCGTTTTGAGTTAAGCCATTTTTAGCATCTTTTAGTTGTCATTCTTTAGCATTAGTATATAAAATCCTGTTGATAATTTAAATAAACAATTCAAAATTACGAAATCGTCAATCGTAGTCGTAAAAAAACGACTCTAAAATAAAGACACAAAATATTTCTTGACGAATAACGTTTTACTGTCACTTCTAACTTTGCTCAATTTAGAAATTACTTTTGAACTAGTAATGAATCTTTTTAAACCTTTTTTTAATAAAAAAATATGTGGTTGTGAAGTAAGTAGGTTACGGATGAAAAAGAGAAAGAGCGATGTAAAGAGTTCCTTTTTATTGAAAAAAAATCGAGTGACTTTGAAATGTTATTCTTCATACGTTTTAGTTATAAAATTAAGTGTTTTGTACTGGTGTAAAACAACGAAAAAAAATTGTTTAACATTAAAACAGGAGTTTTAATTTACTTTATGAGATGCAGTCTTTATTTACGTTTTCTAATCCCTCTTGTATTAGGTAATGTAATGCTAAAATAATTAGTATTGAAACTTTATATATTATATGGTATATAAAATACGAAATGAATATGTAAAGTTTATAAAATAACAATAAAACAAAAAAGTGTAATTGATATTCAAAGATAAAATCAATATTATAATAAATGTATATCTTGTTTAATTTTTTACCCCAACCATCTTGAAACACAACACCGCTTGACATAAACGTCTTCCCTCAAATATTGAGTAATAATTGTTGTTCGGTCAAAAACAAATAGTGTTATTCTGTAACTATCACACCGTGTTATCTTAGGTGAAGTGAGCGTGGATTGAGCTGTCAGTTGCTAAGGATTGACACTGGTGCCGATTCCCTTGTTCACAAACTAAACTAAATTTAAGTTCAGTGCATCTTTTTCTTTCTATTTCATTAAGAAAAGGACAAAAGATGAATTTTAGTTTAGTCCTGTCAAATTAATTAGCGCCTGTCACTACTCCATACAAGTTTAGACGTGATTAAAAACTTGCCGACTAAGGCCGCATTCCGAGTTACGCTAAAAGTGATAATATCGCGAATCCAACCAAATTGAATAGTCACAAAGTATGAGGGTTTTTTAGTATTAATTGTGACTTTGGACTTTGGTCGGATTCGCGATATTATCACTTTTGGCGTAAGTCGGAATGCGGCCTCCAATTACGTCAATTTACGTCAAGCGTTGATTAATTTGACAGGACTAAACTAAAATGTATCTTCTGTCCTTTTCTTAGAAAGAAAAAGATGCACTGAACTTAAATTTAGTTTAGTTTGTGAACAAGGGAATCGGCACCACTATTGGCAGCTCACTTCACCTAAGTTATCACGGTGAGATTTTTACAGAATAGCACTACTTACAGAAAACTTAGGTAAAGTGGACTGTCATTCCACCGGATGCTAGACAGGATGGCAGGGACATCGACGGGAAAACTGTTACCATGGATTCAGTACATGATTCTCAACCTGCGTTGAAACTTTCATCGGTTATTTTTAAAAAAATCAGCTATTTCATAAATTTCGACCGCATACCTTTCTATGAAACAGCAGACTTTTTTAAAATAACCGTTGAAAAATTTCAACGCAGTGGGTTCAGAATCATGTACTGAATCCATGGTAACAGTTTTCGCGTCCATCCTGTATATCGACACTATTGACAGCTCACTTCACAGAGCGTTCATTCTAAAAGTTGGCAACGTCGCAAATAGCTGTCAAATACTTACCCGTTTTGATAAATTTTGCAATATAGTACTGTATGGAAATATGAAACATCGCTAATTAGTGAACTAGAATATTAATAATGAATTGCAATTATAACACTGAATTTGATGTTGTATCTGATGTAGGTGTAAAAATGGCATTTGGAAAGTTTCCAAACAATTTTTTTACATCTTAAATTAAATATTCGGCGTTACGATATTAATTACCAGGGATGTTAACCGTAACCGAAACTATCGAATATCCGAAATGAAAATCTATCCGTAACCGTAACCGAATCCGTTCAAAACGTTTCGGATAATTTCGGATTGGGGCGGTGTCTAAATGAGACACATGATAGGTTTTTCTGTCCGGTCGAGCCGATACTCTAGCCGCGCGCGTCACTTGTTATTTAATATTGCTATTGCTTAGTCATTACAATTTCTTAAAAATGTAATAATCCGTAACCGAAACTATCCGAAACTAACGGCTTATCCGAAATAAGCTCATATCCGTAACCGGTATAATATCATTTCTATATCCGTATCCAGATCCAAATCTGAAATTTCATATCCATAACATCCCTGTTAATTACTGCGTTTCATAATCAATATTTTAGTTCACTGCGAGGTTGCCCACTTTCAAAATGCACGCTCTTAAGTTTTCACGGTGAGATTTTTATAGAATAGATCAGTTGTTGTCTGTCGTCATAAGACAACATCTGCCTAACTTTTTCCCAACTACACCCTCAGTTTCCAATCTAACCAGATGCAGCTGAATACCAGTATATTACATAGAGCAACTCAAACTCAAAGCATTTATTTCAATTAAATCATTTACAGGCACTTTTGAATTGTCAAAGAGTCGGTCAGTTAGTCAGAAAGTTGAAGCTAGTTACCCATTCCAAAACGTAGATCTCTATGGAGAAGAACGGGCAAGAAACTCTAAGGACACTCTTTTAAATATAGATATTACAAAATCCTGGGTACATTATTCTTGTTGCTTCCATATGTGAGAACGATGTACAAAAAATAATCGAGAGCAATTGAAAATATAAGATTTAAAAAAAAGCCTTGGCAGATAAGAGGTGACCAGCCTTAACTGACGGCGCCCGTTCACGAACATGATGCGTGAATCAGCACCATCCAGCTCAACCATTTTGTAGGGAACCGAATGATCCAACACATCCTATCTGACCTCCACAACACAGTTACTGGCCAATACGATAGCCCTTGGTAAGACTGGTTGTCAGACTTTCGAGCTGCGACTACCCGTAACGACAGTCAAAGATCTACTAAATCTTCCGTGATAAGTTAATTCAATAAACAGACAGCTTTGCTGCTGGGGAATTTGTTGCGCCACTTCTTCTTCCCAGCTTAAGCACTAGGAAGTCGTCAAGGGCGGGTATTTTATGGGATCGTCTTATGTGATTTTGACATACAAAAACTGCTAATTCTCAGTCTAGTTTGAATAAATTACTTTTGATTTTGAATAAGTGTTACGTTTTGAGACTGCTTTAATTCGGATTTTGAAACTTGCTTCATAGGTTATCTCGGAAAACAAGTACTTACAGAAATATAAATAAAACAAGATCAGTAATTTTAAACGTTCTTTTTATTGTTTCCTATTTAAATAATATTTTTACAAAACTCTAAACATCAATTATGTTTTACAAATATTAACGCTTGCAGCGTTTATGGTACAATTTCGCGCTAATTGAAATAAAGCCAGGCTTACTACTAATTTATAGTAAATCACTACTCAAAATTGAGATAACGAACTCACGACTTTACCACAGAAACCCGCCATCTTGAATTATCTGTCAGAAATAAACCCAAGTTTTGTTTTTGTGGTAAAATTGTAAGTAACACCTTAGAATTTATTTAAAAAACATTTCAGCAGACTTTTTTGAGTTATGATTTAGATTAGCATTCTCTTTACTTTAAAACAGTACGCAAGAAAAAATACAAAGTAATTAAAATCAAAAAAGTACTTTTTATTTGCATTTTATTGACAACATGAAAAAACAACTTTATTGTACTCAAAATCAAACCATTTTAACACGACCAAAAACCAAGTAATATTTTTAAGTAAAGAGATGTTTTTTTTTAATTTATTTATTTTATTTAGCAATAATGTTAGGTAGGTAGGTACATAATATTTCGCGTAAAGCTTGATCAAGTGCAGATTGAATAGCCTGGTAGAACTGATACCAACAATGCAACGTTCTTAGGTAATTTTTCTCTTATTTTTTCACGTGCCTATTCAAAATTTGCAAAAAATACTGTGCTGATCTACTCATGTGCTGTGAAAATACCAAAATAACTATTTTTTTCTAAACTTGAGTATTCCGATCGATAATACATTTTTAATACTCAAAAAAAAAATACAAAAATATCATAAACGAAAACATTTGTTCATATTTGAAGCTGGTAGGTAATATGTGATGTGGTATTGCACTATAGAAAAAAATACTAAAACTAATAAGGGTTAAATATTTCTAAAATACATCGATGTATGAATGATATGAGCAATATAAAAGGATATTTATTATAAGTTCAGCAAAGATTTATCCAATTTCTTTTTTTAATCGGACATTTAGAGAAAAAAAATCTATTCTCATACACTTTTAGTGGTAAATAATAATAGCCAATCCTAAAGATACTGTAGGCATTATTAATTAAATCACATTTAATTATTATTTAATATGTTTCCTTAATTAAACCTTAACTTTACGAGAAAATAATATTTTACAAAAAAAGATATCAAGTACTTCAGTATAAAAAATAATAATTAAAATAAACGACGATGCATTTTTATAGCGATCTAAAATAATTTCGATTTGTGCGGAATAACTTAAAAATAGTAAAAAAATTGCATCGCTCCCAAACAATGAACATTTTCATTTTAAACGTCAGGTTATAAAAATCATGACTTTTATTTCATCAATCACGTAGATTTGCAGAAAAAAAGAGGATCAATTCTGTATTTGGCGGGAAATCAATATGGCGTCAATTTGACGATTTTTATTTAACAAAAATCAACAGTTTATAATAAATTATTTTAACATTGATAAGTTTATTAAATAAATTAACAACTAGTTATCTTTTAATGTTTTTTCTTAATAAACTTTTTTTTTAATAAATAATTCATCGACTACTTTTGGACTTATAAGAATTCACTACTACTACGCCTAAATGCATTAGACAATCAAAGTTATGTTCTATTTTATTTAATTGTTAGTAATAGTAGCAAAATATTTTTTGGTACTATTAAAGTATTTAATTTTTTTTTTCTGATAAGCTATCTTTTTGATCCCCAAATACAGAAATACCTCGAAGATGTTACAATATCGCTTTGTATAAAGCATTCCTTATCGAAAATAATAATTTACTATCGATTACAAATAAAATAAATGATGTACTTCTAACCTTTTTATTTCAAGACTTATTGGCGGAATAAAAAAGCATATCGACAATAAAAAGAAAAAATTCTCGAATTATACGCGTAGTACTCACGATATTGTAACATCCCTAACATTTTACAACAAAATAAATAATACAGGGACTTGTTCGAAACTATTTTACCGCGTGACTATAAACAATATAAGAGCCCCAGCAATATTATGCATCACATTGCACATCACACTACTAACTGGTCTTATCCACAGCTCGTGTCGACACAAAAGATACACAAATGTACGTAATTTTGTATCGACATCAAACTCTAATACAACACTAACAATTAGTATGAACACACTGCGCTGTACCCTTAATTTGTGTACTGATACAAAAACCATTAACTGTAGAAAAAACGAGAGATCATTTGACATTAGTGTAAAAGTATTTGACGGTGTTAAGGCGCGTTTACACGAGAGTTACTCGACTGTCGAGACGAGAATGCAACACATGCTAGCGATCCTAGGAGTCGCGCGAACATTCTCGCCTCTGTCACAATCGAGAAACTGTCAAGTAAACGAGGCTTACCTCAACGAGTTAATGACTTTTGTATCACAACAAAGACTAGTCTAACTCAAATACAAACACGGTTATATCACAAGTCGAAGTCGACAGTGTCGTTAAAAATCGTTGTCGCTAGAAGCGTCATACGTCTCGCAGATCTGGTCCGGGGGCAGGGGGCGCAGCCCTGGATATGCCATCACCGGGCCATGGAAGGATTGTGAGCGGAGCACGCTATAGGGAAGAAAAATCCGATTATTTTTTGATCCGATGGTATTGTTTTTTTTTTTTGTGTTAGAACAGTGTTAAAGCTGCTTGGTCAGACTTCACCTGTTTTTTTTTTTTAACGGAATTACTTGTTTTTTTTTTGTATACTTATTGTGGTTGTGCGTGGGGTGACTTAAAATTATTATGCTATTGCACTCCACTACAGGCAAACAGAGTAAATCTCTACGAAACTCAAAAAGTAACGTTACACTATAATATTATATAGAACATAAAAAAATAAGAATTAATTCTCAACACATTTTTTTTTCAGCTTAATGGAGATAAACATCAAGGTACGGAGTTAGTTACTTAGATTAAAAACACCAATAAAGTAAAAAGGCAAATCCTTAAAATATAGAAATAAAGGTACTAAGGTACACAACCCAGAACCACACTTAGTAAGCGTTAGAAGAATTGCCAGTAAATAAAAACTATATTTACACATTGCACCAAAGAGTACCTATTTAAATAATAGTCTAACCAGCCAATAGAAACTTTGAATTTTGTTTTTTTTTTCTTACCAATTCAGAGTGGTCCAAGCATTAGAAAAGCAGACATCTTGATTCTTCATACAAAATACATAGATATTATAAATAAAAAATCTTATTACTAAAACATAAAACAAAAAGAAATGTAACTTTAAAAAGTACTGACATGAAAAACCAAGAATTTTAGCGGCATAGTCGTGTCAAGCTCTTGAAGCAAAAAAATACACCAAGTGCCAATAATTTTGACAGCTGTCAATTCGAAAATCCGCGGTCGCCACAGCTGTCAGTTTTGACATTTGACTAACCTTACACGTCAAGATGGCGGCCATCATGTCACTTACACGGAATTGCATGCATTTTGAGATTTGTCACGCTCTAAAATTTACAATAAATTATGTTTTAATATTATTGTACCTTACTTAAATGTTAGAAGAAAAGAAATGTAACAAAATAATATTTACAACTAAAAGATAGATACTTGACAAAAATAAAACGTTATATACGGCAAACAAAAATTATGTTAAAAACTTATGTACTTCCTAAGTTAGGCTCCTTTTGATTAAACGAAAATTACTTCAAATATATTCTGTTATGAAAAGTTAGCTTATCCCAAATACCAGTTAAGTACTTAAGTAACTGTTAACTGTAAGTATATTAAATGTTGTTGTTTTAAATTCATTTTCTATTTATTTATGAATGACTACCGTTAGTCAACCATTTTGTTAATATCATGGTTGGTTGAAACCATTTTGTACTCACAAATACTACTTACTATTTTAAACTACCCCATTTTTTCTACTGAGCCAATAATGACGTAAGTAGCTATCCCAAACAGCCTACCACAGATTAGCAAAATTTTATAAGCAAAGGAATCTTACCTAGCGGTCTTTGACGGCGTCTTGTTCGACTTTCCGAGAGCAGCCGCCTTCCTCGGGTCGTACGAAGCCCTTCGTTTCCACTTCTCTAATTCTTGTTTCTTTTGTTCTGCAATATAATTAATTATTTTCATTAGAAATCAACATTTTTGAAGCAAGATGGAAGTAACGCAAGACATTATGGAGAGCAAGATGAGTAATGGTCCAAAAATTGTGCCTTGTCGCATCCCAAAACATACAACATGCTCACTTTTCTTTCTTTCTTGATTTTTATGTCAGTCGTGCTATTAGTCACACTACATTTTGTCTACTATGCAGATAACCTCAATGTTGTGTAATTTAAATAAATTCTCGTGTAACTTATGTTTAACCGTCTCAAAGGCTTCACTCAGGTCTGAATTTCGCAATATGATTGTAATATAACCTTGCTGACTGAATAAAATTAACACAGCAGGAGCCATTCTTGTGTTTTATGGGTACGCACCCATAAAACAGAAATTCTGTTAGATCAGCACAAGCTACATAGTTCACAATAAAGATTTATATTCACAAAAAATCTCACCCATTTCATAATGCTGAGCACTCCCCTTACTGATTGCAGCCTTGTCGGTATTCAGTACGCCCACGTAAGTCTTGCTCGGGTCCCGTCGGAGGAAGTTCTTCGGGGACTGTTCGTTCTTGTACTTCGAGATGTCCATGTACCGCGGCTGGATTGTTGGCTTGCGCTGGCTAATGGAGGTCGTTGACGATGACATTGAGTAGTCACCGCTGTATCTGGAAGAGTTGGAGATTTTGGAGATGCAGATTGGTATTTCTATTACCGTACTTAACAATGATGCACTTGACGCTTTCATTTGTTTCTCGACTAATTTGGGATTTCAAACACTAACTTATTTATTTACTAATTTATTGCACAATGTACACAGACTAGGCTTAACTTATGATTAGCGCAGTATAAACCAAACGGTTCATTCAAAAAAAGTTTTACCAACCTCTGTTTAGCCTGCACAGGCGCGCTCCTCTTCCCCCCCTGATGCCTCATCACAACGGGAGCACTCTCCGTCCCACTCTCCCCCTCCGTATCACTAGTCCCAGTAGTCAAAGAATTCTTCTCATGGCTAAATATCGACGAATTCCTAGGACTACTACCATTCGTTGTAGAATTAGTATCACTGTCGAGAATAAAAGTCTTTCGCTTGTCTATGACTGAGTCCTCTCTTGTCTTTGTTAGGAAGTCTATGTTCTCTTTGGTTGGGGTTATGTCGTCTATGATGAAGGTTTTTCTTTTGTCCGCGTCTCTGGCTTCGCGGCGTTTCTTGTCGTGTGTTTTTTGATTTACCTGTAATATATATTTGAAATTGTTAGATCTTTTATGGTCATTATTGCCTAAGATATTGACGGTTATAAGGACGTAGTTAACAAGACCTGTCATCATTAATGTTATCTTAGGCTTAGGAATGAGGAAATAACCTTATAGCCCGTGAACCGCGCATCTATGCTCTTATCTGAAAGCTGACCATTTGATATTTACATTAGAATAATATTACGATATAATACTATTAAGATATAATACTGTCTGTCTGACTGAGAAAAATATTGCCTAATAGAAACATAATTAAAGAAAAATATTTTGTTTCTTTATATCACTCGAGAGTGTTTTAAATACGCCGTGGATTTCAAGAACACCATGAAATTGCATTTTTGTGTACGTTAACAACAATATATTGCTGGTCAAAAATGGCCACATTAGCAATTCCTCTAAAAGCAATTTATTTTCTGAATTCCCAGCAATTCCTCTATGGTGACACAAATATTTTAGCTGAATCATATTCAATTCAATTCATATCAGAATCATATTTGGTGTAAATCTTGCCGCATGAAAAAAATTTTACCGGATAATTTTTCTTTACAGTTTTTATTAATCAAATGAGATTTTTATTTTTAATTTCTACAATTTAAATGTTATTTCATTATATTACAAAACTGTCAATAAGATTAATTGCGTAATATGAATTGAATGCAGATAATATTATGAATTGTCAGTTTGTGAGATTCATAATACTAGCTTAATGAGATTCTGCCAAAGCGGCCGTTTTAGGTCCTCTGTGCTCACTAATCCGTCAGCCAAGAGTGTTCATTCAATCGACTGTCATTGTAAGCAGTCTTTTGTTTATTATCTCGAAAGGATCTACTGCTTAATACTACCTCCTTTGGACCTATCATGCCGCTCTTTTCCCAACCATGTTAGGGTCGGCAGGCGAACTGGATGTAGCTAAACACTAGTATTTAACATGGCTTTAATTTCAACTCTTTATAGTGGCTTTTGTGGACATGATAATTATTCAGATTTATTATAGTTGTAATAGCAATAATTTTATTGCGTTTGGGACCGTTCAAGTATTACGTTAGCACTATAGGGGGCGGGGGGGTCTATGCTTTGCTTATTTTTAATGACATGGGGAGTGGGGGGGTCTAGATGGTGATTACGTCAGCAGTCATTTTTACTTTTTTACACATATGGCAACCCACACATTGTCTATGCTTGAAAACGAAACGCATGTTCGGGGATTCCCACAAATAATGAATACGTTTAGGTACTCACTTAGAACCGAGTAGGGGAATTACCGCGTGCTATTCACTTCTTTTACACTTTTTAGAATTATAACTGCTGCTCATAAATCAATAAAAAACAGAATACTTACATTAAAAGAAAAATTCACATACCAATGTTTACGTAAGCATGGGAGGGGGGGGGGGTAAGAGCTTTGCTTACTTTTGCTGACAAGGAGGAGAGGGGGGTAAAGTAATAAATGTGCTTACGTAATACTTGAACGGCCCCTTTAATTAAAATAGGTTTTTATTAATTTATTAATCTTTTGTATAGATTCTTTTCTATTTTGTGAATGTGAGAACGCTGTAGACTTAGTGGACTGTAGATCTGTTGACCATTTTCTATTTTGTTAAGTATCTGGTACTTATTGAAAGACCTACACTGTCCTCCCATACCTAGTAACACTGTTATTTGAAAGTATTGTAAAAGCCAATTATTTTTAAAAGATTAACCGTGGAGTTTCTTGCCGGCTCTTCTCCATAGGAAACGACCAATTGGAACCGTGCACCTAGCTTCTAACGTTTCATAAGTGCCCATGTAGGTTTATGTGAAATAAAATATTTTGAATTTGAATGGAGCGACTGATTTTCTGACCTCAAAATCATGGTAGCAAGGGGCCTTGTGTAGTTTCTCCCTACCCCCACAGAAAGAAGGCGTGAGTTTATGTATGTGTGTGTAATTCTCACCTGGAAATTAGTGACATAATCCCTCGACAGCACCACATCATTGGTCATGGCTTGTCTCCTCAAGTTGCTGTAGTCTTTAGGCCTGAGATCCAGTATGTCCGAATGGGTCGACGTGATCATGGGGTCTACAGGTAACGTGACCAGGAGCTGGTCATCCTCTGTCTCCTCTGAGGAGTAGTCGAGGGTCTCCAGGTCTGCTATGTTGGTTGTGTGGAACGATTGGGAGCGGTGAACGGGTGACGAGTGGCTGGAATAAAGATAGGTTAATGTGAGATTTTTGTTTTCATTTCTCATATTCAGAAAATAGTGTTTGTATGATTTGAGTAGCGGGTGGAAGACGCTGCTCCCCACCCTTGGGCGGGAAAGACTCATAGTAATTGCTTCCCTCTCTAGGGCGGGAACGAATTTAAAAAATAGAACTTAATTTGGTTAGGTAGCCGGCTACGAAAAATTTAATACCTAATTAAGAAAAATATAGATTAAAATAAATAAAAAATACTGTGATCTTGTGAGTATATAAACAGCCAGTATGAATAAAAAAAACAGTGACACTCCGGGAGTGCCGACAGAAGTAAAAACTTGAACAATTAAAAAAAATCTCTCAAAACCTTTAAAGTAAAAATACTTGCGTAGAACATTGATCCGTAACATCATATAAATAAAGAGCACAATCGCGTTTACAAAAATGAGGTGTCGGTAATGGTGTCGCGAGTTCAATTTTTTTTCCCATCTCAAAAATGCCCAACGCGCCTAAAGAAGTTTTCACTTTAAAAAAACTATTACTTAAGCGGGACGGCCCACGATGGTGACACGGTGTGTTCCATATTAAAAATTTAAAAAAGACTATGTAATTTGGCGGGATACTGTCTGTAAGCTGTACCGAAATTCAAAATCTCTTTTAAACTATTTTTTTTTTACTTTCCTTATATTCAAAATGAAAAGTAGAGTGTTTAACACGGGTGAAAATCATCAATTCCTTTCGACCCTTGAATAAAAATCTACTAATCTTGGTTGATCAGTACGTGTTGCTCCTACCCCAAGTAACATGAGGCTAGGGCAGAAAGCTGATGAAGATGGTTAGGGCCAACCACCACCTCTGTCTACTTTAGTGTGAGAAAGAGATGAAGCTACACAGGACGTATAGCTCCACCTCATTCTCACACTGAAGTAACATTAAAATAATACTGCTACAAGAAGTGGTGGTTGGCCCCAGAGGGTTGACTTAGGTTTTTTTTACAAATGCATTTAGAACTTGTATCTTTTATAAATCTTCGTATTGTAACCCCAGGGTTGTTGCCGGGGTTGCAGAAAAGTCCGAAAGTGATACCGTAGCCCCTGGCAACATGGCAACTGAAGGAACACGTGTGGGTTCTAGTCAGTAACAGTCTGACACCGCTCCACTCAGAGCAGGAGAAGTTATTTGATAATTCCCCACCCAAAAAAAGGGTTGTTAATAACAAAGATAAGGTACTTAAAGTTACATTTAATGTTTCAATACACACTTCAGCCAAAAATATTTAACTGTTAGTGTTGCCAACAATGCTATTGAAACGAAAAGCAGATTTTAGCAGTCATGAGATGGATCCTAACGAACGATCTTATCTGTCCAAGCAAATGTCATACTGCAATCCCTCCATTCCTTTCATCAAAATCCCTTTCAAGAATTTCATTTCTTTAATATAGTGATAATTGAAAAGCAAAAGATCTACAAAAAAAAAAACGAGCGAGTCTTACAGTAGTCGCATATAATACGAAACATCTGACGTCACCTTGGTAATAAGCAACATTAAAGGGGCCTCGTCAAGGTCGTTTCTGACGGCCAACTCTAGCAGTGCGCGCGCTCATTGGTCAAATCAAATAGCGTGCGCTTCCCTGGCTTCCTGTTACACACTTCCGTCCCTTTTCACGAAATCACTCCTACAGATTATCCCGAGGACGAACACGGGGAGGAAACCGAACCCGACGACGACTCTCAACTCCATAACGGAGTTGTAGAACTCGGCAAGAGTTCGGTTCGGGGAGAAGTATACCCCTACCACGACAATCTACCCGAACCGTGCTGCCACGCAACCCCGTCCTCTCTTGACAGACTCGAGGGACGGGGTACCAGCGGCGGCCGACGAAATGAGGGTCACTGAGTCGCTCAGGTCCTCCACTGGGCGGGACAAAGTACGGCTCAGCGACCACGGCGATGTTAATCGACCACTGCGCCATGCTCAGGACCAACAGATCCTGAGCGGCGGCGCAGTGGTTGATGTTCGCAGGAAAGAGAGAGGAAAATTGTTACACATCAATAAAAATGTAATTCACCTGGGCGAGCTCAGATCATCCTTGTGGCAATCCTGTCTTTTAGCCATCTGCTTTTTTCTCTTATCTTCCTGAGCCGCCTTCATGGGGTCGTAGGAGGCTCGCTTCTTCCAGTTGGAGAACTCGAGCTCTTTTGTGGCTAGCGCTGATGATGAGCGGTGCTGACTTGGCTTCTTTGGTCCTAGAAATAGAGAATTTGAATGGTGATTTGAATGGTGGTATATATATTTTTTGTAAAATTTCATACTACTTATTGTATGGCGTTAAAAACATCGAGAATTACATAAGAGAAATTTCAACTGCTGACTATGGTCAGAGATTAGTAGAGATGGGTCAATATCATTTAAATAAAAAGCGACTCTTGCTACGACACTATAAAGTGCAATTCAAGTCGCACAGCGCGTGGATGTCTGCCCGGCTTGGGCAGAGCAACGCCGTGTCCTCGTAGAGGCGATCGGCGGCGGTAATCTCTCGCGTCCGGCCCTGGTTCAGGCCATGGTACGGAGCGAGAGGAAATGGCAAGCCGTCACCTCCTTCTGCGAAGCGGTAATGCTCGCGAAGGAGGAGGCAGAACACGTGAGGGAGACGCAAAACTCACGCCCCTAACCGCCGCAGGAGGAGACGCCCGGGGCGGGAATCGCGAGCCGATTTCCGGCCACCGTAGGCGCGGGCTTGCGGACGGTGAGCAATGGGTAGCTCGCCGTCCGATAAGGACCAAGCCCGGGTCGACGGCGCGTTGTGTTCCACGCGCGCCTCAAAGAGATGTCAGCAGAATTGACGGGGTCCGCTAGGGCCAATGCCTGCCGGGGGTTCGAAGAAAACCGATAGGGACATCGTGGCCCCGGCAACAGGGCAACCGAAGGAACACGGGTGGGTTTTAGTTAGTAAGAGTCTGACACGCCCTCCCGCTCCACCCAGAGCGGGAGAAGTTATTTGATAATTACACACCAAAAAAAAAAAAAGTCGTACAGCGCTAATTACCTACAGTTATATTCACCTAGAAGTTGCCTCTCTTTCTATCGCGTAATTTTTTTATCTTCTGACTACGTTACGCCCACTGAAATCGACAAGTCGAGCAAAAAAACGCAAAAAACAGGTGAATTTTATCATATGAACTACTAATAGAAATCTCTCTGGCACATACCTATCCGTCAAATAGTTAGGTGTAATCGATACCTAAAAGAATCGGATATAATATCTTTCTATAAAGATCAAAGCTTAGGAAACATGGAACCTTATTTTCAAAAGCAATTTAAAAAGACATCAAGGTACAATCAGAATCATGCTTAATCCCAAGGATATAATTCGCTTTTCAATTGCAAGTCTAGTTCTAAGGCACAAAAAAAGGAAAGAATAAAAAAAAACCCTTTTCATTTCATAGAGTATGAACAAAGTCAGACACTACTTCCTCTATAGTTTATGCTCACTGCAGTAGAGAATGGAAAAACCTATAATCGAATCAGAATTCCTCCTTGCGGAAACGAACAAGACACCGTTCAGCAACGATATTGAATTTAGAATTTGTCTTTGAATTCAAAAATTCAAATGGAATATTAGTTTGGAACGAATGGAATCAACGACTTATTCAGTGTGTCATTCGAGTATTATGGGCTTTTAAATCGATAGTATGATGGTGTGAATCGATTACACCATGTGCATTCGTTCCGGTAAACAGTTATAGTCATATTATGTGGCCTATGAATGCATGGTCCTATAATTTTTATCGTTGTATTACAATTCTCATTCGATTTCATTCGAGCGATATTAACTTTCGAATTAAATAGGTCAATTATTTGGTACTTCCACATATCTTCCTTATTCAAAACAAAACAAACAGCCTTCATAAAAAAAAAATCAAAGAGATCAAAAAATATATTTTGTATGAAGAATTTAAAATGATATACCTAAATGAAAACATTCAACCTTTCTAACAGAAAATAAATTGAATCCATTATAACAGAAATCAAAAGAAAGGGAAGCAAATCTCTCCAATCAAATCGAAACTCAGACGAAAACAATCTGTCAAAATCAAAGCGTAATTTGGCGCCAAATTGCATTCCAATTCATGATGGCCGCCGTGTTGCAAGCATGACGAATCGGTAAGTACCACAGCCTAATAGACACGATTCAAGGATAACTCGATTCACTATTAGTAACGGTGTGTGTATTAAATATAAATTATATTCTTGTATATATATAATCAATTGTATTCTTACTTGAGAAATTAGTCAATGAAGGTTTTGTAACTTGCATTGCAACCTCCTTTGATTTCATTTCCTTTATCTGTTGTTTAAAGGGCAAAGGTTGTACTGTTATTCTGCCGCATTGTGTAAGGGCATTTGGGAGGATGTAAGCCAATGTTGAATTTAAATCTCTTGAAATTCAGTGTTTGCATATTTCTAACAATTGCAAAACTAACTTAATAATCTAACATAACATCACGCCTGTAATGCCCGAAGTGTTAGGCATAGACAGAGGTGCACCCGAATTTCGCCAGTTATCCTATACTATTAAACGAGCAATATTTCTATGTTTAAATATTTTTTTCTACATATATTTGTACCTACTCACGTTCTCGACATCGGCTCTAACGATTTCGATGAAAGTTGCAATATAGGGGTTTACGGGGGCGAAAAATCGATCTAGCTAGTTCTCATATCTGGGAAAATTTGTTTTCTCCGTATTTTCACCCGAGCAGAGCTCGGTCGAACAAGATATTGAATAATGACATGACATTATTGACATTCGATTAATGTATGGAATTAGTAAGTACCTACTAGCACGGCAGTATGGAATTAGTAGGTACTATCCTATACTATTAAATGAGCATACTCTATTTTCACCAGAACAGAGCTCGGTCGCCCGGGTACTTGTTAAATAATCTGTGGACTCAAATTGCAAAATCGGTGAAAACACGTATGTAATTGGTTAGGTATGCTATATCTAGGTAGATTATATGCAACGTACTGTTACGTATACACAATGAAATCGCCATGGCATTAACCTATTTACTAAATAATGATACCCTGTCGTTTGAATAGACGACATGGCGAGCAACCTATAAATTACAGTCGCAACGGAAGACAATTTACTTGATGCAATACGAAGAGACTACCGTAGTGACATACGAAATCTCAAAGTAACTGAGACTCTTTATTTAGAAATAACATTGCAAGACAATTCATTTGTATAAAGGGAGAGCGGACACAAAAACGTAATACCTAAACAACAATTACTGTTGACAAAAACGAATGTCAAAGGTGCCTTTCACTACTGTTATAAATAGCTTATGAATAAGTACTAATTGCTTAGAGCAAAGTGTAATCCTGCTAAATAAATAATGAATGCTCAAATAAAAGAAAAAACATTACCGTTAAAAGTGAGATAGATCAGGCAATACTAATAAAATCCGGCACGAGGGACGTGCAATATTAGTTAAATAACGTTATGATACTGAATGTACCGGCAACTACGTAACCCAGCAATCTAAAACACAGTTCCAATGACAATGCGAGAGTTTTGAACGATAATTCATCTGCTCAACAACGTAAATAATGCAATGAACATGGCTGAACTGTCAAAATTAAAGCAAATGCGATCACTTGTCATTTTATGTGTGTTCGCAATTACCTCGCACTAATGAATTTACATATACAAAAAAAAATGGATGACTAACAATTTAATGCAGCTGTGCCTACAGGCAAATGCCGGTTGGTTGGCAGTGCTCAGTCATCCGAGTTAGCAATTAATCTACATGGCGCCAGTCATCAATACAGGCTATAACTGAATTGGGAAGCGTTTGTACAAGGGAGCTTATGCCCAGAACAGGGATTACTAACATGACATATTGAGCCAGTCCGGCTGTCGAGAGAATGTGTTCCTGACAGCTGTCAGTTGGACAATTTCTAGTAGTAATAAGGATCAAATTCGCAAAACACATATTCGTTATTATAATACTGACAAAGGTGTGAATGAGAAAGATAATGGTCTACAAAGCCGAGTCTTAAATCTCTATGAGCCATACTGACGGCCAGGTAATCATCTACCTAAACTTTTCCCAACTATGTAGGTGTCGGTTTCCAGTCTACAGCAGCTGAATACCAGTATTTTACATGGAGCGACTGCCTATCTGATCTCCACAACCCAATTACTAGGTAATACGATACCCCGTGGTAAAACATTCATCTGTTTCATTTTGACAGTTCAACAACATTCATTGCGTTATTTACGTTGTTGAGCAGACCAATTTTTCGAACATAGGAAGCAATGGATTACCAATATTATTCTTCAAAATTATTCAGATTGTGGGTGCTGGTTGGCTGCCAGGAAATGTACTCGATTAAATCTGAAGCTTTTTGAGTAAAATAAACCAGTACCCTCATTGCGTAATACAACACAATCTATTTTGATTTGAAACAGGTTGGTGGTTGGTTGTTTTGGTTTGAATCCATTGCTTCATAATATGGAAAAAAAATCTGCTCAACAACGTAAATAACGCAATGAATGTTGTTGAACTGTCAAAATTAAACAAATTAGGCATAATTGTTTATGAAAATAAGTTACGCAATAAGGGTACAGGATTGAAGTATTAATTTGCAGATATGATGTGGCAACCTAAATAATAAATATGTCTATAATATTTATTAGCACATAGAAACAGTTTCGCTTTTACAATGTATGAGTATAACCCGACCGTGACAGATAGTTGACATCTACTAAAGTGTCTCTAATAGCGTATTTCTAAACTAACACGACACTTTTAAACTGCTCGGTTTACACGTTCGTTACAACAAAATCCATACAGAAGTAGGAAGAACCATTGCGAATTTTAAACTGAATGGTTTTCTACTTTGGTATTCTGCGGTCGACACGCTACTTTCAAATCGGTAATAATCTTGCCTAATCGATCATTGTCATCGAACCGTAACCTACTTACAAACAATAGATGTAGCACTAACCTTTATCTAGATGCTTTTGAGGCTGGACTTCCCGCGTCGAAGACCTAGATTTTGTCAACCTATTCAATGTCGTCTGTCTCGGCTCCGCTGACCTCCTGCTCTGGTGATTGGTCGGTTTCACTCTCTCCTCTCTCACGATTGGCTGCTCCGATACCCTCGGACTCATCAAGCGCTCCTTATTGGTCACTCTAACAGAATTCCTGGTCAATCCCGGCCCGAATTTTCTATGCATTTCAGGAGTGTTTGGACATCTTCTGGGGGAATTGGCCGGTGCTATTGATTTTAAATCTGGAGAATCGATTCTTCCTCTGTTTATAATCTGTCTCTTATACCTAGATTCTTGTGATTTATCATAAGACCCATTATCGGATTCATCTGAATAATCTTTATACTCTTCTGAATGACCACTCGATCTTCTCGATGTTATTCTCGGATCGATATAATTATTGTTCTTATTAACAGTGTTGAAGGAACTCGATCTTTTAATCGACGACCCGAAACCGATGTTATTCGATTTATACTTGAGTCCGTCGCTCAGTACTCTCTGGTGGCTTTTCTTGTCTCCTTGACAACGTGTTGGTTCGATACGAGGGTATTTCGACTCCAAGGCGTTGTTTTTCAAGACAGTCTTCAGACATACTGTTGGGTTAGCGTTACATATGTCATTCGCTTGGCTTTCAAACGCTCGGTTCCGCGTGTGCGTCTTTCTATGAGGAGATAGTATAGCCTCGACATCATAAGGAGGCCTATTCGACAGTGTTTTGTCATCAGAACTGTTACTTAACAAACCTTTGTCAGAAGAGGGACTGTTCATATTCAAATCATGTCTTCTATCAGTATCTAAGGACCTTGATGCGGCATTCAATAGAATTTTAGTGCCCGGGACTTTAGTGGACCCAGTGATGACGTAATGACCTGGACTTCTTAAAGGACTGCTGTCATTTGAGTGATCCTTTCTCCTGAGGCGGTAATTGAGGGAGTTGGAGCGACTTAGCTGTGAGATAGGGAGACGCGAGATTGCAGTCTTCTCACTGATGAGACTAGAAGTAAGTGCGCAGGGAATGACGCTGAAGTTGTTTGTTCTTGAAGACTGGAGCTTCGCTTGAAGGTTAGTGATCGCATTTTGCGTTTTTTGGAGATATGATTCCGTGTCTTGAGCGGGAATGAGGTCCTGTAACAAGAAAAAGATGGCATTAAAATATTGACTATACGTTACGACAATCTGACAAATACCTTTTACTTATTTAAATATATATTTTTTCCGCATATTGAGCATTGTTTGTTCATTAGATAAAATTCGGAGGATGTTTTTCGTACACGTAAGATTTATTTCCGTAAAAGCTTTCTTAAAAACTTTAAAATAAATTATCTACATTAATTTGTCTTACTCTAGACTAGACCTTTCAAGCTCTCGAGAATTTTGCAAATAAATAAAATGTCATAAAGCTGACATAGGACAATGTATCAAGTGTCATTGCCAAGGGGACAAACTGAATACCACACTTAACTTTCGCTTCGAAAGCCATTAGTTTAATTAATGTATTATGCAGGTGACCCTGACAAACCCACGGTAGAAATTCCGAACATGAGCAATGCCTTGGAAACACATACATATGTTTCAACATAACACAATTCTTGTTAGACCCCCCAAGGAGTTAGACAGTGACAGAGTGTAAGGACATATTTATCTCAATCAATCTGCCTGGCTTTTTCCCAACTATGTTGGGGTCGGCTTCCAGTCTAACCGGAAAAAGTAAAACCATTATATCTGATAATGATGTTAAGATAGTTAGACGATACACATATTTATAACATCACAATGAAAACATAAACTTAATAATAAAAATAAAAGAAAAAGCGTTACAACAAAACAAAGTGTCATTTTTCCGCATGTTTTACTTAGAACTCGCTGTCAAGATGGTGACAACAATCAGGTATAGACTGCAATAAGATATGGCGGCTAAACAATGGAGGCGTATGAATTATTATCGCTAAAACACCCATTGTTTGAGTGCAATGTTAAGATATTCCTGGCAGAGTTGGAAAATATTGCAGATGCGACAATTTTTGAAGTGGAAACTTCTTTAGGCACGTTGGGCATTTTTGAGATGGGATTAAACCATTGATTTCGCGACACTGTGACGCTTTTGACCATTAAAAAGACATCAACGCGTTGATTACCGCGGTGCGTGGAGTAAAAAACATCATTGCGTTGATTACCGCGGTGCCGATTTTTTTTCCAAGTTTTCACTTTATCGGCACTCCCGGACTACCACTGTTTTTTTTATAATTATATTTTGTTTTTTTCTTTGAAAAGACGTTACATTTTCGGTCATCAGTGGTAATTTTGTGCCTATGCCAATTTTCAACCCAATCAATAATTTAAATTCTAGATTCTTCTGTTAGATTTTGGAAATTGGTAGATTCATGATAATAAATGCGTTGGATGTCACTGAAACTGGTGACAGTAGATTAAATAGTTTAAACACATGTGGGTAACAGTATAAGCCATATTGGTGTTTATTTATAAACTTTGCATAAAGTTAAGTGACGTTAAACGTCAAAAATGTATGGTTAAACAGTTGCTAATCATTACTTAACTTTAAACAACGTTTATAAATAAACCCCATAATGTTTAAACATAACACGTAATTGACAACAGTTAACACTTTAGGGAAAATTTTAACAGGTCACGGTTAATAAATATAAATCGACATTAGTCAATATACAATTTTATCTACTTTCAACAAACCATACGTATGGCAAAAACAAACGATAAGATATCGAAATTGTCATAAAAATTGATAATCTGCAATAATATGTTTAGGACGTATTATTAACTGCAGTTGACAACTGACGAGCTCGTGGCTAAATACTAACAGCCGCTCGGGTCGATCTGTCAGGTTAAGCTACGCTTGCCGGGGTTGGTCCGTGGATGGGTGACCATTTCTACATACCGAGACTCCTCCGTACCTCGGAAAGCACGTTAAGCAGTTGGTCCCGGCTGTCATTCGTGGATCTTTGACATTCGTTATGGGTCGTCAGAAGCTCGAAAGTCTCACAACCAGTCTTACCAAGGGGTATCGTATTACCCAGTTACTGGGTTGTGGAGGTCAGATAGGCAGTCGCTCCATGTAAAATACTGGTATTCAGCTGTATCCGGTTAGACTGGAAGCCGACTCCAATATAGTTGGGAAAAGGCTAGGCAGATTGATTGTATTATTAACTGCAGTTCTATTAAACAGGTTAAGTTTTTACTTATCTGTTACTGAGGTAACCGAGATTAGATTGTTACAAAATTGTGTCACCTGGCTTTGGAGAAATTTTAACCTAAAAGTAAGAATCTTATCTATGGCGTTGTTCAGCCTAAAAATGTAGAGACAAATACTACAACCAAAATCTATACTTCTACTATGCTATTGCTTCATTTTTAATTCTTTTTACCTATTGTGGTATGGTAATCTTATTGTGAGTGCATCGTCTTCACATATTTTATTTAATGTATGCAAAATCTTGTGAAACATTTTAAAAGAGTAACGGTGGAGTTTCTTAAACATTCTTCTCCATACGAAAACTGCCTTTTGGAAGGGGCGACTAGAATCATTTCTATTTTTTGTAAATTTTGACGTTCAAAAGTGCCTTTTGAAATAAATTATTTTACTTTGACTTTATGTCTTAACTGATACACACACGAGCTAAGAAATACGACATTATCTGAAAGTCAATTTGAATTGATCTGCTGGTTGTCAGGTTGAAGTTTGCTGTCAATACTGCAAATCTCTTGCATCAGGTGGAATGACAGCTCACTGATTTTACAGAATATGCTGTTCCCAAATCTCAAGACAAGTTATTTGATTGAGTTGTTGTTATTTCAGTCCAGACATTTCCTGCCGTGAACATAAGTTTGACTGCTAGTAAATGTTTATGTTGACTAGCCACTCAGAAACCAGGCATACGCATTCTAAAACCATTGAAAAAGATCCCTATGTATTCAAGAAAGGAATCCTGCGACACATAAACTCTTGAATTTCAAGAGTCCACTGCAAATTCTGCAGTGCGATAGTGACGTAACGTGTGGCAGTAAATAAAAGACGATGTGGCGCGAATAACACGACCTACTTATTAATGTGTTATTTTCGTGAGGTAGGCCAAATTGGAATCAGTAGTGCTATTCTGTAAAAATCTCACCGTGATAACTAAGGTGAAGTGAGCTGCCAATAGTGTCAATCCTTAGCAACTGACAGCTCACTCCACGCTCACTTCACCTAAGATAACACGGTGAGATGGTTACAGAATAGCACTACAGGGTTCTGAAAGAATGGAGGTGCAGTGGCGACTTGTAAAAAATGTAGGAATATCGTATAGGTACTTTTACAATGCTTGTAAATATGTGAGCGCTATATATCCATCACATAATTAATTTTTCTGTCATTGCTTCATTTTTAATTATTTTTATCTATTCTGGTATAGTAATCTTATTCCAGATGCATAGTCTTCACATATAATTATATATTTAATGTATACAAAATATTGTAAAACATTTTAATAACGGTGGAGTTTCTCGCCCATTCTTCTCCATACGAAAACTACCTTTTGGAAGGGGCGACTAGAATAAATTCAATTTTTTTGTAAATTTTGACATTCAAAAGTGCCTTTTATGTGCCTTGAAATACATTATTTAACGTTGACTTTGACGGAGGATACTATAAATAATGCTGATTACGAAATCTGTGTGAGAAAATGTCGTGAATTTTTGAGCAAACTCGGAAAATCTCTATAATCGTCTGCTTGGAGTGTGAGAAGTCGTGATTGTCAATACTCGCTTTCCTTTGTTTGAGAAGAGAAGACACATTTTCTCTGCTGTGAGACAATATATATATATACAGGCCGGTAATATTAGGCATACCATAACATGCCATCTTTGTTTTTCTCCTCTCTGTCACCTCTCTGAACAATTAACTAATCTTTGCATTGCCAAGAAAGAAGCACGTGCAAAAAGCAATTCAGTTTAACTATTTATGACATTATGTATTACAATTACATAATAAATAATGTACCAAATAAATGCATTGAAGCGGCAATAGCCCAACGATTAATGCGCGATGGCAAATGAGAGGTCGTGAGTTTAAACCCCACCTGTTTAACTATATTGACACGAACCTACTCCATCTAGAACAAGCTTATAAATAAAGCAATACAAGTAATGTGCAACCCACATAATAATTACAAGGTGTAATTTGTAATAACATAAAATCTCTTCCGAAAAAAAAAAACAGCTGCTCCATTTATTCAGGTCACCACCTCTGCGACCAGCGCTCGGTGTGGCAACACGCCGTGTTCGGGTTCGCAACAAGTCAATCGTCATCCTAAGGATGTCTCGTTGAGAGGTGAAACACGTGTCGATTTCTTACAGGGTTTTTTATGACTCTTTAGGAATAGTTCGTCCTTGGGGTCGAGGGGCTTGTGGCTAAGTTACAACAGCTGCACGGGTCGATCGATCAGGTTAAGCTACACTTGCCGCGGTTGGTCTGTGGATGGGTGACCATCTTTACATACCAAGACCCCTCCGTGCCTCGGAAAGCACGTTAAGCCGTTGGTCCCGGCTGTCATTTGTAGATCTTTGACAGTCGTTACGGGTAGTTAGAAGCCCAAAATGTCTGACAACCAGTCTAACCAAGGGGTATCGTGTTACTTACCTAGTTACTAGGTTGTGGAGGTCAGATAGGCAGTCGCTCCATGTAAAATACTGGTATTCAGCTGCATCCGGTTAGACTGGAAGCCGACCCCAACATGGTTGGGAAAAGGCTAGGCAGATGATGAGAAATAGTTCGTCGTTTTTTTTTTTAATAATAGATTTCCGCAAGGTCACGCCTGAATCAATTAACTAGTATTTAATAACTTATTGCATTGCATACAAGAGAAAGAATAACAAATCACGTCATACTAAAATATGACATAACAGATATTGCAATTTATCAATGAACTGAACCAGCAACCTGCAACCGCTTTATGCAAGACCCTGATCTTTTGACACAGCATGTGCCTACTTAATGGAAATACCGAACAGTATTTATACGGATAGTATTATAGTCCTTGTTGTTATCATCAATATTAGGCTAGATTAAGGGGACGATAACCGACTTTTAATGATTTTATACTGAAGATGACGTCTAAACGAGAAGTGTTAGTGATTTGGAAAAAATATATGTTAAATTAGAGCATTTTTCTAATATTTTAATATAGGCATTTTTTGATTATGTTTATATCACGCAGTGAAATTAATTTGTAAATTTATATTTAACGCGGATAAAAAACTGAGAATGACGCAAAATCTATTGAGAGTATTTTTCTGAAAACTTCACCATTTTAAAAATAATTAAATTATTGATCTTTTAGTATACGTGTTTTATTAAAATACTTTTTGTTTTACGTGTAATAAATTAATAATGCGTGTAATTTGGGACAGCGCTCCTTGATGGGCGAGTCCTATTACTGGCTGGACGTACGACGCGTTGCTTAAGCTCAGTACAGAACACGCAAGCTAACCATTCAAGGTCACTGTCATATATCTGCGTCTTAAAATAGGGTCTCACCCCCTTTTACTTGGGACTGGAGCATACAAAGCGTCGTCATTGTTGGTAGGTAATTAATGTAATTATCGCCTTCCCATATGAAAGGGTAACTAAATTTTCGGCAGATTCCGTAAGGCCTGGAACGGGTTCCGTAAGAGGTTACTAGTTACTACTATTCTGCAATTTTTGTTTTAGCCGAAGACTTTGATCGCTATCAAAGAAAAACTATTTAATTAAACTGATGCTCAAATCCAACAAGTACTAAATGCTCTCACCAGTCAAAGAGAATTTAACGACTATTCGATTACACTTGCGGCTTCCGACAACAATAAGGAAAAGATAAATCTATTTATCAATACCGACGAGCAATTCAATTTATTTTTTGCACCCATTGAGCAAAGATATAGCTATAATCCGCCTCGCGAATAAAATGAAAACATATTTTAAAAGTGAAAGTCAGTTACGTGTTGGAATGCAACGTGCCTAAACAGACCTCATTCGTTCATATCTATGTGATGTGTTGTGAAATTAAAAACTATATTTATCATAGACAAACATTGTGAGATAACCTTTTTGCAAATGCATTAAAGTGAAGCGGGAAATAAGTGCTCATCGTCTAATAGTCGGGATTAGTTTAGCAACGAAATTATTACGAGCTTAAAATTCGACTGATATGGCCGGTGTGGAGCAAACGAGTCCTGAGACCGCGTATCGGCAAGTGTAGCATGGGACAGGGCGCAATGGCGCCATTTAGATGGACCGATGACCTTAAGGGAGAGACCGGATGCGAGTCAGTCAGCCAGTCTGTCCCGTGTTAAAGGGTGGGCGTTTTGGGGGAGTGTCTTATGTAATTTTGACGTTCGAAAAGTTTGAGCCTAGTTGAGCCGAGTTTGTTGCAGCCTAGTTTGAATAAATTACTTTTTGTTGGGGCGCAGCCCGGGAGAGGCCTATGTTCAGCAGTGGACTACGTTGATTGATTGAAAATTAAAAGTGTGTGTGTATTATTCGTATACTTATTGCAAAAAAGTGTAGGTAAGTAGGTAGACAAACAATTTAGCTCCAATAATACGAACTTCTTTCATTTACAATCTCTGCGTACCCAGTTATATTTTGAGACTAACGCCAACGTAACTAATTCCAGGCTGAAATTAGCGCATCTTCAGTAACCACAGCCAGATCACAGAAGATTGGAGATTATAACGAGTATTTTATTTATATTCGATCTAATTTTATCAAGCTTCCAATTTACACGAAGCGACTTTCAAGAGTTACGTAGTAACTTAAAAAAAATAAGGTGCTCATAATAGGCAAGATTATGAACTTAGAAATTCCTAACTAGAAAAATAAAAAAGCTATGGCGTTACTTATGTACAATGATTTCGTAATTGTTTTCATTGGAATTCAGAAGCTTGATAATTCTACACATAACCGAATTTATTCACAAGTTCTCTTCGCATTGGAAAATGTGCCGAGATAAGTCAGCCACACAGATGACAAAACAAATCTACAATCTCCTCTACAATTTCCGTTTTTAACATTTACAAAAGGATAGCGAGGTGATAAGAAACTGGAACATACAGGCATTGTTTAAAAACAAACAAATGTCACAATGATCGATAGATAAAAACCGTAAAATCGACTAACAGAAACCTTACTAAAAGTCACGTACGAATCGATAACGGTCATCCACTAAAATACTAAGTTAATTTATTGCAAACTTAAAAGAACGTGTTAAAATAAAATGAGTAAGTAATGAATAATTTATTGTTATTAGACATACAAAGTATTTTATTGTGGAAGATCATCATCTGCCTAGCCTTTTCCCGACTATGTTGGGGTCGGCTTCCAGTCTAACCGGATGCAGCTGAATACCAGTATTTTACATGGAGCGACTGCCTATCTGACCTCCACAACCTAGTTACTAGGTAACACGATACCCCTTGGTAAGACTGGTTGTCAGACTTTTTGGGCTTCTAACTACCCGTAACGACTGTCAAAGATCTACAAATGACAGCCGGGACCAACGGCTTAACGTGCTTTCCGAGGCACGGAGGGGTCTTGGTATGTAAAGATGGTCACCCATCCACAGACCAACCGCGGCAAGCGTGGCTTAACCTGATCGATCGACCCGTGCAGCTGTTGCTATTTAGCCACATGATGATGATAATGATGATGATGATAGATGTAATTACTTTTTACTGTCAAATATATAGTAACTCTATATAAATGTTACCACTTGCGATTGACAAAGAAGGTACCTAATCAAACTATAGTTTTATGACGAATTGATATTTAATCTAATCATTACTTTTTCCACGACGAAACTGGTAGAAAATGAGACAAAAACATAAGAAAATTTATAAACCAAAAGATCAATTTTTTTTTCGATAAAAATGGTCAAAAATGATACATTACTTATGCATTCAAATATCTATAAAATTAGAATAGTTTAGCGTTATTATGATTTCGTTAAGATGAACGGTAAATTTCTTATGTTAAACTGTGCCCCCAGTGAGAATTTCTGGCGCGTTATTATGCAGGTTTTCCATACAATTTTAAAGTTACGCCGTACAAAAATTGAGGGTAAGTCGTCCAAATATATGGGTTACATCCACAAATTATTTACGTTGGGCGCCAGTAACCAAGACCCTGTATGGGCGCCCAACGTGGGCCCAATACAGAGTTCCTGGCGCCCAACGTGGGGCCAATGTAGGATTGCTGCTGGAAAACATAATTATGCAAATAATAAGCTATAAAAACAAGCTATGGGTGATCGCAAAGCCAACCATTTTACATTAAATAATTAAAATCAAACTGTATCTTCATTTGACTGCTCATTTATATATATGCTAGAGTCGTATAATTTTGTTGGGATAACATAAACTACGTCCTAAGTTAGACATAATAAAATTGTATACCTAGACTAAAACCACGAACACAAAAAACAGCGTGATTAATACATTTTAATTAATTATAAACCGTTGCTCTCATTGTTTACAACGTTCTGGTTTGGTTTCTGTCTGTTTTGTGTTAAGACGATTGAGTCATACTTAAGAATGCTGGAAATAAATAAACCTTTTTGTATGCAGACTTTATGGTATGCTAAACTTTGCTAAAATAGCTACTACGGACTTTTATAGGTAGGTTGTAGTAAACACAGGTTAGAGTAAGAACACTTATTGATGATTGAAAAAATGTTTTTCACTCCTCTTGCTCAAAAAGGCCGTCATTGTAGAGTACCAGAGCGGGGAAAAAATTGCATTTCTTCCTCTAGGGGAAAAATGATTTCTTTTTAATTTTTGTCTGTTCCAACGAGCCTTGAAAAACGAAAAAGTCTTTATTCTTATGTAGAATAATCATGATTGGACTCGACTTATTACTGGTTCACAAAAAAAAGAACATTTTATTTTTGAAAATGGAACTAAATGCGGCTATCTCTTCGGTAGAATGCGTGCATTGCGTTGCGGCTACAGAAGAAATAAAAAAGGCATTGGCGCGAAATCTTTATGATTTTTCTCTAATTACGAATTGAATTGGTGACCGTAATATAATTTACAACAGTGAAAATGTCATCATTTAGTGAGAACATCTTCACAGAGGACTGAAATTAAGTTGCCGGAAAAAACATCTCGTTAAATATCCAGAATTGTACAAATTGTACATTTAAATAATATAAACTATTTAATATTGTTTTGGATTATTTCATTTTCTCGCAATCGTAATGAAAAGTAGAGTGTAACACACGGCACTAAAACCCATTATAACTCGGTTTCTATTTACTCCCGAGCTTTAGCGAGGGAGTAAAACTACCTCGTTACAATGGGTTATTTTAGCCCCTCGTATAACAATCTACTATTGTTCAAGTTCAAGTCAGTTTAAGTGAAATAATAAATAAAACTCCACGAATGCATATTTAGCACGTCCGGCGCATTGTTATCCTTTCAAGAAGAAAAAACATGATGTGAGCATTTATAACTGTTTACATCATCATCATGTCTCAACATAGGCGCAGCAAGCTACGTTAGATTCCGCAATTACAAGACATATGCGAAAACCTACTACTTCAGTAATATCTGCTAATAGCCACAAAAGAAATCGCAATGATTCACAATTATGCCATATAAATTACAATACCTACAACTACCGAAACTACACAAAAAAAAGTTAACCTAAACAATGCCGCCAGTGCCATTAATCCTCCAACCTGTCACATATGGCAACATTATGATTATTTTATCTGTGTCAATATGACACGTGCCTCTTAGGCGAGTTTTGGTCACAGCCGTCAAGGTTGAGTGAAAGTTAGATCTAGCGGTCGTTGTCATACTGATCTAGATCTAACTGAAATTCCAGACAAGACCGCTGAAAGTCTAGATTATTCGATAAAGTTGAACGAGAATTAGTGAAGTTAATAAGTTTTAGTTAGGATGACTGTTATGAGGGCAAATTGTTTTAAACGGTCTCAGCGATTTAATCAAGACTTCAATATTACAGATGCGAAAGTGACTTTGACAGAGATGCCATTTTATAGCTTCTGTCAAATCGACTTTGCAATTTTTGCCAAAAAGGGGTAACTTTTATCCTGTAAAAAGTCAGAATATATTCCTAGGTGTTCCAAAACCTTACTATTGGGGTAAGTTGTTAAATCAATGTAATTAATGGGTACTTGCTGCGCCCCGCGGTTTCACCCGCATAAGTCTCGATATAGTGGGAATATCGGGATAAAAAGTACCCCATGTCTTCACCCAAGTCATGGTCTACCCATGTGCCAAATTTTATTCAAATCCGTTCAGCCGTTTTAGCGTGAAAGCGTAACAAACACATTAACATCCAAAAAATCAAATCTCTTCTCATGAATGAACAAATTATTTCCTAAGCCCTTTCAGGATAATAAATCAAGAGTTCAGATTCAAACTTCTATAATACTCTTTGGTCTTGGTCGTTCAGTATTAATTGGCTTAATCTATAATAGAGTAGCTACTATAAAAAAGTAAGGCTTAGGTAATAGTCTTGCTAAGGCAATCCCGGCTCGATGATATTGAGGTCAAGTTTCAATTAACTTGTCTTCGCCTTAATCCGGCTTTTGCATCCTTGACGGGAAACTTCCATTTAAGTAAGTTAGAATTGGAACCTTAGTATTAAATTCAATCATTATTTTGAACACCAATTTTTTTTCTGAATCTGGTAGCGATTCAAAAAAATTATGTGAAAAGCTTTTACATATGTAAACAATTGACAGTGTCAAAAATGTCTTCCGTCTCTTAGATAAAAATTAGACGAAAACTAACATCATTATGCGAACAATATATTTAACACTGCCATAACGTTTTGTTAATTACTTCTAGCAAGATTTACTGCTATTTTATAATCTACTATTTCCCGAGTCAATATTTATTCAAATAGTCGATTTACTATAAAATAATCACATCACTACCATAAACGGAAAACTTTATTACCTACTATTCCAATTTTTATTTATTACCTCTAACAAACACAATATATTCGCAGCAGTCAATTAATTATATCGATTTATTGGAGACGAAATTAATCGATTAATCAATCGATTCATCTAGAAAATCACTGCTATCTTCATCTTGTAATTTACAGTTTACAAATAAAGCTATGACCACAATATGATGTCATGTGCTACATCGAACATGAATCAGAATCTGAATCACACCTCTTGACCAAAAATGGCAAGTCAAGTCAAGATTCTTTTCTGCTTATTTGAACTTGGCCTTCGAGGTTATGTCATCTGCTTTTGATAGTTTAATTTTAAATGATGATTCCTCCTTGGCGATTTAATTGCTGGACATAAACAAGATAGACAACGTATCCGATTTTTTTTAATGGCCGTTGTTTTTCTGACGTTTCACTACGCGGGAAAATATTTTTTTGTTACAACGTTTTTTAACTTTGGAAGCGAATAAACTAAAGATTTCGCGTGACAAAACATTAGTTTCCGTAAAACAGTAGTTATATTAACATAAAAAGGTAAATCATATTGTTTTAAAAGGGACAAAGGGCCGGTAGCGACAATGACGGGATATGACGTCAGCAGCAGGTGCAGGTAACATTAGATCGCCCCCTGCGCCGTGAGATGGTCTAAATTATAGATGAAGGCGCTTTACTAAGAAAACGTTTCTTAAAATTTCAGAAGTACCTGGTCTACTGAAAGACGTGCTATTTTATTTAGATACTTTTTATGCAAGATTGGTGCCGATTCCCTTGTTCACAAACTAAACTAAATTTAAGTTCAGTGCATCTTTTTCTTTCTATTTCATTAAGAAAAGGACAGAAGATGAATTTTAGTTTAGTCCTGTCAAATTAATCAGCGCTTGACGTAAATTGACGTAATTTTAGTTGGCAAGTTTTTAGTCACGTCTAAACTTGTATGGAGACTGACAGGCGCTGATTAATTTGACAGGACTAAACTAAAAATTATCTTCTGTCCTTTTTTTAATGAAATAGAAAGAAAAAGATGCACTGAACTTAAATTTAGTTTAGTTTGTGAACAAGGGAATCAGCATCATTGTCAGACTAAAATGGTTCGATTCAATAATATTTGATTAGGAGATGAAATAAATTATGGGCCCATTCGTAAGCTGAAATATCCTACTCATATAGTTATTAATAAAATAAATGCATTGCATACAAATAAATATTTATGTTAGGAAACACACAAAAATACTTATATTCAGATTGAATAGAAAAGCGCTAGTAAACAGGGAAACAAAGATGGAATTTCAAATAAATTCACGGAAGCAAAAACCACTAAAACAAAAGCGAATTTCAACGATGCCGATGAGTTAACAACATACCACATAATTAATCTATTCAATTAATTAACAACAATAGCATACTTAAATGTTTTATAAAACTGTATGTTACTCAAACAAAGGAGATTATTTTAGTGTTTATAATTAAAAAATACGCGATAGACATCTGTTTCTGACGGCTAAATAGGAGCGTCCGTCTGGCCTACATTTTGTATAAAAATGTGTTAGCCATATTTATTTACTAATTACTAAAATGTACCATAAACGAAAGTTTTATGGGTCAAACACGTAAATCGACTAGTAGGTTAAATTAATCATGTAGTCGATGCCTTGTCTTTTTTATCGATTTTTAAGTTAGAGGTGTGATTCTACTCCCGCGCAATATAAATAATTATGTCATTTTTTTAAATGGCAATATTGAGTAACTCTTGTGTATTCGCTGATTATTTTTGGCTAAGTCTATAGCGACTGAATTTGACTGTGTGATTACGAGTCTTACTTACTTAATAAATGTAGGTAGAAAAGAGAAGTTGCTATGTCTGTGTTAGTTAATTCATTCTATACTCTTCGTTACCCTACGGCCTTGATACGTTGTAACTTATAAGCAGTGATCGGAGTAGGTAGAGTGATTTTATATACTCGCATCATGAATAGTCATAGATCCGGGATTTCATTTTGGTACTTACAGGATTGAATCAAATATTGTTAAAGTAAGGATTTTTAAAGTACTACATTAGAAATTTATAGAATGCGATAGATAAACATTTAAAATATAATATATTATTATATTGTTTTTATGGTATACCTATCATTTTCTTGGAGTCCGATCACCTATATACTATTAAAAAGACAGCAAAAGGGTTAAATATTTCTTATTTATATTGATGTATTCTTTATTCTACACATTACAACATTTAAAATTCCTTAAAAAAGTCTTAATAATTTCAAAATCCCGGAATCCCGGGGGCAAATCCATACTAATATATACGTGCCAGTGCATTGACCCCAAATCAGTCTACCTACTCCGATCACTGGTTATAACTTATAAGAGTACCTGTGCAAATTCTGCGACAACTATCATTTTACCATAATTTCATCTCTCTGAAAACCGAGTGTTTGTACCCACCCTAGTGTAAATTAAGCACTGTGATTGACTGTGATTTTATTGCAGTATTTCATTGTCAGTCGGAGGCAAGAGCCACTCACTAGCCAGCATCTTCATCGTCATCTTGCCCTTAATAACAATTTATGTTTGATCGACGCAGCTTGTCTGTTACACACGACTTCTTACGAGGCATCAATAATCTCATCTTAAAATGCACCTCATGTTGGTAATCCCTTGATGTTCTCGTTTTGCGGACAACTTAATCTGTCATTCAATCAACCTTCATTGGACCTCTCTAAGCTCTTATAACTTGGACCGCACCTAACGCGCTTGCATCGTGAGCAAGTGACGTGACCGCCTAAGCGTGATACCTGGATCATTATTGTTATTGTCAATTCGTGTCAAGTAACTTTTTTTAAGACATGGCCACACAGCCACACTTCCGTCACAATTACAGCCTCATGGTTCAGCTGTTTTGGGGTCTTGGCTTTGATATCCTTATTAAGAATTTAGTACGCGTCGACTTGGATTCATCGATAGGAACTTGACCTATGTATACACTTGTACAGACAATAGACCGCTAAGTAGCTTATGTGATGGAACCATAATGCTTTTTAATTCCAATCTACCAACAGAATATCAAATTAGAGTAATATTACAGCCCCTAAATCAATAAAGTTAATTTCTGCAAAATCGCAGATTCTGTGAAATTCGATAACGATTTTTATCCTGGCTCTTGTGACACAGGAACTCCTAGTACAAGAGCCAGGGTTACACCGATGTTTGTGACTCTGAAGTGGCAATAAAGAAATTATTAATTAAAAATAAATTATTAACATGAGCAATTCAATTTAATATAGGAAATGGTCTTTCTGAGTAAATTTGAGACAACCTGCTGCAACGGTAAAGATGGACACATCCACAGAATAACCTCGCCTAGCGTAGCTTAACCTAATCGATAAACCCCTGCGGCTGTTATTACTTACTTGAGCATACACAATATTCATTTAAAAACATTCGCTCCAAAATACACAAGGTGAAACTCGCCCAAAGATCATTCCAACATTTCTAAATTATCTTCATAAAAAGTAACAACTTTCAACTGACCAAAGCAAGTACGCAAACAGCCTTGGATATGTCATTAGCCAAAAATTAAATTAGCTTAATTTCACCATCCCTCCCACACTCGCTCGATGCCGTGTAGCCGAACCCTAATATTGCATGTAAATGGCAACACATGTTCCATATTGGATGTTCGAATTTTGAACGTTCGTGAGCGTTCGAATTTCGCGAATTAAAAAAGGAATGGGTTATTTACAATGTATTTTTTTTTAGGCCAGCTCGCCGTTATATGACATGACATTGCTTGCGACTAAAATCACCATTTAAAAGCGATTAATACCGATTAGTAGGTGTCTTTCACAGCGAGTTTTTTTTAAATTGCCACTTCATGTTTTCAATACCGAATTACCGAACATATGAATTAGTTCAGTCAGCTTACACTTGCGATTTGAGATACTTTATTTCACTCAAAAAGAATATAATTGTTCACTTCGATGAGGAAGAACATAACGTCAGATGAAAAAAAATTACAATTGAAAGATTTTCAAAAATATGGTGCCTTAATAGCCTTTTAAAATTTGGAAGAGATTTTAATTCCGTAATACTAATTATACGTTTATTTTCTCTACACAAGTTATGTACTTAATGCTAGCTAACTATTTACATTAGGTACTAAATTAAAAGACTAACTAACTATCTGTATAAATAAAAATAATAAAAACAAAAGGAAACTTAGGCGTCGAAGTATTCGTCCGCATCGCTGTCATCCGGAAACGTGCCCAGAAGACTGGCAGCATTGCCACGTTGAATGGCAATGCTAATTCTTTGGCCAAAGAACGAGCCAGCCCTCTGGTCACGAGAAGTGTCGACCAGTCGACGAGAAAATTCCTTAAAAAGGAGACGTGCACGCGGGCCCCATGATCCGAGCTAGTACGTTATTTGACAATAGTGCACGAACAAGGAGCTAACTTTGTGAGAGACTGGTGCCTGAAGTAGGTTTAAATAAAAACCTGTATTACAGGTCACCAGGGCCCTCCCGCGGCTAGATGCCTGTGATATGGAATCACTCGAAGTAATTGATTAAGTTTAGAGGTGAGCTCCCTCATACAGGACTCACAGTCCTTCTACCGTCAGATGTCATCGGTGCTCTTAAAATTTTATGGTTAGCCTGCCTCCACATGCGCTTTTGAATTTGCATTATTTTTGTAAATGTTATTTGTTCGTGTCTACTGCGTTGCATTTATTTCCTTTGTTTATGCAATAGTATATAACGTTAGTTACATACAAACATTACCTACTGTAATCTCTGATGAAATTCTGTAATCTTATTATAAGACTTTTGCTTATACAAGATTTAATTTGTTTGTTGCCATTAAAATTACATTACATACAACAAAAATTTGGTACTCTTTATTCTTTTCTAAATCTGATTCTGATATAGGTTCTTACAAGATTTCACGTATTACTAAGTCGTCTAGTTTTCTAACTGTATGCAGCTAAGTACCAGTATTTTACATGGAGCGACTGCTTATCTGACCTCGACAACCCAGTTACTGGGTAACACGATACCCTTTTAGTAAGACTGGTTGCCAGACTTTTGTGCTTCTGACTACCCTGTAACCGTAACGACTGTCGAAGATCTATGACTGACAGCCGGGACCAACGGCTTAACGTGTTTTCCGAGGCACGGAGGGGTTTCGACAAGTAATGGATGGTCACCCATCCACAAATAGACCGCGACAAGCGTAGCTTACCCTTCGAGTCCCTCTTTACGTAAAAACACTTGTTGAAAGTTAATCACTTTAGTATCATAAACAGCAAATAACCAACTGTTGTAGGTCGAGCGTCGATTGCGTGTTAGTGGTTACATAATTTGAATATTAAAACTATAAGTACGCATTGCACTGAAAACAACGAGAAATAATAACGTGTATGTAGACTTTACTGTAAAATTAGAGTGATAACAACGATGCACCTTCTCTTCATATAAAAGATTTTAAAAATCGCTTACGAAATCTTTTTAATTTTTTTCTGTAGATTACCTATGTAAAAACTATATGAAATAGTTCAATTTAATGTAAGTATTATTTATGCACCTTTGTAGAACGCAAGCAAACCGTCATGTTATGATGATTTTAAAAACTATTCAGCGATTTTTACCACCATATTGAAAAGTCTTTCATATTTTTAACCTTTTGAACGCCAATGTCGGCTATAGCCGACATGAGCAAGCGTGCCCTGTGCGCCAACGACGGCTATACTCGACAAAAAACAGGTCGCAGAAAAATACAAAATAAACCTATTAAATCATTACTTTTATGTATTTTATTGATACACCTTGAAAGCTGAATGTCTAAACATTATTTAGTTGCATACAGTAAACAAAAATGCATATTCCTCATTTAAATATTTGATGATAAAAAGTAAAATAATTTATGGTTAAAAAAGTAAGTCCCATGACGCCAATGTCGTGCAGAGCCGACTGCTAGTGATGTAGTATCATGTTGACGTATATTATATTCTTAAATTAATTTAGGTAACTTAAGGTATTGTAATATTTGTCATTACAGTTTTTATTGTTCTAACAAAATATAAACGATTGTAAGCACTGAGAAAAAAGTAGTTTTACTATATTAAAAACTGAAACATAGTTGCGTAAATACATTTTCGATATTCCCTTATCGCCAATCATGCGCATCCCTAGCAAGCTCTCGATAAGCAGTCCCCTCTGCGCCATTGTCGGCAGAAGTCGACTGACTCGTGACGTCGTAAGCGTATAAAGTGAATTTTAGTGCGGGAAATATGGAACAACAAGTATTTACCACTGAACAATTATTAATTATGTACTATTGTTGATATTTTATAAGTATTTTTAGTGAGTTTTGTAGTTTTTGAACACTGATCAGTGAGCATTTATAATTGTTGATTGTTGATCCTTTAATGTTTAATTAGGTTAGATACGAGAAACTAAATAATGTATCTATTTTAAGAATATAAATATCGTTATACTTAAAAATCGTTACGTATATACTACGCAATTTCATACGAAAATTTTGATTTATTTTATACATATAATTAATCTGATTAGTGAGAATATTAGAAAGTTCCTGTTATAAAAATTGTTGCTATGTAATAATATCACGTGATAATATTATTCATAAGTGACATGTAAGTAATATGATCTCAAAGTAATTATTAATAATATAACTCAATAATTAAACTAAATGATTGGTAAATAAATAGTTTTATTTGCATTCAATCCATTAACAACCCAAATTGTTGCAATAAGTGTAAATTTCAAGAATAATAAAAACAAACTACTGTGGCCTTTGAATTTAATTAGATACTAACATCGATAAACTGTATGACACTATGGTACAACTCTAATGTACATGCAACGATGTCTTATAAAAGACTCGTCGACGGCGCCAATGTCGGCTATTCCCGACAGTGAGGTACATCAGTACTGAGAATAGTGCTGTACCTAGAGTTATTTTCATTTTAACTGTTGTGTGTCTTAATCATTGTTTTTATGTTATTAACAACTTCGGAACTACTTGAGTGGAACGTTGTAAAATATTTAATATTGGAATGTTCTTTTTAACATATTAATGATCGACCATTTATCTGGCAAGTATTGATAAAAAAAATAATAATAATGGGTATCGATATAATGTTGAAATCCCTATTTTTTTGTAGGTATTTAATTAAGATTTTCGGGCTTGGCGTACAGGGCATAGGAATACCGATATGGCGTGGCGGTGAAAAGGTTAATTATGACCTCAGACAACGGACAATGACTTATACTGCCAACCCAAAAATAGTCGACTCGAATAGACACATAAAAATTTACTAAACATTTCTAACCAAATTATTCCATGTTTGAACAAGATTTGGCAAGAATACGCTAATATGGTTCTTTATTTCTATTTTAGAGTCTAATTGTTAATAGGCGTTACGGTTCGATTCGAACTTCTAGCGGGAACTATGAGTCAACCGTACAGTGGTGACAAAAGTATTTTATTTTACGGTTTTTTGCAAATGGTTAACCGAAAGGAGGTCAAATTTATTTAAAATGTATTTTTAGGAGTTGTTCTTTATCATCATTTACATACATAAACGTTATTAAATATGTTTCAGAGTCGTCAATATTTTTTATCGCTTTAGATTTGCATGAATTTGGGATTTTATTAACATTAAAAGTCAAGTATTAAATGACATGACCTCTCCGATGCCTTGAACTTTCGGATAAAACATTAAACAATGTCTTACTTCCGCGGATTGTTAGTTTTTATCATAATATTCATACATCTATCAATTCGTACACGAAGTATCTTTAAATATACAATGTTTTATTATTGGCACAGTCAACAGACTAGGATTTTTCCTATCTTCGCCAGTTCCAATAAATAGTACAATACGCTTGTGGAGAAGATATTTAAAGTTCAAAGCTATTTATAAATGGGAATGTCTTCACATTCACACTAATATAGAAAACACGTTTCCACACTGGGACTATTTTTGTGAATGTCATTTGAAAATGCGAACATGCTGTCCTAGAAACATACAGTCAAAATTGTTGCAGTGTTGTTTTCTAACTTTAATTGGTCAAAACCAACGGCTTAATGTCTCCCAGTCATTTCACCGTCAATGCAGTGAAATTGTGTTTTTACATTTATGTCGACAACTGTACATTAAAAGATGATTATTTAGATAAAGCATTACCTACAGAAATTGCGGAAGCGTAAAGTCGGGCGTGACGGATGAGGATTTATACCACTTTCCTTTGCTCTTTACACGCGTGTCATGTGCTTGTCCGTGGTTATTTGTATAATCTGTGGAACACTTGTCATTTTAAACGTTTTATGTCAAATTGTGGCAGGTTAAGCCAAGTTAAATCTGGTAAGATAGAAAATGTTTGTTAAATCTGCTGTTAACCGGATAATTATTCTATTTGACCGAGTTAAATGTTGGCCGCTGTAGTAGACGTAGTAATTTTGGTAAATTTATTATTGTGGTCGCCTATTTATACGAGTTAGCTCTACACTTTATTAATAGCGTCTTGATTCGTTTACGTTTTAATTATTTTGGCCTAATTTTGTCACCTTGCGAATTGTACGTCGGCGTCGTTTGTAGGCGGGATATAATTTAACTGATAAAATCTAGACGGTACAAGTAGTAAAATGTATGAATATGTATAATTATGATAAATACATATATTAATCTCTTAACCGCTTTTGAAAATAACCGTTTAATTTATTAACACCTACTTGATATACCTTCTATTTAACGGTGAAACTATACTTGACAAATCGACATGCAGATTTATAAGTGTGTAAAAAATAGTAATAAAAAGAGGTTGCAATCACATAGCGGTTTCTAAACGGAACAAAAAAATTACTCCCACGTCCCTGATCTATGTTAAATAACAGAACAACGATAAAAATATTAACTTCCGTATGTTTTACAATGTGAGTCTTATTTATAAGACCATAAGATTAAAATTTCGTACGGTGTCAAAGTTGGCGTGGAAACAGATAATTTTCTCATTTTTCTTTCGCTGTAGTGTTGTTCTCAATGACAGGTCATCATTTCTAAAATGGCGGTCAAGTTCAAGTTTCATTCGGGTCACAATTGTTTATTTTATTTTGGAATTCTACTGTAAGATATTAATTTTTGGGTGTGTGATGAAATGAATAGAAATTTAGAATAAATTAAATTATAATAATTTTATAAAATTGTAGTTTTAAACAATTTATTTCTGCGAAGTGTTTCAAACAACCGTAAAACTAATAAAAACCGCATTTCACCGATGCCATCTAACCCCAATCAGAAAAAAAAAACAATAATCGTCGCACGTTCTAAAATACATAATGCAAAATGTCAAACGTCGAATTCCATTTTCAAATCGTAAACATAGCGAGGCCGCACCTAGACTATTAACGTGCTTATTCCAAAATCGACCTTGTGCAGGCAAAGATGAAGTTTATTTTGCATTCATAACTAGTGAATATGACATCAAAAGTTCAACAACAAGCCACTCCTTTGTGCTTTCAAGTTGTTTTATTTTAATTAAATAGATTGATAGAATATTCTTTATTATGTACACCATAAAATTACAGACATAAATTTAGAGATTTTACATTGGGTGACACAATGGGCGGTCTCATCGCTAAAAGCGATCTTTTACAGACAACCTTTGGCTGGATTTAAATGGAAAAGGAGACATAGATTAGGTATTTATGAATGGAATATATTTTATGCCTGTATTTTCCAAAATCTATGATGTGTCTGCTAAAGTCTCAGTTCCTGTAAACTAGTCTCGACCAACCAGCAAAGGAGCTAGTCTAAGGGACATTTTTTTTTTTGTTAGCCTATATTGTGTCCCACTGCTGGGCAAAGGCCTCCCCTATTTCCTTTCAAACCTCTCTGCTTTAGTGCGATTTCAGGCCATGTTGGCCCCGCAAACATAACTAGATCGTCACAACACCTTCGCCGCGGTCTACCTCGACGGCGTTGTCCTCCTTCAGGCGTCCAGTGAGTGACGATCTTTGCCCATCTCTCCGGGTGCATTCGTGCGACGTGGCCGGCCCACTCCCACTTCAGCCTAGCTGTTTTTTCTCCAACATCTGCTACTTGAGTTATGGAGCGCAGGATGGCATTTCTAACGTAGTCCATTCGTTTGACACCTATTATGCTGCGCTCCATTGCCCGCTGGCAAATCTTGAGTTTGGACTTCTGTTGTTCAGTAAGTGACCAACTTTGTGCACCATAGGTTAGGTTAGGGACATTATTGGCTACGAAATAAATCAGACAAAAAGACATAATATGGCGACCGTCAGTCAGATTCACCTCCTAGGCTAGAATCTAGAATGATGTCAGGCAGTGGATTACCACTGCCTGACATCATTCTAGAGTCTGATCCAATCGTAATATAAATATTATAAACTCTTGACAAATTGTTAGATTCCATAAACCACCAAGGAATCCAAAAAAAACTGTTACCTCTTAGTCATAAGGAAAAGCTTGAATTTATTTTATTACAACAATGACCATTGACTTGACAGTAGTAACGCGCATGCTTACATTTTTAAACAGTCATAGACAATGGGTACGTAACTTTTTTTTAAAAAGATGTAATCTTTCTTAAAGGACTACTTTGCATTGAGTCATTTCCGTCATTCAAACTAACGACTTGTAAGAAAACGTTTAACATTTAATGGCTTCACACACCAGCTTGGTATGTGTTACATTATAATTATTTTACTTTACTATCAATGCCCACGATATGTTTTTTCAACCTGTTTTGTCCCACTGTTGGGCAAAGGTCTCCCTCATAACTTTTCACTGTTCCATAAGTGTTGCCCTCTCAGGCCAATATTCCGTTAACGCATCAAAGTCACGTCGTTTCCTTGGCCTCCCTCGGCGACGACTTACCACCTATGCCAGAGATTTGTATTTTCTGGAAGAAGATATATCACTAGGAACTAACTGACCGTTCTTGTAAAACTCATCAGATTCCATTTCGTGGTTTAGGTGTAAAAATATAGAGCACAGAACAGACAGACTCGCTTTTTTTAATTGTTATTTTTATACACTATACATATATATATGTTCAGTTATATTCACACTCAATTCCGTAATAAATTTTGCATACCCGATAATATTATTGTCACACAGGGGGACGTCATTACGTCATTGGCGAGGTTTTTGCTGAAAATCAGCGCCGTAACCGTAGGTTCGTCCGAAGTTGCGGCATTTCGCTGAGCAATGACCTATTCTTGCACAGATGCGACGCTTAGATTAATTGTTCTTGTTATTGTTGTTTGCTTGTAACAAAAATTGTTATTATTCCACTCAGCAATCGGCATTTTGTTTATGTTTTGATTGTTTGTTTGTTTTCATTTGGTATTGTCATAAGCAAACAAAACTGTAAATTGTCTTTGGTCTCTGGCCTTGACATAAGTAATAGGCAAAATGTGTCAAACTTTGATTAGTTTTAGAATATTGAATACGAGGCTTTTGGTGAATGTGTATTTTTAACCAACTTCCAAAAAGGAGGAGGAAGTCGATAGCAAAAAACGAAAATTCTAAACCAAGGACACCGACTTCCAAAATTAAAATTATTTTTCACATTGCAGTGTTTTTTTTTGGAAGTCAGTTGTTGTTTTTTTTTGCGGAATAAACAATTTTTCTTTCTTTTCTTTCTTTCTCATTTTATGATAATAATAAATATTAAAAGACTGAAGCTTTACATTAAGCAGATGAGAAATACCTAGATAACACATTAACACGGATGACATCATACAATGATCACCAATTCGCCTGCAAAGCGTATTCATTCAAATTACAACTAAGATGACTCTTTTAAATTATCCATGGACCACTTAAGACTCAGATAAAATATACCTATTAATAGTGTATTTGACCGAGATAGAGCATATTCCTTAATTAATGTTCAAAAGGGAATGAAATAGCCTCCGTGGGTGACGGTGCTAAGCGTTTATCCGACGTAACCTGACAGCCACGCTACCAACTTGCTAACTGGCTTGCTTTTTCAGCATAGATTTAATTAGCTAATATTCTTGTAGATCTAGCTTGTGCCGACAAGAAGGCCGATTACCCGGTTTTAAAAACTGGTTAAAATTACTGTCGAACCGTAACTCTACAAAATAATTGGTACATCACTATTTCTAAGGAATGTTGCCAGCTGCAACAAATAAGAGCACACTTGTTTTATAATTGTTTCAATAACCATGGTTATTGGGGTTACTTGGTCAATGGTAGGCATCTTAATCAAGGATTATTTATGTCTAGATTTTAAATAGAAACTCGTCGCATTTTTAATTTAACATTTATTTCATATTTTCACATTTACCGTGGAGTTTCTTGCCGGCTCTTCTCCATAGGAAGCGACCACTTGGAACCGTGCACCTTGGTCGCGATTGAGAAACAGGTTATGATTTAATTTAAAGCTTTTATTTAATCACTACATAGTATAAAACAAAGTCGCTTTCTCTGTCCCTATATCCCTATGTATGCTTAAATCTTTAAAACTACGCAACGGATTTTGATGCGGTTTTTTTTAATAGATAGAGTGATTGAAGAGGAAGGTTTATATGTATAATAACTCGGTTTATACCCGTGCGAAGCCGGGGCGGGTCGCTAGTTAATAATAATAACTATAGCTAAAAGAAGTACAGTTTAAATTATAATATTATAAAGGTTATAGATATAATATGATACTTTTTGCTGTAAATCTAATATTTTCTTACATAATTATATTTTTATTATTTCCGAGTGATTTTTTTTATTTTTGAATAAATAAAAATGTTATAGTGATTATGTAGACTTAATTAAAATTATTTTGTTGATTATATTTTTAAGAAAATTACCTACACAAAACCAAAGATTCTTTCATTTTTAGACAATTTTTCCAAATCTCCACTGATCTTAAAAAGTGCTCCTCTTGCGAAGTGCACCAATTGAGAAGTGCACCAGTTGCGAAGTGTGCCATATGAGAAGTGCACCAGTTGCTAAGTTCACCATTTGAGCATGGTGTACAAGTTGAGATGTGCACCAAATGCGTCAAACCCACTTTGACACCACCCAATCCTCCTTTTAGTTTAGAAAAACTAAAAATGGTAAACTTTATAATTTACATAGATAAGTATTCGTGTTAAGTTTCAAGTTTATTAACTCAAGGAATAAGATTTTTCATACAAACAAAATCCACCCTTTTCACCCCCTTAAAGGTGAAATTTCCAAAAATCCGTTCCTAGCGAACGTGTACTAACTATAAACTACCTCCCTACCAAATGTCATCGTCATACGTCAAGTGGTTTTCGATATTTCGTGATAAGTGAGTGAGTGACCTTTCGCTTTTATATATATAGATATTAGAGATTATCATAGATTATGAACCAATGAAAAGAGGGGTTGGGCACAGGAGCGTGGGGATTGGCACTTTTGATAATAGAGACCCAGCTATGGGTGAAATCGGGCTGTGGATGATGATGATAATGATGAACCAATGACGTTTTTTACTAAATTAATAAAATATCTTTTATGCGGACGAATTTTTTGATGCCCTATGATTATTCCCCCCCCCCCCCCTTTTTATATACTTGCACACATTATTATTTTAAGTCTGATAGTTTTTAAATCATGTAAATACCAATGACGTGATCAACATTAGAACCACCACCATCATCAGATCAGACCAGATTAGATCATTATACCATGATAATACAGATAAAAATATTTCTAAGCAATTTTAGCATGAGAAAAAAAATTATAGCTGCGTAAATTGAAAGCACTTAATAATGGGTAGAGTGCTAGGCTGTAGTATTTTAATTACAGACTCAGTGACTCAAAGAAGCCTTTCTTTGACTGGTTGGTTTAGAATAAAGCACTCTAAAGTGAGTCATCATATAATCATAGATCATCATCGTAATTATAAGTTTGATGATAACTGTATGCTGTGACTAAAACTTACTTACTTTTTTTGTGAACGTGCATGAAAAAGTATGAGTCATAAAATCGGAGGAACTAACTTCTGCCATGTACTTATTGGTTAAAACCGAAATTACCGGTTACTACTGGCCCCCGTTTCACCGGTACCGGTTGATATTCCCAATCTGCAGTAAATTCTGTAAAAATGTCGCCGTGAAATCTTAGGCGAAGTGAGCTGTCATTCATGATACTACCTAATAAAATGAAATTGTTTGTTCTGTAAATAGGATATCGGAAACACTTTTACACATCATATAATTTTTTTTATTAAAAATAAGCTAGATGAGTTCGGCGTTTCCTATCTGACTACTCTGAGAAGAAAGGCCGAAACAAACTCAGAGGTCGCAGTCTCTTTTAAAGTCCAGACATAATCTTGGTCAGGCCAAATGAGGACCATGTAGATTAGTGTCTGAAATGGTCGTTTGAGGAAAGAACCACGCAGATTTGAGTGGACCTGTCCAGTCAGTGCAAGCATTTGTCGGTAATCGTGGAGCTCAACTCGACGAACAATACCAAAGAAAGGACATTTGGGTAGGCCGCATAAACTACTCAAACTGCCAGACCATCATTAAAACTAACAGAGAAATTAAAATAATAATAATATCCATCACATAGTCCTCACATTCACAATCATTAAAATAATATAATACTTTAGGGAGTGACAGATCAGTTCACCAATTTTTTTTTAAAATAGATCGGCTGGATTAGATTCCGACATAACCTCTTTTGCCTATACACATACATTCGTTAATTCTTACATAGAAATCTCATGGTTTTTGGCATGGCTTGCTAAAACAGTTTGCTGCCAAAAAATAACATCAATACTATGGAACATACTGCTTTGGAAGTAATCCAAGGCTATTTACATAGTGCAACAGCAATAAAACTTATTGAATATTACTTCAGAGAGCGGTTTTAGATAACTGCCAGTAGGCATTATTAGTTTATTAGGTCTGGGACTGATTCAGACGTCTCTGGCTATCTTCACAGTCCATTCAAATGTAATTGTCCAATAATTACATACAAAGTGCATATTTTACTATCTATGCATATAAAACATTTCTGTGACTGCTTGAAAACGTGTGTACTTAGCAAGTCACGGAAAAAATTTAAACAAAAAAAAAACCTTTGAAAACAATGGTTCGATTCGCAGACAACAGCTCGTTAGTATTTATTAATCTTTTATTTAAATTCTCAATATCAAAAAAATTAAACGAATGCCAATTCAGTTGACCCAAATAAAAATTCCATTTAAAACGGAACATTTTTAAACTGGCAACCCTCTCCAATGCTACCAACCGCTCAAATATTAATCCCTTGTTCCCTGAATATGCATATGACCTCCTCTATCTAAACATCGAACTTTGAACTTTAAGCCTACGTGTTGTGAGTTCTAAGTTGAAAAGCTTTGGATGGAGTTGAGACTATTGTTAATTCAGCTTAGGTTAGTTGAGCGGTGTCTATATTTTTGTTTGCTTAATTTAACTTAACAATGTGAAATAGAAATTAGACGGGAAAGTGGTCGTGAAAAGGAAATGAAGCTAAACGTATGAGTATTATGACGTAATAATAAAGGAAGGAAAGGAATCCATAGGAAATAAAGGAATAAATATAATTAATAATGTACCTACGTACCTAAATGTTAAGGATAATTATTACTGGGTTTTGGTTTTGATTTAAACCTATATTCCAAATAAGATTAGACATTTAACTAAACCTTTTTTACTGTCCGTTCAACCGATTTTGACTTCTATTGCGTTGGTGGCACGACAAATGGCAGCTGTAGTAAACAGATGGTTTGTAACCACTTTTTTTGCTTTTAATGCCATCCTTATGCCTACACAATAGAAGTCAAAATCGGTTGAACGGACTGTAAAAAAGGTTTGTTTAAATGTCTAATCTTATTTCAAACGGGGTATAGATGAGCACGAACTTAAAAAAAAAAACAATATTTAGTAGTTTCGCAAAGTTGTCATTCTGAAATCACCAACCCGTCTTGAGCAAACGTGGTGATCAATGCTCGTGCCTTCTCTGTATCTGACGAGGCCTTTTGTAATGTAGTTGTAATTTTCATTTTTTTGCGATAGTTCTAAGTTTTTTCATTCCAATACCTACATTTTAATGACTTTCACACATCAGCGACTACAAATAATATGTAGGATGGCATTACATAGATATCTTTGAAGAATATCAATGTCGATCAGGGTTCATGAATACAACGCAGTATGCATTACTTATTTATTATTATTGTTTCTATAAAACATTCAAGACGTGCATGGTTGAACGATATTTTTTTTAAACGTTCAACCATGCATGTCTTGTATTTCATTGTATGCTTTTAATCCTACGAATATTATTCGTAGTTAATCCTAACTAATATTTTTAATGCGTAACAAACTCACTTTCAGTTTGTTTGTTACGCTTTCTCGCTAAAACGGCTACACAGATTTGGATGAAATTTGGCACATGGGTAGACCATGACCTAGAGTAGGACATAGGATACTTTTTATCCCGATATTCCCACGGGATCGAGACTTATGCGCGTGAAACCGCGGGGCGCAGCTAGTTATAAATAATCACATTACATTGAGTCATTGGCCGCTAAACAATCCTTTATTTATCAACTCTTTATGTAGAAAACTAGAAAGGTAGATAACCGAAGAGGCAAATTGAAAAATCTTAAACATTGCGCTCTTCGAGAACAAGACTAACAAATTAACAATCATTGACTTCGGACGCCATAACAAAAGAAAATCAGCATACTGCATTTGAAAACCGAATTAAGAACAGCGATAGACAAGCTATTTTTTTCTTTCTTTTTACAATAATGGCAAAGGAAACTATAATCGGACAAAGACAGCCACTTATCAAACAGAAAACAGCTAATAAATCTTATTTCACAAACCTCTGTGATATCTGAAATATGGCCGTCTGAAATAAATCCTTGCCAGTGTATGGACTTTGATATTTGAAGCACGCCCAAACGTAGCTAGTTAGTTTAAATGGAACATAAAAGCGTCTACATTGCGTTTCTAAATTAAAATTTGGGTAAAACACATCGTAGAGCCCATTTTCAACGCAACTTTGATAATTTATGATTATTAAAAAAAAATAAGTTGGTATATTTTGTTTTTCTGCATGGTAACATTGTTTTGTACGCATTATGGATCTATAGCTGGTTCAGCGTTACCAAACGTCCCGATTTTGGCGGGACGTCCCAATTTTTTGCCCGAAATTAAATGTCCCGCGACAAGCTCAGTCCCGATTTTCGGGGATAAAAAAATAAACAATTAATGTATAACTTATTTAATATTGTATTCCTCTGAAGATTTTACTGCCTTACAGGGCAAACTAATAGTTATTGGAGTATAGTAAAGTAACGTATTTTTATTAAAATACATTTTCTACTGCTTTATTATCATCATTGTAAACTTAATTTGAAACAAATAAAAGGATAAGTAGTAAAAAATAATACAAATAATAATTTAGTTTACGTTTTCTCATTATGTCCCGCTTTCGACGAAGGAACCCCGCTTTTTTACTCAAGAGGGTTCAAAATCTAGGATTGCCCGAAAAAAATCTGGTAACGCTGAGCTGGTTCCAATGTATTCAATTAATATAAACCAAATATGATGAGTTTCATAATGTCCCAATTTATTTGTCATCGGCTCAGCATGACTTTTTCCATACACCTCTTTCAGCTTTCAACTCAGTGTTAACCTCGTTTCTAGTTATAATCAATCAATCTGCCTAGGATTCCAGTCTAACCGGATGCAGCTGAATAACAATAGTATTTTATATGGAGCGACTGCCTATCTGACCTCCACAACCCAGTTACTAGGTACTAAATACGATACCCCTTGGTAAGACTGGTTGTCAGACTTTCGGGCTTCTAACGACCAGTAACGACTGTCAAAGATCCACGAATGACAGCCGGGACCAACTGCTTAACGTACTTTCCGAGGCACGGAGAAGTCTCGGTATGTAGAAATGGTCACCCATCCACGGACCAACCCCGGCAAGCGTAGCTTAACCTGATGGATCGACCCGTGCGGCTGTTAGTACTTAGCCACGAGCTCCTTTCTTGTTATAAGCACCATTCGCAAAATTCATCCATCATTCCATCTTCATGAGACCCATCGTCTACCTATAAGTTCAATCATAATATAAATAGCTTCTGCCCGCGACTTCGTCCGCGTGGAATAGTTACTTTGGGCGTATTTATTTGGATAAGGATTAATATCATGTTTATAAAAACACCTTCGCAAATAATGCATTATTTTAGAACAAATTTGTTTAGCATAAAAAAGGTTATCGTAAGCCAACCTTAAAAGATAGACAGATGCTGTCGCGGACTTTTTTTTTACTTTTAAAGGGGAACAAGTCTGTCATACATGATTTTTGCGAAACTTTAACCGTTTACGCAGCAGAAGCTCTCAAAAAGAAAACAACCCCTCGATTTTGGAACATTCTTCATTGGTACTCCGCTCCTATTAGTCTTAGCGTGATGATATATAGCCTTCCTCGATAAATGGGCTATCTAACACTGAAATCGGACCAGTAGTTCCTAAGATTAGCGCGTTCAAGCAAACAAACAAACTCATCATCTGCCTAGCCTTTTCCCAACTATGTTGGGGTCGGCTTCCAGTCTAACCGGATGCAGCTGAATACCAGTATTTTACATGGAGCGACTGCCTATCTGACCTCCACAACCTAGTGACTAGGTAACACGATACCCCTTGGTAAGACTGGTTGTCAGACTTTTTGGGCTTCTACCCGTAACAAACAAACTCTTCAGCTTAAATACAATTTAATAAATAGTGCTGTAGGGAGTAATCTTTGTTCCGATTACAAAAGTTCTTACGCTAATGGGAAGCTACAGTATTGTAGAGTATGCTAAAATAAGAAATTTCACGCTGATGAAGTCGCGGGCAGAAGCTAGTCTCAATGACATCTGAACTCCTTATACATAATTTACTACAATTCCCATAACACAATGGAAATATCTTGAATAATCTCGACAGTTCCAAGCACCATGTAAATTGTAAGAAGGTTAAATGTTTTAGTCTCGTCATGCATTTGCCGTTCGTGTGTATCTCACATTCCGCACCGTGGAACCGGGCGATAATGGCGTCTATAAAATCGTGTTGTTGCAATTCTAATGTTTTGAATCCCATCCATTGATTACTGGTTACGAAATAGATATAATGTTTTGTATTATGTAACATTACTGCGGGTTATTGGATCTTAGGTAGTTTTTGATTTAGTTTTTTCCTCTGCGCGAATTTCTTAAAACAATTACAGAAGAATATTAGTTGCAATTTCAGTTGCAACATGGCACGGTCGCCAATTCCGGAGCTATTTATGAGAAACTTAGAAGGAGCTATGAAAACAGCCTCCCTGAACGACTATACATCATACTGCAATTCTTAAAACTTTCGACGCTCTCTGGACAGCTAGCAAAGTCCAGTCACGATAGCACATACTTCTAATTTATTATTTCTAATACTTACCTCAAAAACGTTCTAAGAATTATCTGTCTTCCGTAACGAAATTAAGTATACGAATAATGCCAATTTGTAAGTATATTTGTTTAAATTCATACTTAGCAGATCCTCTTCAAGAAAAACTATAAATCAATGACATCACCAGACGTAAACTTTTCAAACGAGTTTCAAATGAAGAACGCGCGTAAATTCACATGGACAATGCTGCCAACATATTCATATAAGATATCTTTGACGTCACCTGATACTGGTTGAAAGGCTATGCGGCCTTGCGTTGCTTTCAAAAGAAAACGCAAGTGAACGAACGCATATATAATCTTATACGTCACAGTTTTTATATGGATATTTTAAGGCAGATTAAGATTGGTAGAGGAATTTTGTTACACTGTTGAAATTGGTGCTAGTTTCTCTACGAATTTCGACTCAGGCCAAGATCTATAAACGTTACTTAGCTCGTGGATTGACTTAGAAATATTAGATAAATAAAACATGCTTTATTTTAGACCAATGCTCCCGTCTCTTTCTTGCACTTATCTTTTAACAGTTGTGCGACAATGCCAGGAATAATGCTTAGCCTAATTACTTGCTAAGTAACGTATATGTATAGATCTCGGCCTCAAGAGTTCTCAAAAACTCTCGACCATACCATTCAAGAACTCACAAAATTAATTTAATTAAGAGCTAATTATCATAATACCTCAGTTTAATTTAAATAATATCTACAATTTCCTTAATAGTTTTAAAACCGGTAACGATCGTAACCTTGGAAAACCAGTATCAATAAAGGTCATATAAAATCGGATGTCAGTTGCTCCGAATAACATACTGATTCCAAAGCCCATATTGTTGAAGATAGATTCTCAAGTGTGAATGCCGATTCAAAGCTAACAGAATTCATACAAATCTAGGTTTAAATCGAGATTCAAATTCAAGCATCGTTCTAGAATAGAATATGAATGAAGTATTTCTAAGCGTTCGAAATATGAACCTTACGATCACGACTGACGTTATCGCAAACTGTGACGTTCTAGCTGTCAAACAGTCAAACTAACGTCAATTGCGTCACGTAAGTACCCACGTCACGTTAGATTTTCACAGAAAAAAAATCATTTGACAGTTTATTTTGTTGACGGCATGAGCTTCATAATATATATATATTTTTTTCATGAAGTTGATATGGCACTCATATGGAAAAAAAATCAGTATGACGAATTCTCTAAAATATTTCTTGTATTAATGTAAGGACCTTTATCTTCGTGGCGATACGATAGAAGAACTTCGTATAGTCGTCAGTTCTCGTAAGAAAAGCCTTAAGTAAAAGGCTGATGTCCAAGTGCTCTCACATCAAAGGAACAAGATAGTAGGTCAAAGATAAGTCTGTATTTTCACATGAGCCTAGCTTTATATTTAAAACTATTACGATTACAATCTAAGTAGTCAGCCGTAGGTACGGTTTGTTCCGAAAGTATCAGATGAGAATGTAAACAATAGGATCAGAAAACATATGTGGTTGCCAATTTGTATTGTAGTGACACAAATTGAATGCTTCGAGTTGATTATGTTAATACTTAAACCCGAAACTCTAATTTGATATCACCTTTAAGGTGTTTTTAGGGTTCCGTACCTCAAAAGGAAAAACGGAACCCTTATAGGATCACTCGTGTGTCTGTCTGTCTGTTCGTCTGTCACAGCCAATTTGCACAAAATCTAAAAGACCGATTAAGTTGAAATTTGGTACACATATGTATTTCTGTGACCCAAACACGGACGTGTAACTTAATAAAATTTTGAATATAGAGATTACTTTTGGGTTGCCCCCAAAAGTAATCTCTATATTCAAAATTCATTCATTCAAGAAAGTTAAAAAAAAAGTTTTGCAAACTGTACCGTGTAACATATCAAATGAAAGGGAGGATCTCAAATATATTTTATTTATAATTTTAAAATAAATACATTTGAAGATATTTAAGAAAATAGATGAAAATTGATTATTCCCCCCCTCCCCTTATCTCCGAAACGACCGAGCCTAAAATTTTGAAAAAAATACATAGATTCGTTCTTTACCCATAGATTACAGAAAAATCTATAAGAAGTCTATGGTCTTAAAATAACATGGTAAATCTTTCAATATTGTGCGAACAAACTTACATTTGCAGTTGGAATGTATGGAACAACATTTATTTCAACTACAATGTTAAGTTTGTATTTGGGATAAATTCATCTTAAATACGGAACCCTTCATTGTGCGTGGTGGAACACGCATTTAGCCGGTTTTTCATTTAACAATTCAGGTTAATTTTATAACCTCAATATTTTCGTTGATGATTTTTCAATCACAATATACTAACGTTATTCAAACAATAATTGCAGGAAAAAAATGGTGTTAGATAAAGTTGAAACTTTCTAAATACTCACTCAAGAAAATTAGTAGAGTTCAAGAATTTAACTCGAACAGGGTTTGTTTATACTTTCATGAGATACTTTTACAACAGACTATAGTAGGTAGAACGATGTTAGTAACATCTTCCCATGCTAGTTGAGGAAAACATTAACTTGTCTATGACATAATATAGAAATGATATCACTATGTTAATAACTTTTTATTACTCATTATGTTTTTTTTAGCCTGTCTTTAGGTCATTTGTTACGTTTTTAAGTTTAATTAATTTCCTTTTGTATGATTAATTTTATAAAACGTTCAGTACGATCAACTGCATCCAGCTAAACACCTGTACAAATAATTTAATTCTATAACTTCATACAGGTCCTTTGTGTCTCAACTGTGTTCTGTCACACAATAGTAACGCAAACGAAATACTTATGCAATATTTAATAAAAAATACATATTACATTAAAATATTCATTTATGAAATGAATTTCGTTCGTCAATATTGAGTGCGTCAACTCAACATCCAATTATTCACTTCATTTACGAAAAACATAAATTACGAATAAAAATAAAAGCTACAACTCTTCAACCTTGCATTCAACTGTCAAGTTGACACTTGATGTGTCAACTTAACTTTATAATTTTTAGTTTTTAACGCCCAAGACAATGCGGTGCTTGAGTCATAGAAGAGATCGTTGCCCCCGACTCCCGCGCAGTCAACATGGCGCGGGATAATTTCCGGTAAGCTCTACAGTGTTTATTTATTTATTCAACTATTACATTATGATTTACGATTTATTGTCAAACCGTAAATTTTTACTAGTTAATTTTTATAGCGGTGTTAATTTTTATTAGGTTGGTAGTTGGTTTTGAGTTTTGTTAAGTTGGGTGGTCTGATATAAAAACAGTGGCACTCCGGGAGTGCCGACCGAAGTGAAAACTTGAACAAGATCGCCTTGGTGGAAGAAAAATACTTGTATAGAACATTGGTCCATAACCTTATCTAAATAAAGAGCACAATAGCGTTTATAAAATAAAAAAAAGTAAAAATACTTGCATAGAACATTGATCCGTAACTTAATATAAATAAAGAGCACAATCGCGTTTATAAAATTGAGGTGTCGGTAGCGTTGTCGCGAGTTCAATTGTTTTTTTCCCCATCTCAAAAATGCCCAACGCGCCTAAAGAAGTTTTCACTTCTAAAAAAATATAAGTATAATTATGTATATATAAACAAAATAATACTTTTAAGATTATTAATGAACGATAATTAAACTTAACACCCACAAATCTACTGTACCAGAACTAAAAACGTTCTTACTCGCGAATAACCTCTTCAGTTGACCCATTGACATACTTTGTCTAAAAAAGGTGTTAATACATGCAGTAACAAGTAAATTGTATGACATAACATATACAGGGGACAATGTACTGCATGTTTTGAAGAACATACATGAATTAAACATGGATTCTGTTTAAATATTACTTTTACGGCTAGTTTTACGGTTAATTTCAAGTGTTTTTAGGGTTCCGTACCCGAAAGGTGCCAAATAGAACCCTATGACTAAGCCTCCGCTATCTGTCCGTCTGTCTGTCAGCGGGCTGTATCTCATGAACAGTCATAAGAAGACAGTCGGGTACACATCGGGTATTTCTATTGCTGCTATAACAAAAAATAAATTAAATTAATAATTAATGGAATATAAGAAACTGTTTATTTTTTCAGCGTTTTTTGCTCGATCTTAATATGGTACGGAACCCTTCGTGTGCAAGTCCGACTCGCACTTGGCCGGTTTTTTAAATTCCTCAACATTGTGACGGACATGTTTTTAATATTAAGTACTTACTAAAAAGACATCCAAGCAACTTATTTTATTTTCACAAAATGTCTATTACTAGTTGGCCAATTTTTATCACGCAGACAATCTAGAAATCCGATTTGTAAACTTTTATTTTGTAATCAAAACATGACGTTATTTTTTATAGAAAAATGGCAGTTTGGCTTCAAAAACAGAATACTCCAATTAAAGAAAATGAACACATAGAAAGATTTAAAAAAAAAATACACATTCACCAAAAGCCAAAAGCCTCTTATTCAATATTCGAAACCTAATAAAAAGTTCAAAAAATTTTGTCTATTGCTTATGTCAAGGCCAGATACTAACGACAATTTTTTATGTTACATCGATGCAATTTTCTAAAAGGAAATACAAAACAATATTTTTAGGATTCCGTATCCAAATGGTGCCAACGGGACCCTATTACTAAGGGCTAATTTCACCAATGAAACTGAATGCGATCAGCACATCTTAACCGCGTTCAAGAGCTGTCACTGTCATCATTCTTTGGGAATATTGACACTGAGAGGACAGCTCTTGAAGACAGTTTAGATTTTCTGATCGCGTTCAGTTACATTGGAACTTCGGGCGAATTTCAGCAATGAAACTGAACGCGATCAGCGCATCTAAACCGCGTTCAAGAACTGTCACTGTCATAATTCGCGTTCAGTTTCATTGCTGAAATTGGCCCTTAGGCTCCGCTGTTCGTCCGTCCGTCTGTGTGTCAACTCATAGGGCTGTGTCTTTTGAGCCGTAATAGGAAAACAATAGACACTTGAAATTTTCAGAGTGTGTAATACTATGGCCGGTATAATAGTACACGCCGAGGGTGCAGTTGCTGGAGTCGCAACGCAACGTGAAATTCAAGGCGTTTGTGGTGCGAGTACCGAATTGTTACTAACATAGTTTTAAGCTATTTATTAACACAAGTTTTTCAAGTTCTGTTATATTAAAATATGTCTGTTTAGGTTAAGGTATATTTCTATGGGCCTGTGTCGCCTGAAATAAAAGTTATTATTATTATATAACAACAAATAATAAAAACAAAATAAAGTAAAAAAATGTCGGGGTCGGATACAAGACACGTGTTCATTCGGCGTTTAAAAAAAAGTAGTGTTAATTATTGTACGGTGGTACGGAACCTTTCGTGTGCTGGTCCGACTCGCACATGGCCGTTCTTTTTTATAGTCTTCATTTGTGAAATCACTTAACACCCGATTTAGTTCCAAGACCAATTTAAAATGTCAGCATTTCAATTTAATTCTGTTCTGTCATCGGCCGAAAGTAATAACGTTTTAGTATCAACCGCAAATAAAGTTTCGGAAGAGAGAAAGTTCCATCAAAATTGGTTCAGTGAATTTTGAGCCTGTAATTTTGAGCGCGTGCAAAAATATTCGTTCTATGTAATAACATAGTTTCTCCTATTAATAAAATGTCGTAAACGCAACGTTTGGCGTATGTTCAATGGTTGGAAAAGTAATAACTTTGTTGTAACTTAACTTTGACTGAACGAATCTGAATATACATCAAGTTGCTGGTGAAAAAAGTGGCACTCCGGGAGTGCCGACTCAAGAGAAAACTTGAACAAGATCGCCTTGGTGGAAGAAAAATACTTGTATAGAACATTGGTCCGTAACCTTATCTAAATAAAGAGCACAATCGCGTTTACAAAAAGAAATACTTCAAAAAACCTTTAAAGTAAAAATACTTGCATTAGAACATTGATCCGTAACTTAATATAAATAAAGAGCACAATCGCGTTTACAAAAATGAGGTATCGGTAACGGTGTCGCGAGTTCAATTGTTTTTTCCTATCTCAAAAATGCTCAACGCGCCTAAAGAAGTTTTCACTTCAAAAAATCAATCTGCCTAACCATTTCCCAACTATGTTGGGGTCGGCTTTCAGTCTTACCGGATGCAGCTGAATTCCATTACTATATTACATCCCAGTTACTGGGTAACATGATACCCCTTGTCAAGACTGGTTGTCAGACGTTAGGGCTTCTGACTGCAACGAAACAATTATCCATGAAGGTTGTACGAGTATTTAACACTAGTGGACGTCACGCGGTTTCACCCGCGTAGTTCCCGTTCCCGTGGGAGTACGGGGATAAAATATAGCCTATGTAGCTATCCATTGCTGAAGGAATTTTCCAAATCGGTCCAGTAGTTTTTAAGTTTATTCGTTACATACAAAAATATAAATCTTTCCTCTTTATAATATTAGTATAGAAGAGCGTTTATCCTAAAAGTTGGCAACGTTGCAAATAGCTGTCAAATATTTACCTCGTTTAATTAATTTGGCAATATTACTGTATGGAAATAAGAAATGTGGCTAACTAGCGAACTAGAATATTGATTATGAAATGCAATAATTAATATCGTTACACCGAATATTTAGTCTTACATGTAAAAAAGTAGGTATTTGCAAGCTTTCCAAATGCATTTTTTACACCTAAAACGATTCAGTGTTATAAATTCCAGTTCATTATTAATATTCTAGTTCGATAGTTAGCCACATTTCATATTTCCATACAATAATATTGCCAAATTAATCAAAATAGCGAAATATTTGACATCTATTTGCGACGTTGCCCACTTTCAGAATAAACGCTCTTAATAATAACCTTAAACGCAAGCAAACCTAGTGCATAAAGTAATGTCGTAGCGCAAGCAAGCAACTAATAGAAAAATTCCTTTCAGAAATTCTGCTTTTCCATGAATTTCATTTTCATATCAGCATTTTTCCAGCTTATATGAATATTCATGATATTAAAGTTCGTTGTCCGTCCGTTGGATTTGAGCAAATAAAAGTTGATTTTAAGTGTAATATTATAAAATACTAGCTGATTGCGTGATCTTTATAATTATAGCCTATGTTACTCAGTGATAATATAGCATTCAACTCGTGATTTTTTTTTTAAATCGGTCCAGTAGTTTTTGAGTTTATTCATTACAAAAAAAGAAGCAAACATACAAAAATTTTTTTTTTCTCTTTTTATTAATATTAGTTTAGAAGAGGTGACAAACAGCACAACATTCCTATAACGGAATGCAAAAATTAAGAGAATTCATGATTCATACTGCAGCGTAATCTTCAACAATAGTCCCGACACCTAAATACTTTCAAAACCGGAATATTATGTTTATTCACATTCCATAACGTTTCGCAATGTCATTGTGATAGTAAGCTTTGCATAACATGGATTGTGAAATTGTTTTATCGGAATTTTCTTCAGTTTTCGAAATGCAATGGTCTGATTTTTCTTCATCAACCATCCTACTCCTTCTTTATCTCTCAATTCACTATGGGTAAATGAATCATGTTTTCTATTACCTCTCTATTAGCAGTCAACTCAGAAGTTTACCCCTTTCCAGCCATAAAGTCTTTTAAAATAATACATCTGTAGTGTATCTATAAAATAGAGTAAACACTAGGGCCGCATTCAGAGTTACGCTAAGTGATAATATCGCGAATCCGACCAAATTTAATAGTTACAAAATATAAGGGCTATTGAGTAATAATTGTGACTATAAAATTTGGTCGGATTCACGATATTATCACTTTTAACGTAACTCGGAATGCAGGGTATCTCATGCACGTTAGCAGTGAGGTCGCTGTCACTAATGTCAACTGTCACTTCACCACGAATGGCGGGAAACGGTTGAAAGTGGATCGTGCCTGCACAAGAGGTTTGGTGTGGTGATGAGCCAGAGAGTTAAATGTATATTCAACTTCATTACAGGATTCTACAACATAATTTCTTTGGTCTTCCTCTCCAAATAATAAGGTGCAAGTGCAAAAATCAAAAATTTCTGCTAGATATTAGTCGATTATTGTCGCATAACTAAACATCTATTAAGGTTGCATTCTCATCGGTTGTCGACTGTTAAAATAATCATTCTGCATTCCATTAATACTCTTTGGATTCCAAGATTCAAGTATTTCAAGAAGTAGTAATAAATATTCAGTGTAAGAGGTCCTGGAATCTGTGTTAATGTCAAACAAAGCAATTAGTATTCCACAACGGGCGGTATGGCGCATACCGTGTGGATACACGCAACATAGGCCATAGGCCACCCAGTCCTTTCCCACACACAAGAATGAATTATTCCAGCATGACTGTAGTATCTCCCGTTTCGATTTCTTCTGTAGAAGATTTTAGGCTAACCAGATACCGAACTTTATTTGGTAAAACCATGCAACTGTATATTCTGCGCAAACCCTGTTCTGAACTGTTTATAATCAAGAGAATGACGAGTTCCATTACTTGAATAAATGCAGGAAGGCGTTTTATTAGTCAATCTGTCGACGTGCTCGCGATACGTCAGCGTACGAAGAATTAACTGACGAAACCTGACTGCATTGTTTCGTGGAGTTCGTTGATGGACTGGCAAATAAGACTGGACTATTTTGGCGTGCATTCATTTCTATTGTAGACCATAGAAATGGACGAAGTCTAACCATTCAACTTTTCTTTTTAATCCTCAATAACTATTCCATAACCACACAAAAAATATTTTTATTAATATAACTTTCTCGAAAAAACTCGATTAGACACAGACGTAGGTAATGGCGGTTAATCTTTAATTTTCACGAAACAGAAAAAAATACAAATAAGTACGTCAAAAGTATCTCGGAATGCGGCAGTGAAATAAAATAATAAAAAAACTATCGGCAAACCGCAATCTTCGTGATTCACTGGCCACCGTAACGTCGCCATTTTTGTTGTGTGCGCCATTTTTCCCGCGCGAAAGTTTGACAGGTGAGTCACGTTTGACATTTGTCAGGGTTACCACATAATGTATTGTACAAAGTTGCAAAGGGACGCCTGATTAATTTTATTACGTTTCTGTCGCATCGTAAACGTATTTAAGGAATATTGTTATTGAAACGCGGCGTTAGTGGAATAATGCCTGTCTGTCACTTTATTAAGCCATTTGGACTAGCAAGTTAGATGCCTACAGCATTAACAAACACACCAATTATAGCAGTCATAAGCAGCATGCATGACTATCAAGATTGCTTAAGGAAAGCGGGATGCTGTGTGCTTTTCCGGCTGCAACACGGAAACTACTACTCTATATCAGTTTGTTTTGCAAAAATAATACATTTTTGTTTTATAACTAATGTTATTTTTATCGCCTGAGGTATGTTCTAGGAAGTGTAAAGATAAGATTAGTCAAATATTTTTTGAAGTACTTATGCTTGGTGTGACAGATAAACAAATCATCACAAATATCAGCTGGTATCTAAACTCAATGTGGTAGGTACTCAAGTAGTAGTAAACGGTTTCTCCCAGTACCTACTCCAAAAGTTAGTACCTGCCTACCTATTGTATGATGTGCCTTGTGTCTAGTTGAAATACTCGTGTGGTTAGTGACTAACCTGCAGTCAGAGCTTTAAAGCCGCCCATGGCGCACTGACTTGGCTTCACATGCCGTCGAGAAATATCTCTCAGGCCGGTGTTCTCACGATGTTTTCCTTCACCGTTTTTGAAACAAGTGATAAATCGGTTAAAAACGGCGACGAACTTTGACGAATTTATTTGTTATATCGCTCGTAGAACCACGTGAGTTGATGTGAGTTGCTATAATTACAATGACGTAATGCAAGATTTACAGGTTGATAAGCGAATGACATGGTGCTTCCTCACGCGTGAGCAAACATTGATAATATACCTATCTAATGCGGCGCTTTTGAGTACGATTTGATAACAGGCAAGCGCAGTGGCTAGTGGCCAATCTAAAGTGCGTTCTCGATTTAATTTCCAAACATGTAAACCAGTTTGTATTTTAGACACATAAAAGTTCAATTCACGCTAACACTGAAAGCATTTTTATAACTTTTTCAATAGTCCTTCATAAGTCAACTTAATTTACTTACACTAAGTTAAAGTTGATATTCGTATCTGAAAAAAACATTAATTGAAAACAAGGATTTGAATAGACCTTAAGATTATGATAGATAGACGGAAAATCGCGCCACAAACTTGCGTTTTTCAGCCCAGATATGGACACTTTTAGGGACATTTTAACGGGTTTGACGCATTTGGTGCACATCTCAACTTGTACACCATGCTCAAATGGTGAACTAAGCAACTGGTGCACTTCTCATATGACACACTTCGCAACTGGTGCACTTCTCAATTGGTGCACTTCGCAAAAGGAGCACTTTTTAAGATGAGTGAAGATTTGGAAAAATTGTCTAAAAATGAAAGAAATTTTGGTTTTGCGTAGGTAATTTTCTTAAAAATACAATCAACAAAATAATTTTAAATTAACTCTACATAATCACTATAACATTTACATTTTTTCAAAAATAAAAAAGTCACTCGGAAATAATAAAAATATAATTATGTAAGAAAAAATTAGATTTACAGCAAAAAGTTATCATAATAAAGACATGATATAATATCATATTATATCAATAACCTTTATACCCCTTTTTTATACCTGTACAGTTTAAATTATAATATTATAAAGGTTATTGATACAATATGATATTATATCATGTCTTTATTATGATAACTTTTTGGTGTAAATCAAATTTTTTCTTACATAATTATATTTTTATTATTTCCGAGTGACTTTTTTTTATTTTTGAAAAAATGTAATTGTTATAGTGATTATGTAGAGTTAATTTAAAATTATTTTGTTGATTGTATTTTTAAGAAAATTACCTACGCAAAACCAAAGATTCTTTCATTTTTAGACAATTTTTCCAAATCTCCACTCATCTTAAAAAGTGCTCCTTTTGCGAAGTGCACCAATTGAGAAGTGCACCAGTTGCGAAATGTGCCATATGAGAAGTGCACCAGTTGCTAAGTTCACCATTTGAGCATGGTGTACAAGTTGAGATGTGCACCAAATGCGTCAAACCCATTTTAACTTTCTTCTACGATATCACGCACGCGAAGTTCCGTGTCGCCTTTGCGCTCAGATTTGTTCCTCGCCTTCTAAAGGCTCTTTTGAGTACTTACAATTTGATAAGAATAAAGCACATAATTCGTTGCTCAACGCACTGGTGAATCTCGTACGCTTTCTTGTCGCGTTAATAATAAGGGGCCTTTATTAAAAACACGAGAACATCGTAAATATTCACTATCATTTTCCAACATCTTTTATGTCTCTTCAATCATTTTTAATTAAGTTACTTACAGTATTTGATATAATAAATCGGAAAATCGAAAGAGGGAAAACCATTTTTCATAATATGTTTTTTTATTGTAAAAATAAATATGGTGCTGTTTTTCCCAGCTAGTTCTTTCACTCGTTTTAAATGCGTAGGTAATAAATCATTTTGATTAATATTCACTCAAATTATAAGTTGGCAACCCTATTCCATACAGCTTGAACTATTTTTTTGCGCGGTGAAGACGAAGTTGCGTCGTTTTGCAGCCAAGCCATTGTTTCCATCAATGCTCCATGTTCACTCGATTAAAATAACCGTAATTACGTTACTATTAAGCTAATTCTTTTTTCGAGTAAGCTTGATAATGTAGCATGTAATTACAACCTTGTTTTTTTTATTACGTTAGTTTTCATTTTCGTTACGGTTTTTAAATTCGCTGATGACATTATTAATCTATTAATGAGGTTTTGTTGAAACAGTAAATTGAAATAATTAGAGGTTATCGTAATATTACTTATATAACTTGAAAACCAGACTGATAGTTTCATCAATGGAGTTTCCTTACTTTGGGACCACTAGATCCCTATAACTCTTTAATCTTTTGTCTGTCAAAGCGTTCAAACTTCGTGATTTAGGAACTAGAACGAATTCCAGATAAGTAGTTCGGTTCGCTATTCTAAATTCTAATTTTGAGTCGCATAGATTCACTTTTTATTTTTTACAGAATTTGTCTATGGGTGAATTTATCTATTTGTCCTGCAGAAGTCTGTTTACACTTCTTTTTTCAAATATTATTAGGCTGAGTAGTGGACACTACTGGACAGTACCTAATTATTATCTCAAATATCTACTGTTTAGGTTACATAAAAGTGTAATAATCTGAAGCCTATTTTGTTAAGTTTGGGTAAGTACCTTATGTCCGCATTTAAAACGCATGATATCCATCTTTTCACTTCGTCGATGTTGCTTCCCGGCGAGTGAAATGGTATCTCACCATCTTTTCTTCTCTCTCGTCTCGTTGGTTTAAAAAGCATTGCATACAGATAAGGAGATGTTGGAAAGGCTGAATTAGTTTTCTTTAGCTATAGATTTTAATTACGAAACAACATCGTAAAAATCAGGTTAATTTATATCATGTTAAATTAAGCTGTCAAATAATTTGACAATCTGCGATTTATTTATAAACGTAACTTACAGTTAAGTAATGATTAGCGACTGTTTAACCATACATTGGTGCCGATTCCCTTGTTCACAAACTAAACTAAATTTAAGTTCAGTGCATCTTTTTCTTTCTATTTCATTAAGAAAAGGACAGAAGATAAATTTTAGTTAAGTCCTGTCAAATTAATCAGCGCTTGACGTAAATTGACGTAATTTTAGTCGGCAAGTTTTTAATCACGTCTAAACTTGTATGGAGAGTGACAGGCGCTGATTAATTTGACAGGACTAAACTAAAATTTATCCTCTATCCTTTTCTTAATGAAATATAAAGAAAAAGATGCACTGAACTTAAATTTAGTTTAGTTTGTGAACAAGGGAATCGGCACCATTGTTGACGTTTGAACGTCACTTAACTTCAAGTAACGTTTATAAATAAACCCCTAAATACTTCTATCTTTTTCATAATTCACCTGTTAAAAAAAGGCAAAAGTATTTCGAATTTGACACCACTACTACGTTGGTTTAGCTAAATGCATTAATTTTGCGATTATTCAGAACCCAATAATATCCATCGTGTATCATACTCACAAAATTAGTAACATTCGCATCACTAATCGCGAAACTCGCCTAACGACAGCTGAAACTCGACTATTAATATCAGAAGACGCAAATACAATGCTTCCTTGTTTAGTCACGATTTAAAACAAAATGTATAAGTAGTGAGGGACCGCTTGTTACTAAATTTAACCGTAATCGGTTGAGAATAATTACGGTTGTCGCTGCGTTGTCGTGTTTCGTATTTTATTTCTGTAAGAAGCTTACTTGCTTACTAAGGAGGACTGATGTTGACAGATTGTTTCTGGTGTTTACATTTTTCTACAGCATCTGTTTAATAAAGAAATAAATTCAGGAACTTAGACTATAAAATTCTCTGCAGGAAGGAAGTCCTTCGAAGTTGATTTAGGGAAAGGAGATAAAAAAAAGGATTGTGTGGTTATATGAAACCACGGTAAAAGTGAAACTTTTCACTTATCCCTACTCCGCGGCCGACCGTCACGCGACATGCAACACATAGACGAAAAAGTTTGAGACGATGTAATAAAAGTTTCACTTTAAAAAGCTACCAAGTGCGAGTTGGACTCGCACACGAAAGGTTCCGTTCCACCGTACAATATTACGGCCATAGTTGTGAAAATTCTACTCTACTCTGTGAAAAAGTGTTTACCTATAACGGTTCAAAAGATAGAAGAGACCTGTGAAAGACGGACTGACGGACAGCGGAACGTGTACGTAACCCTAAAAACGTGTCCATTCAAAAGACAAGGTGGAAAATTGGGCGCCAAAATGGGGCCAGTGTCGTATCCTTATTTTTAACCGATTTCAAAAAAAGGAGGAGGTTCTTAATTAAACTGTTTTTTTTTTCACCTATACCATAATTTTATAACAAGACCTCTAGATCGTAAACTCTTAAACTTTTTTAACTCTGCTTAAAAGACTTCTTCATTGACTCTGAAGTACTACTTCACAGTATTTTGAATATTTTCAGCATCAAGGATTTCTATGACTGGTGCACGACAAACGCTTGAAATAATATTTACAGTCTTCAATCGTAATAGTGAGACTTCAGTTGTTTAACGTAAACGCGTGAAGATTGTTTGACAGCACGTACACCTTGGCACTACTCGTGTTAAACTTAGTAGGTTGTTAGTTAGTTTTCAGACTTCAGATACGGGGTAAATATCAGCCGTTCTATTCTGTAAAAATCTCAGCGTGAAAACTTAGATGACATGAGCTGTCATTCTACTTGATGCGTAAGATTGACACTATTGACAGTTCACAGGTCGTTACTATTTTTTGTTAGTTTAAAATGCTCTTTTCTTATTTTTTAATTTAATTCTATTTTTTATTACTGTCTGTATTTCCTGTGCGTGTCCCAAATAAAATATTTTTCTTTCTTTTCTTTCTTTCACTTAAAAAAATACAAGTGGATATACTTAGTGCAGGACCTTCTGCTTTTATTTTAATTTTACTTTGTTTTTTTATTATTTTTATTAATGTTCTTATTGAAGGTGTTTAGTTATTAATTTGTGATTTCCTGTGCGAGTCTCAATAAATACTTTTTCTTTCTTAATCTATTCACTGTATGGAATTTGTTTTCCCTAGGATGATTTCCTATACCATAAGTAATCTAAAGCCTAGTTTACACAGTGAGATTAAATTGCCTGTGGCATACCATTAGTTGAAGCGACCAGAAAGTTATACCGTCTAAACAGTTTTTAGAAGACGCAAGTCATCTGCTGCTTCAATTTTATTGTAGTATACCACAGGCAATACACTAGCATCGTGTAAATGGGGCTTTAGTCAACTCAGTATAGTGCACGCCACGATAGAAGGCCCTTTGACGCGGCGCTAGTGTCTATGCCATTGCATTACATTGCATTAAAAAAAGTAGTTCCAAAATTTTCCGCGGGCCTCCTTTCGTGGCGCGCATTTATACCTATTCTAGAACGAAGCTGAGGCATTTTTTTTTAAATTGTATCGAGCGAATAGATTCGTTTGAAATCGAACAGTTTCAAATTGAGAATGAAAGAAACCGCGCCTTTGCCTACCACCCAAAATCAAGAAGGTACTCTTTGTGCAAAAAAAAGATAATGTTATTTAATTATGCAAGCAAGCCAGCATATAGAGTGGAACAGACTGGAAAGCACATGATTTCACTTAACTCTGCACTGTAATTATGTCTAATCTGTACTTACTAACCGAGACTTGTGTATGTGTGTTTGTTTGGGTGGTTTACTCCGAAATTGATGGGTAGATTTTGATAAAGGATATGGTTTTTATGATGGATGAACTCCTAAAGGGCTATAATTATTTATAGTCTTCCCACATGTTTTAAAAGACACAAAAGCAAAGCACAGCCTCTTCTATTTCTGGGAGTGAGAACCGCAAAAGGCTACAAAAAAAATACCCTTAGAACGAGGTACAGCATTTTCATATTAGTTTTTATTAACAGGCCATATATCCAATGCAATTTCCCATGGGAAAAAAATGACTAACTCCCATACAAACATTCATCGCCTAAGTCAAAGTCAAATCGTTTATTTCAAATAGACCCTTATAATATAAGGCACTTAAGAACAGGGTTGTAACGGATATCCGTATCCGCATCCGCAACTGCGGAGCATCCGCATAAATTTTGATATCCGTAAAACATCCGCATCCTCAACTTTTGATTTTAAAAGCTCCGCATCCTCATAATTTCTATGAGGATGTGACCCTACCTTGTTCGCACAAATAGTGGATTTTTAAAAACTCGCGCCGAGCTAAATGGGCGGGCCTATAAGTGAGTTACGCGTTACTATTGGCTGAATTCGCAATGTCCTTGTCCTATGACAGATGATCGGCCGCACGTGGCACTGGCACGACTGTGGTGTCACATGTCAAATCAAATCAAATCAAATTATTTATTTGCTTAATACAGGTAGTTATAAACAGATGGTGATGGCCTATTATGGTGTGCAAATATTTACATTATTATTAATCTAATTAAATAATTATTACAACAACATTACAAAATTATTACACTCAAAAAATATATATATAAAAATAATTTAAAAAATTCAGGATACTACACACGTCAAAGGATTAAAAATAAAAATTGTCAGATGATTTAAAATACATGTCATAGGTTCAACAATCAGATAAATTAAATAAAAATATTGATCCAAATTAAAATAAAATAAAATTATAGAGATGTCAAATTAAATTATTATAACATGTCACACTATTTGTATTGTCATATTTTAAATGTCAATAAATTACTCTTAATGTATGTATCTATCTATATTTTTATCCTGTAAATACTCCTTGACATTATAATAACATTTATTTATCGGGAATTTGTGCAGCTTCGACTTGAATAATTGATGAACAGGTAACTTTTTGACATCATCAGGCAACTTGCTGTAAATCAATGATGCCATACAGAGAATACTTTTATTCATTAGTGCTGTTTTTCCATAAGGTATATTAATTTCACAATCTGAGTTAGCCGACGTTCACACGGACGTGATAAAATCGCAGCGATTTATTTTTTCGTGCACTGGATTTTCTACGCTCTGTTTAGCGCCGAGAGTTAAAAATCCAACAGTGTGTTTTTTCTACGCGCTGGGACGAGAGTGCGTCCCAGCGCATTGGATTCACAACGTTCGGCTTAACACCGAGAGTTGAAAATCCAGTGCGCGATAAAATCCCGCCGAGATTATATTGCTTCTGTGTTTACGTCGGCTTACTGGGTATAAAATCATTCGATTTTTTTTATCACCGCCACTGGCAAGTATCCCGAGCGAACAATTATTTTGTGGAGCAGGCCCTTATTTATGATGAACTTAGAAACCGCTTAGTAGGGGAAACTGCCTGCCAGTTACTTTTTATCAAATATAATTTACCTTTAGTAATTTTGAATATTAAAGTTGTGCATTTGACTCCACAATTTGAAATTTCAGTTACCAAATTTCATCATCATATATCATAATCAGCCTATAATGTTCCCACTGTTGGGACACAGGCCTCCTCTCGGTGAGTATTAACAACTTTAATATTAATTTTTTTTTACCTACCAAATAATTACCTACAACCTATACAAATATAAATACTATAAAAAACAAGGGCTATTTTTTGTACGACATCTGCATCCGCACCCTCATCCGCATCCTCAATAAGGATTTTTTCAATATCCGTATCCTCATGCGCATCCTCAAACTGGATTATCTCGATATCCTCATCCGCATCCTCATCCGTTATATGACATCCGTTACAACCCTGCTTAAGAACGTCAAAACTACCAAAAAACCGGCCAAGTGCGTGTCGGACTACGCACAATGAAGGGTTCCTTAGTTGGGATGAATTTATCCCAAATACAAACTTAACATTGTAGTTTAAATGTTTTACATGTTCTCCCATACATTCCAACTGCAAATGTAAGTTTGTACGCACAATAATGAGAGATTTACAAAATTTCAAAATCCCGGAATCCCGGGGGCATATCCATACTAATATATACGTGCCAGTGCATTGACCCCAAATCACTCTACCTACTCTGATCACTGACAATAAGTAAAAAGAATTAAAATTGAAGCAACGACAGAAACATTAACTATGTGATAGATATGCGATTTTCCTAAAATTTTACAATTAATAATTCAGTGTGTGAGGAAGTAATCATGGAATGTAAAATCAATGTCATATAATAAAAAATAATAAATTATATACAATTAAATTAGCAACCAGTCTATTTCAACAACCCCTTGAGGGGATGTTTTTTTTAAAATCCTTCCTTATTGCTTACGCTCCTTAGTTTCGCTATATTTTACGGAACTTTTGAACAAAATTTCATGCTTCTAAACTTTAGGCTATTGTCTGTCAGTGAATTAATTAATTATTTATTGTTTGTATGTATAAATTACAACGATCACCAGTGATTCTAAGCTTCTGTTATATTCTATTATTTACATGAATGTTCAAATGATAAAACCATTTTATATTGTAGAAATGATACATTTATAAAATAAAAGAGGAAATGTTGTCCTTCTGAATAAGAGATAACTGTATTGAACTTTGATACAAAACATTGTTTAGTATCCATTTATATTCTGTCTTTCCAAAATATTAGCCTGTGAAATATTAGAAAGAATCCCATAGGACATGAATAACGTTTCATGATAGAATAACGTTTATTATTTTTCTTGGTCTTATATTTTCCAGAACCTAACCAGTATCGCAAAACCGTGGAGTTTCTTGCCGGCTCTTCTCCATAGGAAACGACCAATTGGAACCGTGCACCTAACTCCTGACGTTTCATAAGTGCCCATGTAGGTTTATGTGAAATAAAATAATTTGAATTTGAAAAACGAATCTCTATGCGATACCTACATAATCGATAAACCAACAAACCATTACCCATCACTATTCAAAAGTTTCAAATTCAGAATTCATCAAGTTCGATACACAATTTTATAACTGGCAACATTGTAGTTAACACAAAATGACTTCATTTCTGTGCAGTAAAAACTTAATCGGTCGTAATCCGTTACAAGTAAGCTCATCTGTTATTTTATAGTTATTTATTGATTGAACGTAACACCTATTCGTTGACTTTATCTGTATTTTTATGATCCCTTCAGCCAATAATCCGTAACCCATTGATTGAAGATTATATTTTGACAGATCTCATAAAAATGGCGCGATGGATGCCGAAAAAGGCGCCAAAAGCATTGTGTAAGCAGAACCGATTAACTTCTAAACACATTCATATATTTATAGTTTGATTTTATACTGGTTTTATAGCTTATATCGATTTTTTGGACGATAAAATTACCCACATCTATTTTTAAGTAGGTATATTGCTTTACGATCCTTCTCGAAGATGGTCTGAGACCAATTAGAAACGGACCTAATATGAGTTTATTATGCTTATAATCAGGAAAGCAATGATATTAAAAACGAGTTTATAGACTCCTTTACAAAAAAGTTGCGAGTTCATTTAAAGCGATTTCTGAATTGGATAGCCAATATTTTGGTTTGTCTAACCTAAATCTCATTTTAATTTCGCCATGTTTAGAAATAGATGACCCAAATAATCTTCTGTAAAGAATGTAAAGAAAATTATTGGAAGTTTTACCAAGTCCTCATCACGAAACATCTTGAAGTCAATTGTAGTGAATTCAGATGGTGTTTTAAAAAGAAATCAGCGGCGAACATTCTCCTTGCCATCCAACAGGACATCATCAGGATAATCTAACTTAAACTCAAGCATTATTTTAATTAAACCAATTACAGGCACTTTGAACTGCCAAGGAGTCGGCCAGTCAGAAAAATGAAGCTAGTTGCACATTCCAAAGCGTAGTAAGTTTCTATGGAGAAGAACGGGCAAGAAACTCCACGGACAACAACTCTTTTTTCGTAAATTCGACATAATGTGAGTAAGTAGTTGCTCTGAATAGATGGTTCCAGTATTACCATCAATAATGGCACTAACCGAAAAATCATTTATGGTCCGGAGACCGCAGACCGCCGGTAAAACGGTGATCGATTTTATGCGGGCAGAAATAGACTGCATGGCGTCTATTACTTAGTATATATAGCCCGCCCAATGTACGTCTGTCGCACCTTGGACAATCAGCCCTTCTTTCTACCTTGCTGGCCGGCTAATGTTTTAAAACCACAGTAGGAGCTATTTTTAGCTAAATTCAGCAAACGTGATGGATTTCGATATCTAAACATGATAAAGCAAATAGGTCATCAACCGCAATGAAGTAAAATATCAGTTATAAAAACCGGCCAAGTGCGTGTCGGACCACGCGCAATGAAGGGTTCCGTAGTTGGGATGAATTTATCCCAAAAACAAACTTTGTAGTTGAAAAATATGTTCTCCCATACGGAATGTATGGGAAAACATGTTTTTGCAACTGCAAAGTTAAGTTGGTCGATTATTACTCGTTAACTTGTAAAGCTAACTTAGCTGTGATAGTTTTCCTTTTAAATTTCGTTATATAAACTACTGTTGTGATTTTTTTCACACACCCAAAACCAACCATTTAGCCGGCAGGGGGGGGGGGGGGGGGACACTTGACTCTAACAAAAATTAGCACTTTAAAGCTTAATATTTCGCAAACGGATCCCTGAATCCAAAAATGGTTTTCACAAACTCACAATGTTTTTGAAAGACCTTTCCAATGATATCCCTCACTATGGGTTAAAAAAATAAAAAAATAAACATCACCACTTTACGTGTATGAGAGGTACCCTAAAAAAAAAATGTTTTTCATAATTTTGTTTTACCACTTTGTCGGCGTAATTAATATGTATACCTATGCCAAATTACAGCTTTCTAGTACTAAGGGTCTCGGAGCTAGACCGCGGACAGACAGACAGACAGACAGACAAACAGACAGATAGACAGACAGACAGACAGACGGACATGACGAAACTATAAGGGTTCCTTGTTTACTACGGAACCCTAAAAATCAGTTTTATTTTTGTGTAAACTTTATAGACGTAACGCGTATCGATATATCTTAACACGACAAAACAAAAGTTTTCATCTCATTCTTCAAGTAACAACAGTACCAGTGTACGTAGACCCCAAAAAATATAATTAAGTAATTTTTATTTTATCATGTTTAGATATCGATACCCATCACGTCAGTTTTGTTAGCTAATTTAATTTGACCCTGTATAGTCAAGGTTATTCAAAAATAGCTCCAATCGTGGTTAAAATAAAGTCTGAAATCGCCAACCCATCTTAGCAAGCGTGGTGATCAATGCTCGTGCCTTCGTTATATGAGAAGAGGCCTTTACCCTGGAGTGGGACAATAAAAGGCTAGTATTATGAGCTATTTTTGGATAGTCCATGTCTATGCTCTAGAGAAGAAGACTAAGGATCTATAAACGTTACTTACCTCGTGCTTTGACTTCGTCTCTATCTTGCATTTGTAATTTGACAGTTGTGCGACAGTGACAGGAACAACGCGTAGCCAAAGTACAGATTGTGCAATCCACGAAGACGCGCCCCACTCCGCGATTACTGTACTGTAAGCTGTACTTGTACGGAGCGGAGCGGAGTGGGGCGCGTCTTCGTGGATTGCACTATCTATAAGTGCGAAGTAACGTTTATAGATCTCGAAAGGTCGCATGGAAAAAGCCACATTCATAATCATCGACATACGTATATTTTAACCATAACAATATAAACGTAAACCATCAAAACATAAACATGTTTCTCGCAGACGTAACCTTGATTACAAAAATAGATGAAACTGCTATGAAATCAAACAAGATTTTATTTGAAGACAGTACAACCGTAGTATTTGACTTGCCACGATTCACTCTTGACTAATCATGCGGGAACTAAGGTAAACGTCCTTAGGATTTGGGATCTAGAATAAAAAGTGGTTGTTAGTAATTGATTAATCTAACTAGCTACAGTGGGACAGGTAATCTAACTACAATAGGAAATGTTAACACAGACGTAGTGGTAGGTTATATGCAACCGGCATGTCCGATACCAACCCGCACTGGGCCCGCGTAGGCGATTGCAGCCCACTCCCTCTCACAGAGAAGAGGTCTGTGTCCCAGCAGTGGGAACATTATAGGCGGATCATACAATAAGCTAACCACAATGCTAATCGAGGACAGCTTCTACAAGCCTGCCTGCTCATGAATAAATGTACGTTCCGCGCACTTTGGTTATTGGGCCCTACTTTCATGGACAACTTCTTATATTAATATTTCAAGAATTTTAAAGCAGACTCTTCAACTCCTATTTATCTATCTCTATTTGATTGGCTTTGACATTGGAAGATGTTTTTTTTTTTGTTTTTAGGTAGGGCATCTCGTAGTTGACCTCTGAGATCATGACTTAACCGGGCTTTCCTGTGGGTGCCTTAAGCTACTACACTTAAAACCTCCAGCCAGGGGTTATTCAACTATGCTAATTAAATCTAGGTGAACGCTCGCTAAGGGCACCCCCTGTGGGGTACGAAGCTCGGCTTAGGGCGTCAACCGGAGGGAGGACATCAAGGATGGGACGGGCTGGATCAAAGTTTTGATCATGATTATTAGTCGGGGAATTTAAAGCTACGTGCTCAACTGCAACAACTGCTGGCACCTCGTTATCGAGCAAGGGTCAGGGGGAGTATCATTTACTCGGGGACGCGGTCGCGACCGCAAAGGACCTCGGCGGCGAGGTCGGAATAACGGGAGGCGTCTGTTTTTTTTTTTGGAAGATGATGTTGTCCATAATCTCTATAATATCTTTTACTTACTTCTTACGACGCAAGAAGCCAAAACTGGCATAGAAAATCTATGCCAGAAACTACAAGCTCTATGAAAGCCCCGAAATGCTTTGCCAAATCTTAAAGAATAATAATTATTTTCTCAGATTTATAAAAGAATTTATCCAAGTAAGATAGCTTAGTGAAGTCACTTGAAGCTGGTTCTAATTACGGTAATAACGGCAACATAAAGATTCTCATTAATAACATTTCCCAGAATTACATGCGCATATCATATCGCATATTATTGCAATAAAAGAAAGAATCCAATGGCGTTGTTGTTACAAAAACATACCACAATTAACACCAATAATACATATTACCATGTTTGGATTCTGTTCATTTTCTGGATAAAATATTTCAGTTCTAAAGAGGTCACAGCAGGGATGGCAAACTTTTTAGAACAGTGTGCCAAATTCATTAAAAGTATTGCGTCAGCAAAAAAAATGGACTCGTATTGGAAATTAATTTATGTAGGGTTGTTCCAAAATTATCCGAAGAAAATGTAAACATTATGGATCAGCAAACGCACCTTTGGATGTCAATTTATTAAGTGCTTTGATTTGATTATTTGACTCCTTTAACCCGATATTCTAATTTAAAATCGCCATAAAGATGTTTTTTCATTTGACAATTAAAGTTAATTTTATAACCTCAATTTTCGTTGGATGATTTTTCAATTACAATTTTAAATAATGTTATTCCAAACAATAATTATTGGAAAAAGTGGTGAGATATAAAGTTGAAACCTAATTACAGATTAATGTTTTACTAATTCCCTTTAGCGACTGTTTACGTAAAAAAAAAAATACCTCCAACAGGGTTTGTTTACACTTTCATCCGATGATTTTGCAACAGACAATAGTCTTTAAATAAATCAACATTTTAATTTTTCGGACCTTATTTCTATCCAGCTGACATCACTATCGCATGCCAAGTACAACAGAACGTGTAAAAAGTTCACCAACCCTGACCAATGTTATCATGTCCAGACTAGCACGTGGCGCTAATAAAGTACTTAATGGCCGCCATGACAGATGGCCAACCCACAAACATACCAGATACAAACACATAACTAATTAATATAAGACAATATTGATGTTATAGAAACGCGAATGGAATGCTAAATTTATGATCCCCAAAGATCTTTATTTACCACCGATAAAAACTAATCATCTTCCTGCTCTTGTCCCATGGTACGTGCGGTTGGCGCACACGTTTTCTTTTTACACTCTCCCCTGTCAAACGTCACACTATCATTCACTCCCTTCTCTTTCATATCATTCCTCACACAATCCAACGTTCATAAAAACTACTATCTTAAAATCTGGAACGCTTTCCTCGGCCATATACTGATTTTGGTCAGTCCTCGCCGCGACTTCCATGTACAATATTTAAATTATAATACGTTTATTCCTGCTCTAATATTTCCATTCAATATGAACTATACTTAAATTGTCACCAAATGGATATCTTTCGAGAAATTGATTAATTGGGCTCCCTACAGTTTGACGCTGTCTTAAGCATCATGTATCATGGGGAGAAAAGTAACAGTTCAACAATAGTTAAAAGCTGTGAAAGTTTAAAACAGTGTTAAATATAAACAAAAATAGATATAAAACTTACCGGTGTTCTCCTAGATAGTAGAGTGCCAACGGGACTCGGTATCTTTGTGGGCGTCCCCGTATGCGGGCTCCGAGCTGTCAACAAATACATAGCTGTTACTGATAATGGCGGAAACATTTGACTCTTAACTGGTGTTAAATGTTTGTTTTATTTTAAATAAATGCTTTGAGTTTGGAAGAAGTCATCATCATCTGCCTAACCTTTTCCTGTTGGGGTCGGCTTACAGTCTAACCAGATGCAGCTGAATACCAGTATTTTACATGGATCGACTGCCTATCTCACCTCCACAGCTAAGTTACTGGGCAAAATGGTACCCTTTAGAAAAAAAAGAGATATGAGTATTGATCAAAATAATCATAGGCTTAGCTAAAAGAAAAAACGTAATGGCGTTATAGGTTTCTTCTAATCAGTTCAAAAATCAAACTCTTAATTTTCATTATCATATTAAGGCATCACTTCTCTGAGGAATCAAAAGATGCATCATCATCAGCCTATAAATGTTCCCACTGCTGGGATACAGGACTCCTCTCTGTGAGAGGGAGTGGGCCGTTATCCACCACGCGGGCCCAGTGCGGGTTGGTAGATGTCACATGTCTTCGAATTTTCGGTTCTAGGACATGCCGGTTTCCTCACGATGTTTTCCTTCACCGTTCTTAGAGCAGTGGTGATGAAATAATTTACACAAAGTAAAGCGCCTATCTGGGTCCGAACCTACGACCTACAACTCGTAAGTAGCGGCCGTTACCACTGGGCCACAAGATGGCCAAAAGATGCATAAATTATGATAATGCCAAATATCAGATATTTGTCTCTTGAACGATTTAATTGCTAAGCACTATTTTCATGAAAAAGTTTTACCATCCAACCCCAAATCTTTGCAAGTGGCATTTACCAAGGAGATTTAAACAGCAAAACCATTTTTCTCTTAACAAAAGCTAGGAGCTCTGTCTAACTTATTAGCAGATTAAGGTCAGCTTTGAACCTTACTTGTATAAGGCACAAACTTCCCGAGTTTATTCCGTAAGACGTTTACTTCGTTCTTTGAAAACTTAAAAGCTTTGATAGTGGACACTTCTGGCAATCTATTAAATGTTCGAGTTTTGTTCGAAGTTTTATTAAGCTGCTAGGCGTCTTGGATCGCAAGTAAAATAGTTTGTTGCTGCTCCAAAAGCTTAGCAGTTTAATTGAAGTTATTTTTTATTATATCCAGTGTTATTTGTAAACTTATTCGAAGAGCTTACTCACAGGGGGCCTGAATAATTTAACGAGGCGAACCCCAGACACTACTATCTGGGTTTGAAAGTAAGTACTAACCAATTTTGAAAACTAAGGACAATTTTGGACTCTTAGATTAGCCTATACTCCATTTGAAATAAGATTAGACATTTAACTAAACCTTTTTTACAGTTCGTTCAACCGATTTTGACTTCTATTGCGTTGGTAGCATGACAAATGGCAGCTGCAGTAAACATTGGTATGGTTACCACTTTTTTTGCTTTTAATGCCATCCTTATGCCTACGGTGTAGAAGTCAAAATCGGTTGAACGGACTGTAAAAAAGGTTTGTTTAAATGTCTAATCTTATTTCAAACGGAATATAGAAACAACAAACATTGCATCATTATGCCACTAACACACAAAATTTGACCTTAGCGTGCTATATTGCCATAACGGCCATGAAACATAAAATTTTCTCCGAGTTATAGTGTGTTTACTGCAAATTCGGACTATGCCATAGTTAATGTATGTTTTACACCTTTGAGGTCATGAAATAATGTACCTTCAACTTTCGGACATGTAAAATTTCAATTGGTAAAAAATATTTTTAAAGCAGTGAACAATTTAAAAAACTTTATAAAAATTCATGATGTTTTGAGATTTTAAAAACAAATTGCCGTGTAATCTACAAAATATCAGTGAATTTATTTTATCTATAGAACTAAAAATCAATATAAACGAATTAGGGCGAAGGTTCGCCAAAGAGTCATCAACTCAAAAGGCCTTCCACAATACAGCAAAAGAGCACGGAGCTATCTAAGAAAGATTCAGATTTATGTGATGCTAAGCTAAAGTGATACACATAGCTCTATACATAGGGATAACAATAGAGTGCACTTAGAGCTGCCCTTATTACTTGAAATTGATCTCTCGCTTGTAAACGAGACTCTTAACACAGCTTAATTCGTCTTCACTTAGGGGAAACGTTAACAGTTGGTGCCCTAAGTGTGACGATAAGCTCACTAAGCTCTTGCAATAACATAATTAAACCCGGCTAAGGAGAGCGCGTGCAAATTTTGATCAGTAACACAGCTGTCAAACCAAAGCCAGCAAACAAAGCTATGATTGGCCAAAGAAAACAATTTCAACCTATCAAAATTGAAGTGATATAATGTTGACAACTAGTAAATTAGGTTGCAATAAAAGATCCTCCTTAGCGCTCCTTGTGGATGCTATCAGCTAGAGATGAAAAAATAATAGATAAATCTTATAGGCTTTTAGAAACCGAATGTAATCCTACTACATAATGGGTGTAAAAAGTATTATCTACTTAATTATCTACTTTATAAAAAATTAGCTTCCGCCCGCGACTTCATTTGCATCGAAGTCGATAAAATACAGCCCATGTTACTCGCTGATAATGTAGCTTTCTAGAGGTGAACAGTTTTTTAATTGGTTAAGTATTTTTCAAGTTTATCCATTACATACAAACATACAAAAAATCAAATCTTTTCTCTTTATAATAATAATAATTATTAGTTTAGATTTAAAAAATCAATTGATTCACTAACAGACAACGCATTGCCTTTACCACTAGAAGCATACCCTTTTGCACAAGAATTTATTTTATATCGAAGCTAGGTTTTTTGAAAATTAAAGGGAAGGGTTTTTTGAAGGGGTTTATTAGGGGTAGAATGTTTGTATGGAAGTTCGTCATTTTTGAAGTTACAAAACATGGAAGTTGGTACTTCCGTTTACAAGTAATGGTAGTTGTATGATCGTTTTTTTTTAAATACCTCTAAGGTCCCTGAGAAGTTGCCGATGGAAAATCCTGTCGGGTACATGGCTTGTAAGACAGATAAATTGTCTAGACTTTCAAAAACCGGGAGCACTTCTACTTCATTATCGTCATCATCATCATCATCATTGGCAATCTTCTTCCATCCACTGCTGAGTATAAACCTTCTCTCTTTTGTATCATGCTTCCCTGGTCTGTGCGAGTCTCCACATCAACTTATCTTCTACATAAGTTCTAACTTCACAAGCCGCAACATGCCAACATATGACCGTAGCGATTCCTATTAAATTACCATAATGACCATGAAGACTCAGGCCGTGTGGGCTGTATTATGCAAACTATTTGTTTGTTGTTTAAATATTTTTTGTTCTAGACGTCCTATGACCACCGCTGAGTCGTCACCGCAAGACGGCCCACGTATTGGTTACTGGCTGTTTTTTGTTTGTTTAGTTATGGTAGGAGATATAAACAATTGTAAGACTGAAGATGTGGGTTAATCGTTCTCTACGTTGCCAAAAATAAATGGTTTATATCAAAGTGCAGGGTTTCAATTTGTTGTTGTCCAATCTGTTTCGACAATGTAAATTGAGCAACGGTGTTGTCCAGCATGATATAATGTCAACTTAACTAATTGAAAACAGTTCGCCCGATTTAGTATTCGGTATCACTCGGCTGCTTTAGTAGAAAGAGACAACGCTTAAATCGATTTGCATCGCAGCGAGTGCAGCAATTGCTCTTTCCACAATTTCCAGGAAAAGTGCCTTAAAGTGCACTTCGGAAATTGTTTCATGGCTTTGACAAGGAGCACAATATGGCGGGGTTTTAAGACGCTCATAACAACATGGCTCATTTAATGTTAGCTTCGCAGACGTAACAGGGATATAGTGCATTAAGTAATGGCCTAACGGGGCTAGAAGGCACTTTAATAATGTATTTCCTTAAGGCAACACTTATGCGTTAGCTGGAAAACGATGAATGTTTGTATAACTGTTTTAAACGACTCTACAGTTGTAGGAAAGTGTTTAGCTTAGGTAGATTGTTGTTCTTTTCAATCACAATTGTGGCATATGACATGCCCATTTATCTCAAAAGCCTTACCAATTTCTACGAGTTGTTAACTAAACAAAATGGCCTAAAATCCTACATTATATATTCCAAGGAACGCATGAGTATTATAAATGATGACTGGTACCGATTAAAAGGTGTCTCAAAAACCCTCAATATTGAAAAGGAGCCTTCAGTTTACTGAGAGACAACATAATAGACCTCCTTTAAAACCTACAATAACATTGTATACAGACTAGAATTACAGCTAGAATCGCCACATTCAAATGCAGTTTCCAATTTCAAAATGAAAACATTCCGTTCCCGCGTATTTCAAGTTACAAATAGCAGCAATACAGTTGAAATAAGAACCAAAGATGGCGGTGCAAGTGCAATAGCTCACGTACAAACTACTCGTGCAATAACATTTCGGCCTTGCAGCGACCTTTAAGGAAGCATTTAGAATGCTAAAAAGCTTTTACCTATTGCACTTATTACAAATACAAAGTATGGAATAATAGGAGGCACCAATTTATCTCCAATAACCATCAAATTACTTTTTATTTTGTGTTCAGCTTCAGCCAGTGCTAGATTATGAGATTTGACGAGGTTCTTTACCCTTTTTCCAATAGTTTTGGGGTCAACCTCCTCTCTGTCCCAGACTAACTACATATTTTCGTCTGAATAAGCATTTTCAAAGGCTCCGGTGATTCTCGTACATCATCATCTGCCTTGCCTTTTCCCAACTATGTTGGGGTCGGCTTCCAGTCTAACCGGATGCAGCTGAATACCAGTATTTTACATGGAGCGACTGCCTATCTGACCTCCACAACCTAGTGACTAGGTAACACGATACCCCTTAGTAAGACTGGTTGTCGTCGGTGATTCTCGTACGATGCTTTAAAAGTAAAAAAGATAGAAAAGGAGTGAAAGAGTGGACGACGACAGGGGAGAAGTGCAGGAAATTGACGATGCCTTAAAATTGGGGATATCTTAAGTATAGACCAGTAAGATATTCAGATTTTTAGACCCGCCACGACATTTGTCAATTTGTCAAGACAGAATTTTCAGAGTTAACCTGCTTTTTGGGATTAAAAGTTTTCCATATGATCTTTAAAAAAAATCTTAAGCCTGTAAATCGAAAGACTTCAGCTGTAACAACGTGATTATCTACGCTCTCCTCAAGGTTACTATCATTTCCGATCAACAAAACTATAACAAGTCCAGCTGTTTCAGAGTTTATGGCAGACAAACAGACTGCCATCAAAAAGTTTCAAACACAGATGTTAGATGTGCGTCAGTGCGTAGATTCTCATAAATATCATTATTACCTTTGAAGTCAGTAAGTATTTATTTGACTAGTTGGCAACACTCTAGTTTTTACTTTTCAGTCGTTAGTGGTTTAGTAATTGTTGTTTATTTACTTTCTTTATGTCCCGTGGTGCGATTGGTAGCACTGTTCTGTCAGTCGCCATTTTGAACTCTATTAGTATTGAAACTAAGCTTGACAAGCAATGGTGCCAACATGACGGCATGGGACAAGTTATAGTGAACGGTCTGTAAAGATTAAATTATTCAATTTTACTTCAGTACAAGTTTGATTTGAAAAGGAGGCCACAATAATACTTTTTTTTCGTGCCTCTCCAATTAATGAAGGTTGGTTATCATCTCCGAATATTTCTCCTTGTCTTTTGCGAGGTGAAACAGCTAAGCGGCACTCAAATATTAGTAATACTTCAAATGCCTTTAATACGAATAATTCATGACATTTGCCATTGCTAGAATCGCGGACATAACATTCATTGCCAAGGTACTAAAAGCAGCTGTGTGATACTAACGAACGATCATGTCATACATAACACACAAGTAAAACAGTGTCCGTGGAGTTTCTTGCCCGTTCTTCTCCATAGGAACCTACAACGCTTCAGAACGGACAACTAGCTTCATCTTTCTGACTAACCGACTCCTTTGACAATTCAAAAGTGCCAAGTAAATAATCATCCCAGCTTAGCCTTTTTTCAACTGTTAGGGTCGACTTCCAGTATAGCCGGGTGCAGCTGAATACCAGTATTTTACATGGAGCAACTGCCTATCTGTCCTCCACAACCCAGTTACTGGGTAATACGATACCCCTTGACAAGACTGGCTGTCAGAATTCGGGCTTCTGACTACCCGTAACAACTGTAAATGGTTATCTTAACTGAAGCTTTTATGAAATGCTTTGAATTTGACTTTAAGTTAGATACAAAGTCGGACTCTCATTCAATGCTTATTAATAAACAAACAAAAAGAAGATAAACTTGTCCCAACCATAAATAATATTAAAAAGGTCAATGGAACTAAATTGTGACACAAACGGACATTGATTGGTTCACGCCCTTAAAGCTGACGCCCTAGGTTCAATGGTCCAAACTATTTATATTGTTTACGTTCTAGGCATTTCCCATTTGTTCAGAAAATTCTTTACATGTTTATTTGATTGACATGTCTCTATTATTTCTGGACTTATTTTGAAGATTATTTTTGTTTGAAATCTGAAATGCTGACTTTGAGTTCCTTCTTTTTAGATTTTGGGAGCTGACTTTAAGTATTTTTTTCCAGATCTTGAGAACACCTGTTTGTGTAATAGCTTGCTTGCGGTCTTCATTCATACAGCCTTTCACCTTGTCTCCCCTTCCTTCGGACCAACAATGTTTCACCTTCTTGCTAACAGAAATAATAGTAGCCTTTTTAAGGGATCATAGCAACACCCAATAATATAGCCAATAATATCCCGGTAACTGCGCCAAATGATAAAACTTCAGTAAACCGGACATTCACAGCAAGCGCGGGAAAATAAGCAGCTGTGCTCTATGGTTCGCTATTTACGGATCAAGTGAAACTGTTTGTCTTTAAAATAGAATCCTTTGTTTGTAACAATCGATTACATATCCTACTTCCTTGTAATCTGTGAAAAGATTTGGAAGAACCTTTTGATGGAAGCGCTTCGAAAGATATCACCGAATATGACACTGCAGTGACCGATCGCTTCAACATAGAAACCCATAAGACAACAAAGCCAAAGCAACCACACTCAAATCTTTTGTTCGACCGGTCACTCACAGAATGCTCATAAATTCATCCGTATGGTGCACACATACTCATAAATATTTCACGAGCTCGTTCGAAAGGGAAACGAACTGAAAGGTATGCATGTAGTGATTGTTGACGACAATACTGCTTTAAGTGGTTACAAGTTTTAGGAATTTATTGTAATAATAAAAGGAGAAATAGTTGACTTATGGGAAAAATACGACTGTTGAAGTTATAAGATGGTTCTTTGAAAAGAAAAAGAGATTAAGTAGAAATATGCCTGTAATGGCAAAGGCGCTACCGGTTGCTAAGCGGTAAAAAGAATATGGTGGTATGGTAGTACTTCCCCGGACGAACCTTTTAAGAAAGACCGCTATCTTACGCTACCAAGGTCGCGGGAATACCAGTATCGCAAATATACCAGTTATCAGATATACAGACAAAACAACTGACATGACACACTTTCGAACCAAGTTAAGAGCAAAATGTTTACAAACATGACAACATTTTCTAAGACTCGCTCCGTTTATCTCAAATAGGGACATTGTTGCATACTAGAAACTATGCTAGTATGCTTATTTATAAGTGCCTCAATTTTGTCATTTAGAGCAATTTTACATGGACTTTTAAGGGAAACTTTGTGGCGTGTATTTTGATAAAATTATGCTTTCTATCGTGTATGGTTTCCAGTTTAATTTTCCATGATAGTTTATTGGATGTTGTGGTTTTAAACCATGTAGGATTTATGGCTTACAAGGCAGTTGCTAACGTAGTGGTCTTCCTCAAAATAGGTTTATTAATGTTTTTCTATCTGCTACGCTTGCGATTACTGATGGTCTGATGGGCAGAGGTTGTTTTATCAACATGGTATCCTGGACCATGATCATCATTATCTTTCCCTTATCCCAATTTATTTGGGGTCGGCGCATCATAACAGCTCCCCATCATCATCTGCCTAGCCTTTTCCCAACTATGTTGGGGTCGGCTTCCAGTCTAACCAGATGCAGCTGAATACCAGTATTTTACATGGAACGACTGCCTATCTGACCACAACCCAGTAACTAGGTAATACGATACCCCTTGGTAAGACTGGTTGTCAGACTTTCGGGCTTCTGACGACCCGTAACGACTATCAAAGATCCAGGACTAAAGGCTTAACGTGCTTTCCAAGGCACGGAGGACTCTCGTGGTATATAAAAATGGTTCTCCACCCACGGACCAACCCCGGCAAGGATCCGTGCGGCTGTGCTTACTTAAACACGAGCTCCTCCAGAACTATTGAAGCATATCTGCTTCCATAGTTCTTTAATAATTGTCAACTCAGTAGTGTCTCAGCTTGGCGCAACGAAAACAGTAGATCGCCTATAGATTAGGAATAAGGCAGTCTTTAGTAGATAAAATTATTCCAAAGACCCAAAGTAAACATGATTAAGTACATGTGTATATAACTAAGCATTATTCAAAACGTCCTTCCTTATCTACGACAATAACTTCATTTAATATCGGGCAGAACAAAACACATTAAGATAACGTCATTATCTTTGCAAATTAGCTGTAAACGACGAATATACAGCGATAAAATTATAAATAAACATGTTAGCTTGCACTCTCATCACAGAAAATCCCTTTCAGAATGAACTTTTTGAATGGAAAAATTCTCTAAAGAGACCACCTAAAACGACTAAACGCCCCTTCCTAGTAATTTCTGATTTTGCACCACAGAGATCTCTATTTTGATCTTTATTGTAGTTGCAATAAGGTTGGTAATCATTAATCTATACTACTAATAATAAAGCTGCAGAGTTTGTTTGTTTGAACGCGCTAATCTCTGGAACTGCCAGTCGAATTTGAGTAAATCTTTCTGCATTTGATAGCCCAATTCTTGAGGAAGGCTATAGGCTATTTAACATCACGCTAGGACCCTTAGGAGCCGGGCAAAAAGATAAAAAAAACTGAAAGAACGCTGAGCAAAAACGAGCGCGGACAGGTCGTTCGATGCGACGGGGTGGGTCGGGGGAACAAGAAATTTCACGCGGACGAAGTCGCGGGCATAAGCTAGTTCTACATAGTTAATTGAATCAGGCGTGACCTTGCGGAAATCCATTATAAAATACACAATTCCACACCGAGCGCTGAACGCAGACTCGGTGTGGAAACGCCGTGTTCGGGTTCGCGAAAAGTCAACCGTCATCCTGAGGATGCATCGTTGAGAGGTGAAACACGTGTCGATTTCTTTCAGGGTTTTTTATGGCTCTTTAGAAATAGCTAAGCGGAACAGGTTAGTAAATATATCCACGTCTATAGTATTTTTTAGTTCTACATATTATATGTGTTGCTGTCAGAGGTAAAATAACTGTGAAAGGACTGTAGGTGTTTGAGCTGGGAAGAAGTGGCACAACAAACTACCCAGCTTTGTCATAGCCGTCATAGCTAATTAGTAAATACATGTAAAAACATATAAATTAGGTATTAAATAGTATAGGTAATTATGAGGATAATGTTGACCAAATTTTTCCCGTTGTCATTTGTGTCAAACTTTAATTCATGGTTTAGTAATGATTTTTCCTCAGTTTTTAATTGTGGACGAATGAATGTTAATGTCATACATTAACTAACAAAATGGATTTTGTTGTCTGAAATAAAAAATATCTGGATGACCAAGCTTTGCTCGTTTTTTTTTTTGAACGACGTTTTCAAAAAAATAAACCTAGCTATATCGATTTATCGCCCCCGAAACCCTTTGCATACAAAATTTCATGAAAATCGTTGGAGCCGTTTCCGAGATTCAGATTATTTGTATATACGTATCTATATACAAGAATTGCTCGTTTAAAGGTAATCAGATAGATAAATAATTAATATACATTCAGCAGTATCGTCAGTCATAAGAGGAGCTCGTGGCTAAGAAATACCAGCCGCATGGGTCGATCCAACTGGTTAAACTACGCTTGCCGGGGTTGGTCTATGGATGGGTGACCATCTTTACATACCGAGACTCCTCCGTGCCTCGGAAAGCACGTTATGCCGTTGGTCCCAGCTGTCATTTGTAGATCTTTGACAGTTGTTACGGGTCGTCAGAAGCCCGAAAGTCTGACAACCTGTCTTACCACGGGATATCGTGTTACCCAGTACCTAACTGGGTTGTGGAGGTCAGATAGGCAGTCGCTCCATGTAAAATACTGGTATTCAGCTGCATCCGGTTAGACTGGAAGCCGACCCCAGCATAGTTGGGAAAAGGCTAGGCAGATGATGAGTATCGTCAGTCATATAGGTTTTTTTTATTTCCGAGACAGCCTGGAAATTGAAGAAAAGCAAGCCTTCTAACAGAAATAGTGTCAATTGAACGAACGTCTCAATGTTGACAGGCAAATTGAAATACCTTTTGAGAGTAATACGGTGATATTGCTAGAAAGGGGGTGACTACCAAGATCATGACTAACAGAGAAGTATGGAAGAAAAGGTTAATTGCTAATCACCTTTTTGAAGGGTTATTGCAGCTGTCAGCATTACGCGCGCAAAATTTCGCCACTGTTTTTCCGCTTAGGATTTTCTCCTCGCCTTCGTCTGAATCATTTTTATACGTCTACGTTATCAGCTACTATCGCGGGACAGAATTGCATCACTGATAACAGGGTTAACAATAGCATAGAAGTGAGTGCATTCGGCACTCGCTTCACTTTACCTACTTCTATATTTTGGTGTTTACAAGTTCGCCTCTTAACAGACGAATTTGCTCTTTTAGCGCAGTCGTGCAACGCTACTGTCTCGTTACATGTACAAAGCTAAGAGATTACTCTAGTTTGAGTATCACGCGTAGAAATTGGAGACTATGCTATTAATCTCAGAGTTGGTTTCGCTCGCTTTATTAAAGCAATGCCTCTAAGTTTTGTAAAGTTCAAAGTAGGACGTATGAGTAATATTCTCCACACGAACTTTATGGTGAAGGAAAACATTGTGAGTAAACCCCAAACCTTGACCAAATAGTCTGAAATCGCAGTGATCAAGCATGTGATCAATGCTCGTTCCTTTCAAGGAAGAGCTTTAAGAGGGCTCTTACCCTGAGATAATTCTTCGTCTTTATGCCCCTATCTATATTAATTTGTAGGTAGTCAGCGCAGCAGGGCTTCTTCTGCCATACCTGCCGTCATCGTCCACCCCGTTTCTAGCCATATCTTTCACACAATCTTTTTTTTTTTAAATAGGGCATCTCGTAGTTGACCTCTGAGATCATGACTACTTAACCGGGCTTTCCTATGGGTGCCTTAAGCTACTACACTTAAAACCTCCATTCAACTATGCTAATTAAAACTAAGTGAACACTCGCTAAGGGCACCCCCTGTGGACGAACCTCGGCTTAGGGCGTCAACCGGAGGGAGGACATCAAGGATGGGACGGGCTGGATCAAAGTTTTGATCATGATTATTAGTCGGGTAATTTAAAGCTACGTGCTTAGCTGCAACACCTGCTGGCACCTCGTTATAGAGCAAGGGTCGTGGGGAGTATCATTTACTTGGGGATGCGGTCGCGATCGCAAAGGGCCTCGGCGGCGAGGTCAGAATGACGGGAGGGTCTGTTTTTGTACACTGTGCTGGTTTCCCTACTGCTCTCCCGGAGGAGGGTAATGGGGTCGTCAGGGTCGGTAAGGTTTCACACAATCCATCCACCGTTTCTTGGTCTTTCCTTGCTCTTACAGCCATCCACATTCACACTCACAACTTTCCTCACGACATGTTCCTCATTCTTCCGCATCACATACAGACTAATCAGTGTAATTTAGGGGACTGTATGTGGACTAGTGGTATTTCTAAAACCAATCTGTTCACTGCCTGTATGCAATCTTGATTGATTACGACGCCGGTAGATTTGCTAAGGTTTAATAGTGTTGCAAATGATTGGTGATTGGTCTACGCGACATGTTGTAAGCTCAATTGATGAGGTTTGAGCGTCATTAAACCATTTGACAGTAGATTGATGATTGCTTTAGACGATGTTGTTTTAGGTGCTTTTGGACGAAACCTATGTTTTGAACCAAGCCTTTACGCAGACCGGACCCTAGAGGTCCGAGAGCATGACCCAAGAAGTCGATGGGATTTTTTTTTAATACGTATTTTGGCCTAAAATAAAGATCCCTACTATTTGTACCTACCTACTGTTTACTTTTTATTTTCAAGGGTTTGATTATACTTTTTCTGTCAAGGTTCCCGTCGTCAATAAAGGCTGGGCACCTTTATACTGATGAGATTATGGTGGTGAAACGCTACTAAGGAATTATGTCCAAAAGATAGGCAGCAGGATCAATTATAACAAATTATAATTACCATTTGTCTGCTAAGCTTGGTGATGAAAACTATTTTGTAATAGTTTTCGTTACTATGACTTCTTTTATGATCGTAGAAGTCATGTTTTACGATAAGTTCTAGTTAAAAAAAGAACATTTGGATTTTTTTTATTAGGATTGTTTATTACATTGGAAATAATATGTAGGACAGACGCAAGTAATTTCAGATCACCTAAAATTTTAAGTCTTACATCATCAGAATTTTACATCTGCTATTTGGTTTTTTTTTAACTTTTTTGTAGGTGGAGCAATTTCATCATACACAAGAACACAGGGAAGTAATGCACTAAAAAAATAAGTAATGTAAAAGAAAACTCACGTTTCACTGGTCTTGGACTTATTGGCGGCCTATCGTCTAGCACTACATCCTCTTTAGTCAAAGTATTTGTATTATACTTCTTAACACTCTCGGCCCAGTCCTGAATCCAAGTCTTATCTCCTTTACATCTATTCAGGCTCAAATATGACAGTTTTCCAACTACTTGCTCCGGAGTCATGTCTGAAGTAACTCCACATTCATCCCTCAATGCTTTCTGAGCATTCTTTAACGCAGTACTCTCAAATTTCGTGTCCTCTATCCCTGTCTTGCTGCTCGGTAAAGAAACGGGTACGGAAGTTTCTCGTGACAACCGATGGATGTAATCGGTCTGATCTATCTCAGATTTTGTTAAACTACACCTACGTAGTACTGGTTCTATTTTGGGAGGGATTCGAGAGGATAAAACTCCTGAAGTTGTGACGGATGTGAAGCTACCAACGTCGCAGTCATCATGCTTTGGAGGAGACTTTGCAAATGTTTTTTCTGTGATGGTTCTCACTCTGTTTTTAATTTTTTCTAGGTAGCTTCGAGTAGATTTGATCTGTTTTGAAGTTTGAGCTGCCAAATCATTTTCAGTGGGTGATTCGTAACAGCAAGAAATTTCCAACACATTTTTTTCTTTAGAAATTTTTGGTATTTCAAATGATTGGTTTAGTAATGGACTACGAAGCCCTACGTCTCTCCTAGGCTCTTTTGTTATTACTCTTTGGGTGTTAGGGAAATCGAAAACTAATTCTGGGTCACTTTCAATGCTTTTTTTCTTTAGAGTTTCTTCTATAGCTTTTGTGAGGGTATCTGTACCGAAAGATCTATCAATACTCATTCTAGCTTTCTGTTCTTCAGTGTAATTATCCCCTTCTATTGTGTATGTACCAGTTGACGAGTTATCAGACTGCCCATCAACATCATCCTCAATATACAAAGGTTCTTGGGTAATACACTTCTTGAACAAATCAGGGGTTTCAGAAGAAGCTCTAATTTTGCGTATCAATAGACTTTTAGAATTCTCTGGGGTGGACAAACCGTTATCTGGGGTTAAAATATCTAATTCTGGACTTGATATGTCAGTTAACATCACTCCTTCAGGGCTTTGGTCAATAATATCGGCTATGGCATGCCTATTTATGTTACCATAGCTTGGTGTTCTATGTACTTCTCTCGTGTACGAATTACCCTTCAAAGGCAAGTTCAGGCCCTGACGAGACGTAAAGTTCTCACTCCTAGACATTATACTATCAACTATAGGACTTTTGGACGTGCGTTTTGGCAGGACAGTGTCAGTAACAGGGGACTTAATGTGTCTATTTGTAATAGGAGATGTTATGTGCGTAACATTTTGTGCTAATGGACTGTTCCGAAGCTTCACGGAACCAGATAGGCCGCTGTCTTCCTGGTCTGAGGAGAAGTAGCCTTCGGAGTTGTACCCTTGAGCTTTGCGGGGGAGCTTGGCGCTCATCGAAGGTCGCGCGAGCGTTGGACTGGGCCTGATGAGACTTGCCGACATTGACTGGACCCTCTGATGGCGTGCCTGCGATTTCTTCGCTAGCTCCTCCAGCTTCCGTGTGTCAACGGGCTTTGCAGCACCGAAATCGATGGTAAAGGCCATCGGATGGAGTTTCGGGGTACTAGCCTCCGATTTCTCATCCTGACATGGCTCCTCGTCTATTTTCAAGCTGTCTGACGATGATTTGGAGATTGTCGCGTCCTGCCCGTCCGACAGGGGGCTCGACACGTCCCCCTCAACACTAACACTCATGTTTTCAAGGTATCACGCAGAATAAAAGTGACATCATATTCACAATTCGACTTTTGTACAGCCTTCACTCATCACATTAGAAACCAAACATCAAGGTAATCACAACACACAGCATTGAATTTTGAAATGATAAAAGAATACTTTCGAAAAGTGGAACGAGAGCGCAAAAACTAAAAAAATATGAACTCCACCTACAGCATCGAGCACAAACGAACTATGAAAACGCGAAAGGCTCCGAATTCTCAACAATAATGTCAGACGTGACAGCTGCTAGTGACGTCCGACACGACACTGCGATTGTTAATAGATTGTTTTATTGATTTGGCAACACAAAGACATTGTGCAAGATCAGTGACCTTATTTTGTCAAGGAAATGTTTCGACACTGCAAAATTACAATTCTTCTGCCAATTAAACACTTTTTTGTATCAGCTTTTATTAGTTTGAATATTTTAATGCCTCAGAATTTTCTTACTTGCCTTCTAAACTTTTTAATAATAACCGAATTATTTAGAGTAACTGAATCGAGAAAAGTGAACGCATCTGCATTATTTTTCAGACTGTCAACCTAGGAATGTCAGTTTGTTGAAATTTACGTTACGTTCTACGTCATATCTATTTACCATATCATCTTCACCATAAGATTATGTATATTTTATCTTGAATGTTCGGTATTCTAGAACTCTTTCTAAACATTTACTAAAACTATACAAAATTTCATTTTCTTTCAAACAGAATACTACAAAATATTTTTTATCAACAGATTTTCTGATGCACCTTTGAAAGCATCACGTGGTGATGAATTCTAGTAACTTCGGAACGGAACGTCAGCTGTCAGTTCGGAATGAACCATGGCAGAGGCGGCGTTTTCCGAAGATGGAAAATATTATTCTGCCATCACCCAGGATGGTAGACTGAGGATATGGGACACAGAAACGAATGTTCTCAAACAGGAGTATACACCAGACTTACATTTGACCTCACCGCCTTCATGTTTGCAATGGATTTCGGCCTCACAGTCAACGGTATGTATAACACGTGGTTTTTATAAATTATTACACATAATTGCTTTTCCCGCAACTTTTTCTGCATTAGTAACCTTTAATTTTCATCCAACTCCTGATAAAAATGATCTACGCCATTTATCTGCGAGATTGGTTAAAAAATTATTTGTTTTGGTCTACTCTATGAACCCTGTTCTATTCTTATGTGACCCTAGTACTTTGTTTACCAACTTGTATCTAGTTTCCTAAAAGCTCAATCTTCAACATAAAAGCTCTCTAGGATCTCCTCAATAAAATTCTAACATGAAAATGTAAATATAACCTCAATACATAATTTGGGCACATTATTATTTGAATAACCTTGATAAAGTACTTCATTCAAATACCATTCGTTCTTTATGTTATTTATGAACATGGAAACTCAAATCTTGTAGTATTTTTGATGAGATAAGCACCTGAAAATTTTGTAAAATTTTCAGTATTGATAAAACATGTACGTATACTTTAAGACCGTATTAATAATCATCACATATTTCAGGGTTCCCCACAAAAAGGAGGAAAGCGGAAAAGCCTATCTGAAGAAACACACTGCATAGCCCTTGGCACAACTAGCGGAAAGATTTTAATATATTCAGTAGCACAAGCTAAAGTGGAAACTATTTTATCAAATGAAAATACCAGTAGTGCTATAAGTACGCTAGACTGGCACCGAAAGTACGGCCTGTACAGTTGTAATAAAGAAAATAGCGTGTGCGAGTGGGACTTGCATAGCTCGTTAATTAGATATAAGTATAACGTTAACATTGACAATAAGAATAAACATGGAAATAATGTCTGTGCCATCAAAATTGTACCGCATAAACAGGTTAGTGTATTTGAATATTTGAGGCTTACCATAATAATTGATAGGTGTTTCTACCAGCAAAAGTTTATGGGGAGACCTTGGCCCAGAAGGAGGACCAAACAAGCTAAAATGATGCCCATTTCGTTCTATGTTACCCTTATATCTTAATTCTTGCTGTACCCTCTAAATTCTGAACTCATTTGAATGTAAGAGCTTGGTTAACACCTTGAGGGACACTAAACTCCATTTGAAGTAAGATTAGACATTTAAATAAGCCTGTTTTACAGTCCGTCCAACCGATTTTGACTTCTATACTCTAGGCATAAGGATGGCATTAAAAGCAAAAAAGTGGTTACAATACCAACTGTTTACTGCAGCTGCCATTTGTCATGCCACCAACGCAATAGAAGTCAAAATCGGTTGAACGGACTGTAAAAAAGGTTTATTTAAATGTCTAATCTTATTTCAAATGGAGTATAAGTGCCCATAGGCGTTATAACAATAAAACTTCTATTGTGTCTCGTTCAGTGTCTTTGATTGCGTTAAAATAGTTTCATTAGAATCTCTAAATTTGGTACATATATGAATTTCTATGAACCCAATCACAGAAATTCATATGAGTACCAAATTTCAACTAGATAGGTCCAGTAGATTCGGAGCAAATTGGCTGTGACACACAAGTGATCCTATAAGGGTTCAGTTTTTCCTTTTGAGGTACGGAACCCTAAAAATCACCACCCTTGGCAGTTAAATTGGTGGTTATAGGGAAGAAAGAAAATGCAATTTTTTATCATAGACACAACATATTCTGCAAAATAGGATTTAAAAAAATTCGTTATAATAAAATTTAGGATCGGGTTGGGTGGAAAAAGGAAAGGGAGGCCTTTGCCCTGCAGTGGGACAATCATCATCATCATCATTTCAGCCGAAAGACGTCCACTGCTGGACATAGGCCTCCCCCAAGCACCGCCACTTCGACCGATTCTGTGCTTTCCGCATCCAGCGGATTCCTGCGGCCTTCACAAGGTCATCGGTCCATCTTGTGGGAGGCCTTCCAACGCTACGTCTTCCGGTACGTGGTCGCCACTCCAGAACCTTTCGACCCCATCGGCCATCCGTTCTGCGAGCAATGTGCCCTGCCCATTGCCACTTAAGTTAGCCAGTGCCAGTGGGACAATACGGGCTAATTATTATTATAATTAATAAAATTCATTGCATTATATTGTTGTTATACTCCTCACGGCCGCGACTTACGAGTTGTAGGTCGTAGGTTCGAACCCAGACAGGCGCTTTACTTTTTGTAAATTATTTTATCACCACTGCTCTCAAAACGGTGAAGGAAAACATCGTGAGGAAACCGGCGTGTCCTAGAACCGAAAATTCGAAGACATGTGACATCTACCAACCCGCACTGGACCCGCGTGGTGGATTACGGCCCACTCCCTCTCACAGACAGGAGGCCTGTGTCCATTGGGAACATTATAGGCTGATGATGATACTCCTCACTGCTAATACTCTTCACACTTATCCATCATTTAGAAAAGTTTGGGGATACTTAGGAAAATCTAGAAATATTTTTGTAATTCTATCTTTTCCTTCAGAGCACAACTGCCCGATTCCTGGTGGCGGCATCATACCAAGTCCGAGTGTGGCGACTGCACGATGGCGACGCGACTGTCGTCAAGTTCTTGGGACACAATGCAGCACCCACTGCGCTGTTGACGATAGCCACGTTGAATGATGTGTGCTGGCTTATTGAGGGTTCACAGTGAGTAAACCCACAGATTTATTGAAATGAAAAGCAACTCTTGCCACGACACAATAAAGTGCAATTCAGGTTGCACAGCACTAACCTACCTACAGTTACCTCTCTTTCTATCGCGTAACTGAATTGATCCAACTAGCTGAGCCCGCCGCGTACTTGTAGCTTCATACCTAAAATGCGGAGTGCGCCGTCGGTTACCATTCTGTGATAAAACTTAAATACTTTCTAATTATGATAAAACCTTTTTGTCGAAGCAGGTCAGAGCTTATTCCTGTCAGGTTTCGAATAGCAAAGCACGCATCTAAGGGACCGTTCGAGTATTACGTAAGCACTATAGGGGGGCGGGGGGTCTACGCTTTGCTTATTTTTGATGAAATGGGGGTGGGGGGTCTAGATGGTGATTACGTCAGCAGCAGTAATTATTTACTTTTTTACACATATGGCAACCCACACATTGTCTATGCTTGAAAACGAAACGCATATTCGGGGATTCCCACAAATAATGAATATGTTTAGGTACTCGCTTAGAACCGAATAGGGGAATTACCGCGTGCTATTCACTTGTCTAAATTTACACTTGTTAGAATTAAAACTGCTGCTCATGAATCAATAAAAAACAGATGTTTATGTTTACGTAAGCATGGGAGGGGGGGGGGGGGTAAGACGTTTGCTTACTTTTGCTGACAAGGGGGACGCGGGGGTAAATAATTGTAATAAATCTGCTTACGTAATACTTGAACGGCCACTAATAGAAAATAATTTCATGGCATGCAATTGCATTACAATGTCAGCATTGCTTTGATTGCCTTGAGCAATCAATTTGTTTAAAATGTGACATGTACACACGGCTACACATCAAGCTATACATTTCCAGTATAAGCTGACCTCGCTTTGTACGGAAATCCTATACAATGCGAGATCAGCTTAACCTGGAAATGTATAGCTTGATCTGTAGCCGTGTGTACAGAAAATAGAGTTTATAAGATGTTTTGATGCAATGTTTGGGCATTTTAAATGCTGCTCTACGACGTGTTCCTTTTGATATCCGGTATCTCTTGGGTATTAATGACCATGTCAAAGAATCAACTGGCATATGAATTATTTATTTATTTTTAATTCAAAATAATTCGACAAAGTTCGATTATTTATGTAAAACACCATAACGTGAAATTTACTACTGTCACAGACACTATTGTCAGACACTATTGACATTAACTACTGTCACAGTTTTTTCAAGTCTGTCTAAATTATAAGATGCCATTGTTTGTGAAGAGAAAATAAATTATTTGAATTTAAAACTGAAATTAAAAAAACCGGCCAAGTGCGAGTCGGACTAGCGCACAATGGGTTCCGTACCATTATCTATAAAAACGGCAAAAAAATCATGTCTCCTTAAATATTTTTGTTTTATTCTGTTTTTTAGTATTTGTTGTTATAGTGGCAACAGAAATACATCATCTGTGAAAATTTCAACTGTCTAACTATCATGGTTCATGAGATACAGCCTGGTGACAGATGGACGGACAGCGGAGTCTTAGTAATAGGGACCCGTTTTACCCTTTGGGTATGGAAACATCCTAAAAAGACATTTACTTTTAGCGAGTTTTGGGACATCAAAATGACATTGTATAGTCGTTTTGTTAATCTTCAATTTGGGTCAGAGACGGAGAGAGAGAGTGGGTTGTTTGACAACTGTGGTGCTGTGCAAAATGACGCTACTGAATATTCATATTCTCTTCATTAGCAGACCAAAAAACATTCATAACAAACCCACCTTCCACAGAAATGAACGCCTCCTCTCATTCTGGGACATAACAATAACCGAAGACAACATTCCCCAACTAAACGGAGATGAGACCCCACACAAGAAGCAACGCAGGAAATCAGTGTCCAAGCCCGTGACCACTACCACACCTACGTATAACTTTGTACTGGAAGATGCCCCTAGGATCGTTGACGTGGAATTGAAAGATGAGGATGGTGCTACAAGATTGAGTTTGGCAGCCGCTACCAGGAGCGGTGTGGTACATTATTATGGGCATATGTTGAACGGGTGAGTTTTTCAGAGATTTCTAATTTTTAATCGACTTAAAAAAAAAGGAGGAGGTTCTCAATTCGTCGGGATATTTTTTTTGTTTGAAAGGGTATACTTTCAAGTTGGTCCCATTGTCATTTGGTCACGATCTGATGATGGAATCTTGGAGAAATTGAGGGAACTCTTCAAATATTAAAGGCACATCTATAGCGATTTGGGTATTTTTAATGAGCAGTTGACATAAGGCTATTGTAACTTAGATAAATTACAAATCAACCCACTAAAAAGTGAAAAAAAAAAAAACTTTTTTACAAAAAATACAACCGACTTCCAAACTACAAAGTGAAAAATAACTTTAATTTTGGAAGTCGGTGTCAAAAACTTAAATACTGATCCAAAGACATCGACTTCCAAAATTAAAGTTATTTTTCACTTTGTACTTTGGAAGTCGGTTGTATTTTTCGTAAAAAAGTTTTTTAGTATATCAAAGAGAAAGACTAAAGTGTAGCAACACATCTGCCGAAATTCCACGACGAAAAGATGGTGCTTACACCTGCAATGCTTTTAAATTACATTTGACACGTCAGGCCGAAATTACGTTATTTTCACCATACACAGAATTTCTGTTGCATAGTTTCTTATGCAATTTTCAGTATTTATATATATTATACTATAAGTAACAAGACAAATGGGCTTGTGGCTAAGTAACAACAGCTGCACGGGTCGATCGATCAGGTTAAGCTACGCTTGCCGCGGTTGGTCTGTGAATGGGTGACCATCTTTACATACCAAGTCCCCTCCGTGCCTCGGAAAGCACGTTAAGCCGTTGGTCCCGGCTGTCATTTGTAGATCTTTGACAGTCGTTACGGGTAGTTAGAAGCCCAAAAAGTCTGACAACCAGTCTTACCAAGGGTTATCGTGTTACCTAGTAACTAGGTTGTGGAGGTCAGATAGGCAGTCGCTCCATGTAAAATACTCTTATTTAGCTGCATCCGGTTAGACTGGAAGCCGACCCCAACATAGTTGGGAAAAGGCTATGTAACGAGACAAATCAAATCTTTGTTTGAATTGCAAAGTACATGGAAAATATTTAAGCATGGGTGATATCCACTTAAAAGGAGACTTCCTAAATTGTATGTTAATTTGGGTTACATTTTTTCTCTTGATCAATAATTACTTTAGTTATAAACGAAATAAGAATTGAGACTTACGACATTTAGTTCCGTGCTCGAACACGGCCAAAGAGCGCACGCGATTTTCAACTTTATTACTGATGTGTTAGCGTTTAGCACAGAGTGGAGTGGCGGGGTGCATGGGGGCGGAGTTTGCGTGGAAATTGTCTTTGGAGTGCCCGGTCTTAATTAGCAAGCTTTGAGTGTCAGAATTACTGGTTATAAGGGTAAAAATGTTATGAAGAAAGCACAGAATGACAAGTCCAGTCATTTATTCTATTTAGACTTGTCAATAATATATCAAAGATAGCTTTCCGTTTGTAAAACTAGGTCTTCATGGAGAAGATGGACAAGAAACTCCATGGAAACACATTTAAATTATTTTATCAAAATATTTCCATAAATTGTCATACATACATACATAAACTCACGCCTTCTTCCCATGGGGGTAGGCAGAAAGTACAGAACGCCACCTGCTACGATCCTTACATAGTTCTTTTGCCTCGTTTTAAGTACCTAAACCTTTGGAGTATAAATAGCATGTATATTAGCCACGCCAGTAACGAGTTCGAGCCGTCCACTAGTGCAACCTTAACCACATCATCTCTCAACCCCCCAGATCATCAACAAAGCCAATCAAGCCATCAGTAACCATCCAAGTGTCAAGCGGCGAGGCGCGGCCCCTTCCGCTCCAGTGTTGCAGACTGCCCCCCACTGGGGATTTACTGCTAGGGTACTGGAATGGACCCGTGTTGACCTTTGAGAAAGTGGTAAGTGTTAAATTATTGGTTATTATTATGTAGGCTTCATCCCAAAATTTTAATTTGGAATCAAGAATCTTGCAAATCTAAATTTGGAGGAGAGAATTCCTGATCATCAGACTCAACTTCATTCAAATAATACACAATATGTAAAAAAAAAACTGGCTCTCCGGGAGTGCCGGCAGAAGTGAAAACTTGAACAAGATCGCCTTGGTGGAAGAAATATACTTGTATAGAACATTGGTCCGTAATCTTATCCAAATAAAGAGCACAATCGCGTTTAAAAAAAATTACTTCCGAAACTTTAACGTAAAAATACTTGCATAGAACATTGATCCGTAACGTAATATAAATAAAGAGCGCAATCGCATTTACAAAAATGAAGTGTCGGTAACGGTGTAGCGAGTTCAATTATTTTTTCCCATCTCAAAAATGCTCGCCTAAAGGTCATAACTTCATAAGTTACGACTTGTAGACACCCGCTAAATGACGGCCACCCGCGCCCCATGTAATAACTCGGTAAAATTCCCCATTGGAAAAAATATGGCGTTTTTTTTCCTGAATATTTCCACAAAAATAGAGTCTCAGTACAATACTTAACAATACCCTCACGGATTGGACAGAGTACCTTTTACATGGTGTAGAACGTGTCAAATCAGCTTAGAATCAATATACTTTATTTGCATAAAAACAAAGATACAGTAGAACCCGCTTAACACGATCACGCCTAAAACGATTTCTCGCATAATACGTCAGTCCCTACAACTTGAGACATGTTCTCATTTCTTAACGCTTAATACGATTCGTCATCCCGTTTAATACGCCTACATGCGCACGCGTGTTGTCTCTCGCGGCAGCGGCGAGCGTCTGTCTTAGCGGTGTTGATCATTTGTTTGATATAAAATGTCTACAATTAGGCGAAAGGCACATCAAGAAAAAAAGCGGCCAAGTGCGAGTCGTACTCGCCCATGAAGGGTTCCGTAGCAGCAAGTAACATTGAATGAAAGGTAAATTGCTGTTTACGATTTATGACGTATTAAAAAAAAACTACTTGCTAGATCTCGTTCAAACCAATTTTCGGTGAAAGTTTACATGATAATGTACATCATATATTTTTTTTAGTTTTATCATTCTCTTATTTTAGAAGTTACAGGGGGGGGGACACACACATTTTACCACTTTGGAAGTGTCTCTCGCGCAAACTATTCAGTTTAGAAAAAAATGATATTAGAAACCTCAATATCATTTTTAAAGACCTATCCTTAGATACCCCACACGTATGGGATGGATGAATTTTTTTTTTTTGATTTTCAGTTCTAAGTATGGGGAACTCCAAAATTATTTGTTTTTTTTCTATTTTTGTGTGAAAATCTTAATGCGGTTCACAGAATACATCTACTTACCAAGTTTCAACAGCATAGCTCTTATAGTTTCGGAAAAAAGTGGCTGTGACATACGGACGGACAGACAGACAGACAGACATGACGAATCTATAAGGGTTCCGTTTTTTGCCATTTGGCAACGGAACCCTAAAAATTAACATATTGAAAGTTTTTGATGAAAAATCACCAACCAAAAATCAAACACAGTTAATATACGAAATTAGATCATACTATGTATGTGTATTACGTTTTATTTTTCACTATCCCCTCACCCCCTACCACGTATAAGACGCTTTCTCGCTTAAGACGCGTTTTTAGTTGGGTCCCTGTGAAATCGTCTTAAACGGGTTCTACTGTAGCTACAATGTACAATACTACTTACTATTCATTTCACAGACTCCAGACCTCAAATCAAAAACCCAGATACTTATCCGGGGCGACAGTAAAGAGTCGAAAAAGAAGACAAAACAGAGTAATGAGGTCAACAAGGTGCGGAGTGAACATGACAAGTCACAAGTCACTTATGTGGAGCCTATGGGGGGAGTCGCCAGGAAGCGGGCGACGCCTGGGGATAAGGTTAGTACGATTTACTTTCAATATACAAGTAATTTTGAATCGTTTTGGGTCCAAACTCTAGCAGAAACTCTATTGAATCTTGTGACTGCTGAAATTCCATCGATAAAAATCGAAGGCCACCCTAAATGAAGTAAAAAACTGTGTTTCCAATCATACTGGTGCCGATTCCCTTGTTCACAAACTAAACTAAATTTAAGTTTAGTGCTTCTTTTTCTTTCTATTTCATTAAGAAAAGGACAGAAGATAAATTTTAGTTTAGTCCTGTCAAATTAATCAATAGGCTCGGGTCCACAGACTGCCGTGCTAGATAGATAGATAGAATATTCTTTATTATGTACACCATAAGAATTACAGACATTAATATAGAAATTTTACATTGGGTGACACAATAGGCGGTCTTATCGCTAAAAGCGATCTTTTACAGACAACCTTTAGATGGATTTAAATGGAAAAGGAGAGAATACTGCAGGTAGTCAGTGGTGTACCATTCACATATACATAAAGCATATAATTACCTATATAAATATTTATATATATATATTAGATAATTAACAGATATACATAAAATTATAAACATGAAACAAGAGCAAGGAACTATATGTAATGACGATGTTTAAGGAGAGAGGAAGTGTTTTTTTACCTCTTCTAGCAAGTTCGTCAGCTGCATCGTTACCTAGCGATCCGCTGTGTCCTTTTATCCATAGCAGTGTCACTGTGTTGCGACTAGATACAGTAAGTTCAAGGTAATAAAGATGCATTATGAGTTTGGTGCAATCAGAATGAAAGCTATAACAGTTGTGTAAAAGTGATTCCGATATCCTATTTACAGAATAAACTATTTCATTTCATTTCGTTGACCTGTGTATTATACAAAAAATCTATATTTTCTTATCCAAAGATTAAAGGATAAAACGCAGCTAAAGTACTAATAGGACCAAGAGTTAAGAATGCGGCGACGCATGAATTGTCCATACAAACGTAATACATAAATCATTTGCAATTTGAGCATATGTCCACCATATTATGTTGATATTCGGATTGAGACAGTATTTATCTAGGCTCCTACGTGTTTTTATTTCCAAAAACTTACCTTTAAATGAAATGTAAGCGAATTACATTTCGTTCATTTTTACAGCGAAAATGCATGTCATTTTCATATTGCTTTTTCTGTATTATAAACAACAATATTTGTAATATTGTTTCCCCAGAAGCATAGTTTTTGTTATCAAGTTACAAATTATCGAAAAAAAAAAAAAAAAAAACTGGAAGTACAATAAGTTTTCATTCATAACTTTATGTATTACGGAACACATCCAAATTTATCATAAATTTTCGAAAGCTAGTAGTACTATCGCGTCAAGCAATAATAGTCAATGTGTGCGTGGTAGTACTGCTCACTGTAGGTGTATATCGCTCCGACAGGCACTCACACTAGCGCAACGTGCTTGGAATTGAATTTTGCAAACATCTCGATTTGTAGTTGCGAGCCGTGTTTGCCGGCCTCTTAAACACTATCCATTATAAAATAATGCATGTACATTTTGTTAACAGGTAGAAGTACCAATGGAGGCTCGCCTTGCTAACCTCGCGCTCGACGTGAAGGGTCGCGGCAGGTCAGCCGTCAGTCAGAACTTGACCAAACTGTTGATGCAGGGACTACACTCTAAGGATAAAGGGTAAGAATGTTCTGCCAATTTTTTTTACGATTTCACTTACGTCAATTTTTATGCTACTGGATTGTTTGACTACTTATCGACTGGTGGCCCAGTGGTAGCGGCCCCGACTTACAAGTTGAAGGTCGTAGGTTCGAACCCTGACAGGCGTTTCAGTTTGTGTAAATTATTTCATCACCACTACTCCCAAAACGGTGAAGAAAAACTTCGTGAGGAAACCGGCATGTCCTAGAACCGAAAATTCGAAGATATGTGACATCTACCAACCCGCACTGGGCCCGCGTGGTAGATTACGGCCCACTCCCTCTCACAGAAAGGAGGCCTATGTCCCAGCAGTGGGAACATTATAGGCTGATGAGGATGATGACCTACCCCACACAAATTCGAATGCTACTACCTGCTATGTAAATAACAGTGACAGGAACTTATCACAGTCATCATCCACATACTAAGTGGAAAAAATACGTATTATTGAAGCTAACTCAAAAACTACCCAAGCAAGGATAATAAAATTTATATGGGACCACCTCTGAAGTATGACCACCTACCAAACAAAAAAATAATCATCAAAATCAATTCATAACACTAGATTACAAAAAAATTTTTTTTTTTTTCATGAAATGAAACATAGGTATATTATTTATGTAGGATATGGACGGCAATTTAAAAAAAAAAAAAGAAAAAATCGTAGCACGTCACAATTCTGAGATATTAGAGGTCTTTGTTTTTTATCTACCCGAAATTGTTATACGTTTATCGTTCTATTTTGTAAACAACTGTGTGATTCAAAAGTCTTATTTGTACATAAAAATGTCATCTAGAGTGTGTAAACTACATCCAAATCGATTTTGTTATGTTTGTGGGAAAATTGTTCAGTTAAATCGTGGTTTCCCTGTAACAAAACCATTGCAAGAAGCCTATTTACATTATTTTGGATTTCCGGTGTCAAATCAAGATAAAAATTGGGTTCCTTATGTGATTTGCACTAATGGCAGATTGGTCCTCAGCTCCTGGTATTCACGTAAAAATAGATCACTGAAATTTGGTAAACCAATGATATGGAGAGAGCCAATTAACCACGTAACCAAGCCAACGTAACGTATCTAAGCCTGCATTTCAATACCTCTGCTCTGTATTTACAAATCTTTCTGGGGCTAAATTAAAGGAAGGAATATTTGTGGGTCCTCAAATCAGGAGAATATTGGACGATATAAAATTCGAGAGCCTTTTAACCGAGGTAGAAAAAGCAACCAGGAACTCTTTCAAGTGTTGTTAAAAATTTTTTAGGCAATAAAAAAAGTGATAATTACCTACAAAGAGATTGTTGAAAATCTATTGCAAAATTATGATCGTATGAATGTAAATATGTCACTAAAAATTCATTTTTTTCGTTCCCATTTAGAATTTTTCCTGAAAATCTTGCTAGTGTGAGTGATGAACATGGTGAGCGATTTCACCAAGATTTAAAGTTATTTGAGCAAAATTATCAAGGTTTTTGGGATCAAAATATGCTAGGTGACTATTGTCGGTCTGTCGTGAGAAATACAGATGAAAATATTTATAAAAAAAGAATAAAAATTATCCATTTTGAACTGTTTATTGTTTATTTAGATGTCGTTTTTTCTAAAAATATTCTTAGTAAATATTTAAAAAAACTCGACGTGCTGGATTTTTTAAAATATTTTTCACGAGTTGTAGATACCCAAAGTAATATAACCGTATATATTCCATTTCATGTACAAAAGTCATGTAACCTAGTGTAATTGGCGAAGTGATCGCGTAACAAACAAACAAAAAACATAGTCGAATTCAAAACCTCATCCTTTTGGAAGTCGGTTAAAAATTGATAGGCACCGGACATAGATTTGTTTGGTACCTAATCACTGTTAGTATTTTAAGTGTTATGCGAAGTGTCAAGCGATTTTGGACCATGTACGCTGCAACCTGTACTGGGGGTCTACCAACAGCTCTTAAAGCAGTATTAATTTAATATTACTTCAGTGTGGGAAAGAGATGAAGCTCTACAGGTCGTATAGCTCCATCTCTTTCTCCCACTGAAGTAATATTAAAATAATACTAACCTATAAGCCTTCTTCAAGAATGGCCTATCAAGGGCAAAAATATTTTTTCAAATCCGGCTGGTAGTTCCAGAGATTAGAGTGTTCAAACAAACTAACAAAAAGATAAAAATCACTCTTCAGCTTAATTATATTGGTACCTAATAAATTTCCCATTCCTTTCCAGCATAATCCTCACAGTACTTCAGAAGGACGACCCGCTGGTTGCGCTGCGCACTGTCAGCAATTTACCAGCTGACTACGTACCTCAATTGCTGGAACAACTCGCTGACATGGCCACACGGAAGACTAGCCAGTAAGTAGATAGAGAAGACATTTCATTGTGAAGGTATTTGTCCAAGGAAGTATTACCTCCAGGGCTTGAAATACTGGTATTTTTGGGAACTGTTACTTTGGTGTGATACCGGTACCAGAGTTGTACCTGTACTATTAGGTATTTATATTATGAACAGTGATTGGAGTAGGTAGATTGATTTTATTTATTTATTTGGCACCTCAACGACTTGCTCACTTAAACATACACATACAAAAATCACATACAGTTATATAAGTATTGTGAACTCGTCACTTACTGAAGTGCACAGCACTAGCAGAGAATTTAATGAATGCAGGAAGTTTTATTTATCGTTAGTTGAATTATTTACAAAATAAAAATAAAATAAATTTTACGTACTTGCATCATGAATAGTCATAGAAATCATAACATGGAAAAGCCTTTTTTTACGGGATTTCATTATGGTACTTACGGGATTGAATCAAATATTGTAAAAGTAAGGATTTTTAATAAACTACATTAGAAATTTCGACAACCGTGCGTCAGTAGGATAGCGGAGAGGTAAGTCCCATCTTTCGTCGCACGCACCACTGTAACTATTATTAATAGAATCCCACGTTCACCTATTATACTATTAAAAATACAACATTTGAAATTCCTTAAAAAAATCTTAATAATTTAAAAATCCCGGAATCCCGAAGGCATATCCATACTAATATATACGTGCCAGTTCATTGACCCCAAATCAATCTACCTACTCCGATCACTGGGTATGAAAGTAGTTTGTTCAGAATCGTATACTGAATCGATTACTGTCATTTTTAATATGGGTATTTTTGCTATCCCAAAAATAATTAAAACTACGTAAATTACATACACACTTCCGCTGTACAGTCAAAACAAATCAAAATTAACGAAGTACTTACTATGCTAGTAGACTCTTACGTGTGCGACTGTGTAAACTCAAAGCATTTATTTCAATTAAACCATTTACAGGCACTTTTGAATTGTCAAAGAGTCGGGCAGTCAGAAATATGAAGCTAGTTGCCCATTCCAAAGCGTAGTAGATACCTATGGAGAAGAACGGGCAAGAAACTCCACGGACACTCTTTGAAATAAAAAATTGTTACAAAATAGTGGGAACAATGTAGAAAGACGTGCACGTTAGAAGCATCCGTAATAAAAGACAAAACAAAGAACAATTCAAAAATTAAAATAAATAAAAAATAAGCCGTGGCAGCTAAGAGATGACCAGTCCCAACTAGCGGCGCCCGTTCACGAGCATGACGCATGGATTAGCACCATTCAGCTCAGAGAGCTAAATGATCCAACACACGCGCCACCATCAGCGAGACATTTGAGTGAGCATGACATACTCACAGCCGCCAGGGCACATTCAAGTCAATGCAAGACATATTACCCGGTAAATGGTAACTCTTTAGTACATAGTGTTCACACCTGTGCTATGCAATTATATAATACAAAGGAGTACAGTGACAATCAGTAAAATTTAATAAATAAACAATGTTTTATACGTAATAGTAAAAATTCAGTGTATGTATAAAGGTATGTCCAAACATTGAGCGTGGTATCAACACGCGGCGTTTACAGGACACATTTTTTTAGGTAGGGCATCTCGTAGTTGACCTCTGAGATCATGACTACTTAACCGAGCTTTGCTGTGGGTGCCTTAAGCTACTACACTTAAAACCTCCAGCCAGGGGTTATTCAACTATGCTAATTAAAACTAGATGAACGCTCGCTAAGGGCACCCCCTGTGGGTACGAACCTCGGCTTAGGGCGTCAACCGAAGGGAGGACATCAAGGATGGGACGGGCTGGATCAAAGTTTTGATAATGATTATTAGTCGGGGAATTTAAAGCTACGTGCTCAGCTGCAACAACTGCTGGCACCTCGTTATCGAGCAAGGGTCGGGGGGGAGTATCATTTACTGAACACATTTCTGCCGCGCTCTAGTTAGGACTAAACCGACGAATGTTTGCGCGGCAGTACTGCGCGGCACATCCGAGACACGCCGCGCATTTTAGTTGGCAACATAAATCTGCCTAGCCTTTAATACGTCCGCAGAAATACGTCCAAACACAATAGGCCAATAATCCAAAAATATTTTGTTTTTGTCGGTCTTGTAGATTATTAAAAAATATTGAACATGTATTTTTTCTTTTTTGACGTAATCAAAAGATTACTGCGACAGTTAAAATGTGGCATGACATCACGCTTTGCTAGATTTTGTGCTAGATATTATGACGTAGCGAGCTCCCACTCCCCAACTTTAATGCTTGTTTTCTAAGTTATTTTTGATTAATATGATAAAGCAAAAAATACGTGTCTAATATTTTTTTATTATCTGAAAGACGGACTAAATAGAATTTCTTTTTTTTACCTAGGCAATTACCGTGTTAGTGAATGTTTCCTAAAAATGTTTGTGCGCGGCAGGTAGACAGAAGCGCACGCGGCAATGAGGTTAAAAACTGAAAGCTCATAGCAGATGGCAGCACAGTTGTACGTCTTTATAAACCGCCATTGTAGTGTTAAATAAAACTAGATAAATATGTATGAGACTTGAAGTCTTGAAGGACAGGGGAAGTGTCTACCACGGGTAAAAAAGCAGCTTTAGTGGAAAAGTCTATAAATTATAAACGTTTTATAATTTATACAAAATGTATTTACAAGGCTGATGTAAAGGGAAAGGCCGGGCGGGGACGCCCTAGGAGGACATATACTGACCTTATTGGTGATGTTCTTCAGAAAGGCCAGGTGCGTAGTACTCGCAACCGGCGTGCGTGTATGACCAGATGTATGAACGTAAACGAGGCAAAAGGACTATGTAAGGATCGTAGCAGGTGGCGTTCTGTAGTTTCTGCCTACCCCCATGGGAAGAAGGCGTGAGTTTATGTATGTATGTATGTTTTATAATTTATTTTGTGTTTGTTGACTTTTAAGTTCGTTTTTTGTTAAAGACTGGAGGCGTACGATAGAAATAACCTGATCAGAGTTGAAAACCAACTCGGGCTTGATCTTCCTAACTGAAAAACCTCAGAGATAGCACTTCTAACACTGATCTATTATGATAATATAAACACACACATACTTAACTATAATTTTCATAGTATCACATCACAAGTGCCCAGTGGCGTGCACACAGTTTTAAGACAGGGTAGGCAGAAAATTTTACTCACCAAAAATACTGCACGTTGGTTTTGGTTCGCGTCGTCTTGTCGATTGATGATTAAACGCGTCTCTATACGATTTTTTCCAAAGGTGTGATATTTAAGGGAAGCTTCTAAGTGTTTTTCAGATTGTTCATGTTTTCTCGCGGCGGTAGGAAAATTATGAATATCAGCGTAACCGGTGTCGTTCCAGATGGTTTTATTATTTGAAAATAGTAGACAAACGAAACAAAATAACCGATTACTGTGTATGCAACCTGTCAGCCAATGATATGAATCATATTGTTTTTTATTGAATTTATTTACGATTGACTTTACCTTTAATTTGTATTAATTGCAAATCCGGTGTACCACGACCTATCTCGATAACTTGTTTTTTTTCACCGAAAGATAGTTTTGAAAACGCATCATGTTTTATTTTCTCAATACACACACCATCTGAACAACTTTCACAGACAATATTATCCATTTTATACTAATAACAACAATCAAATTCTAATTACCTGATAGCGTATTCACAAACACAACGCACGTCAAACAATATGGCAACTATAGTAAAACGGGCAATAAAGGGTAAAAAAGGTTATACGACAAAAAATTATGGTCATCTAAATGTATAAAATTCAATGAAACAATGTTATTTCCTAAAATATTTGCATTGCATTGCATAGCAAACTTTCGTTCGGTAATGTTCGGTACGAGTTGTAATTTTTCGTCTAAGCTGTATAGAATAACTACAAAAAGACACTGGCTTTTCTTGCAGTTGTGTGCGTGATTTTTGTCATTGTGTGTCAGCAAAGCCCGCGTAGCTATAGGAACGCACACACATTAAATACGATTTACCACGAGAGCACACATAAAAACATTCAGAGACGAATAGTTTGTGTCTTTACCGTGGCAGAGGCGAGGCGGCGCTAGTGCAGCGCGAATCGAGATGATGCGAAATTCGAATGATGATACCACCGGCACTCGATAGGTGGAGCTGATTTATGATTTGTTTTGTTTATTGATAAAATAATATTAGATCTATTATCAGAACTAGGGTAGGCAGTGTCTTTCTGTCTTTATGAAACGCACGCCACTGCAAGTGCCTATATGTAATGAAAACAGACTTAGTTCTCTTGGGAGCATCACCAATAAACCACTTTCTCCCATAAAAGGCTTAAAGGATAGCACATTGTCTCGACGAAATATCGGATTCCAATTTATTTCGGAGAGCTTTCTCCCACAGTTTTCTTCTAAAACATCTTTGGTAAATTTCATGGGGCCCCGTATTTTTGCAGTAAACAGCTGCGCAACTGGGCAACTGAGCTCAATAATTAATTATGCGTAAAAGAAGTCGTTGTTCACAAAAAAAAAATATGGCTAGCTGACAAATTATAAGACGCTGGAGCAGCGCCATCTGAAGTGAGCAACTGGCAGTTTTTATCCCCATTGTCCAAATACAGCGCGGCAGCCGCACACGATTGGCACTCAATGTTTGGACACACCTTTATGATTATAACATTATATCCTAATTGGGGTATGTGGTGATGTGCGTGAATTCCGGGACATGTTGTAGAAGCGAAACTAGGAGTATTATTGGCCCTAACTAGGGTATTAAGTGAGATTTTGTTCACGTTCGTGCGTTTCGCTTCGATACGAATTATTATTTATCTGAGATTTTGGATTCTGCTCTCAGGGCAAATTTCACAGATAGCACGGCTTTACTTAGTATGCGTTCAATACGAGTATGAACCATATTTTATCCACATAGTGCTCATATTCGTATAAGCGAATGCAAGAGCAAGCGTTTTATTCGAATAGAATTAGAATTTTCACATACGTATGCGACGCTTACTTAGCAAAGTAAAGTGACCAATCTGCCTAGCCTTTTCCCAACTATGTTGGGGTCGGCTTCCAGTCTAACCAGATGCAGCTGAATACCAGAATTGTACATGGAGCGACTGCCTATCTGACCTCCACAATCCAGTAACTGGCTAATACGATACCCCTTGGTAAGATTGGTTGTCAGACTTTCGGGCTTCTGACGACCCGTAACGTCTGTCAAAGATCCACGAATGACAGCCGGGACCAACGGCTTAACGTGCTTTCCGAGGCACGGAGGAGCAAAGTAAAATGACTGAGCTTTACTTAGGGGGTATTACACTATTATATCTATGATCAAAGTCATAATGAAATTGTAAAATAGACATGTTAAGTGTAATTTGTGAGCTTCGTAGATAGATATATGATATAATTTGATAGTGTAAGAGGGATGTACCCCTAATAAATGTCTATTTTATAATGTCATTATATCTTTGATCATAGATATGATAGTATAATACCCACCTTAAACAACCTTTCGCAGTGAAGAAATATCTGTGATATTTGTCTTAAACCAAACAGATACATAATTTTCCGACACCAAAATCAAAATATTTAATTTCACATAAACCTACAAGGGCACTATGAAATGTCAGAAGCTAGGTGCACGGTTTCAATTGGTCGCTTCCTATGGAGAAGAGCCGGCAAGAAACTCCACGGTTACTCTTTCAAAAATATGAAATATGAGGATGGTGCTGATCCACGCGTCATGTTCGTGAACGGGCGCCGTCAGTTGAGCCTGGTCATCTCTTATCTGCCAGGGCTTATTTTTAATCTTATATTTTCAATTGCTTTGATTATTGTTTGTACATTGTTCTCACATATAGAAGCAACCAGAATAATGTACCCAGAATTTTGTAATATCTATATTTAAAAGAATGGCCTTGGAGTTTCTTGCCCGTTCTTCTCAATAGAGATCTACGTTTTGGAATGGGCAACTAGCTTCAACTTTCTGACTAACTGACCGATTCTTTGACAGTTCAAAAGTGCCTATAAATGGTTTAATTGAAATAAATGCTTTGAGTTTGAGTTTGAATGGTTTCTACAATGTTTCCAAATTACAGTGTTAATAGGTATGGGAGGACAGTGTAGGCATATCAACAAGTACCAGGTACTTAGTAAAATAGAAAATGGTCCACAAGTCTACAGCCTACAACAACACCTATTCTAACAGTACCGTTTTCCCTTCAGATGCGCGTCAGTATGCACATGGTTATCCGCAGTAGTACGAAATCACTCAGCGCTACTGCTCGCTACCATGGGCTCGCGGTCTTCAGACCATCTCACACAGCTGCTAGCTATATTTACACACAGGTACGTTTAATATTATTATTTGTTTTTAAACTGACAAGTCAATCGTCATCCTGGGGATGCCTCGTTGAGAGGTGAAACACGTGTCGATTTCTTTCAGGGTTTTTTTATAGCTCTTTAGAAATAGCTAAGCGGAATAGGTTACTAAATATATCTAATGGATTTCTGCAAGGTCACGCCTGAATCAATTAACTATATTTTTTAAACTGACTTAAAACGAGGAGGTCATGCATTCGGCGAGTACCTTTTTTTGTATGTACACCGATTTCTCCGTGAATACTGGGCCGATTTACGTGATTCTTCTTTTCATTTTGTAGAGGAAGCCCGCGCGATTTTCTCCTATATACAGGGTAACAGGGACGTCGACGCGAAAACTTACCATGGATTCAGTACATGATTCTGAACGCCCCTACGTTGAAATTTTTAATCGGTTATTATTTTTATTTTTTATGTTAGCCTACACTGTCCCACTGCTGAGCAAAAATCTCCCCCAAATCCTTCCATGCATCCTTTTCCTGGGCCGGCCTCGGCGCCGCCGTCCATCCTCAGACACCCACCGTGTGGAGACTTGCCCAACGGTCACGATGCATGCGACTGACATGACCCGCCCAATCCCATTTTAGCTTGGCAGCATTTTTGCCTACGTCTAAGATCCCCGTTTCGGAGCGTAGCGTGGTGTTGCGTATTCGGTCAGTTCGTTTTACACCTAAAATTCTGCGCTCCGTTGCTCTTTGGCAAACCTCAAGGCGGAATTTTTGCGACTCGGTGAGCGATGAGGTCTGAGCACCGTAGGTTAGGACGGGCAGAATACACATTGTGTGTGAGTTTTCGCTTCAGGGAGATCGGTAGATCGTCCTTCATTAGCCTCTTCATGGACCAGTAGGTGAAAAAAAAACTGCTTTTCCATACATTTTGACCGCGTAGGTATTGCACTTTTCTATGAAACAGCAGATTTTTTTTTACCTTACATAAACCTCCCTTACATTTTTAACCGACTTCCAAAAAGGAGGAGGTTATATGTTCGTCGCGTATGTTTGTTTTTTTTTTTTTTTTTTATGTATGTCCACCGATTTCTCCGTCAATAGTGGACCGATTTTGAAAATTCTTTTTTTGTTTGAAAGGGTGTGCTCTGGAATTGGTCCTATATAAATTTTATTAACTTTGCTTGGATAGTTTTTGAGTTAGCTACAAAATACGTTTTTTTTTTCCCACTTAGTATGTAGATGATATGATAAGTTTCTGTCACTGGTAGCAGGTAGTGGTATTCGAATGTGTCTGGGGTAGGTACCACAACTAAAAAGTGAAAAATAAAAACTTTTTACAAAAAAAAAACAACCGACCTCCAAAAAAAAACACTACAAAGTGAAAAATAACTTTAATTTCGGAAGTCGGTGGCAAAAAACGAAAATACAAAACCCAAGACACCGACTTCCGAAATTAAAGTTATTTTTCACTTTGTAGTGTTTTTTTTTGGAGGTCGGTTGTATTTTTTTTGTAAAAAGTTTTTTATAACTTACACTCGTATAGCAAGTCAATATTACACGAAAAGTGTAGTATGATGCAATTTTAACATGTAAAATTGTAATCTCACCCGGGTCGTTCTTCTTTTTTATCGACAATGAATTTGTGTTTTTCAGTTTTTCAAGTGACAATATTTTGATTTCACTGTTAGGTATTTTTTTCAGATGCATTTAATTTTCATTTGGATCATTTAATCTTTGTTTTCATGTCCATAATGTTGTTTGTTTTATGGTGATTTTCGAGAACACACTGTGACAGAGTGGTCCGTTTTGGGTAGGACATCATTAGGAATTACTACTCTGTCACGGTATTTAATAAAACTAAACACACGCAAAAAAAATATTGGCTACAGAAAGTTAAAGATTACTTAGTATTTACCTTGGTCGTGGAGTTGCGGACACAGCCCGTTATACTTATATTTTGTTTCTTTTCAGACGGTCCCACCTCTGCCAGTTACTAAACCTCAAAGGTCGGCTGGACCTGACGATATCGCAGAGAAGTGCCGCCGACATCGCGCTAGACGAACAGGAACCAGTGCTTAATTATAATGGTGAGTCTTATGTAGTATCGATAGCTAAATGCTGGATATCGTCGGCGTAGGTGGAGAACTAAATAACTGCGATTTTGGTCAAATTGACTGTTCACCATTTTCGTAACAAATCATGCCGCATAAATAAATTGCAATTTTCTCCAAACAAGAATTTTTTAAAGTGAAACTTTTATTACATCGTCTCAAACTTTTTCGTCTGTGTGTTGCATGTCGCGTGACGGTCGGCCACGGACTAGGGATAAAGTGAAAGGCGCTCGTCAGAGCAGCCAAGGCCAATATGGCGGCGCCTATAGTTCACTTAAAAGTTTCACTTTTACCGTGGTTTCATAAAACCACACAATCCTGTTTTGTTAAGTATTTAGTTCTCCACCTACGCCAACGATATGGGCCCGTTTACGAAATGCGATATGCAATCCTCTGAATAGAGATGATGCCTGAGTAAAAAAAAAGAAATTCTGTTTAGTCCGTCAGTCAGATAATAAAAAATATTAGACACGTATTTTTTTGCTTTATCATAATAATATAAATGACTTAGATAAAACGCATTCAAGTTGGGGAGTGGGGTCGCTATGTCACAAGTAAGTAAATCTACATACTCGTGACATCATGGCACATATTAACTCAATGTATCGCCGTAATCTTTTGATCATGTAAAAAAAAGAAAAATACGTGTCCAATATTTTTTATAAACAAGCTGACCGGCAAAAAAAACAGTGGCACTACGGGAGTGCCGACAGAACTGAAAACTTCGCCTTGGTGGAAGAAAAATACTTGTATAGAATATTGATCCGTAACCTTATCTAAATAAAGAGCACAATCGCGTTTACAAAAAAAAATTCTAAAACCTTTAAAGTAAAAATACTTTCATAGAACATTGATCCGTAACGTAATATAAATAAAGAGCACAATCGCGTTAATAAAAATGAGGTGTCGGTAACGGTGTCGCGAGTTCAATTGTTTTTTCCCATCTCAAAAATGCCCAACGCGCCTAAAGAAGATTTCACTTCATTTTTTTGTCATTATCCCTATTGTATTTCGTAGAGGCTGTTTTTCCAGTTCTGGTAACTTATTAACCTGTCTCTCCATTTCAGACTCATCATCAGACGAAGAAATGGAAGCTGAAGCCTACCAGTCCGACAGCGGCGCGTCGTGGGGGGACGATAAGTTCGAGAGCGAGGCGAGCGCGGCCGAGGACGAGACAGACGGAGATTGACATTATATAAAAATAAATAGATCGTTTTCATATGCCTGTGTTTTATTTACCCAAGATTTACCCTGATGTTCGGTAAACCTGTGCAGTGATAATTGTGAAGGACGCAGGAAACCAGTCAATGTGAAAGACGCTTGGGGGAGTCTATCTCCAGTAGTGGACGTTTTCCAGCTGAAATGATGATGTACCGGTAATATGGGGCGAATAGGGACGAAACTGGGAAAGTATAAGGCTACGAAATTCAACGTATTTTTTGCAATTTGCAGATAAGTTTCAGGTGTTATGTTGATTAAAATATGATTCGCGAATAAGTACAACAAACATATATTTACTGAATTATAATCATTTCAGGAGGGGGAAGCCGACTTAAACTCTGATCTCTTTGGATTATACTTAAAAATTTAACTCATTAATTATCTTCTAAACTAACACCCGACTAAATCTGTGACTTGGCGAAAAATTGCGACTATTTAGCTACAAAATTTGGGAGAAAACAGATCTTCGCTAGGTGCCCTAGCTTTTGAGATTCAATTGGGCCAAGCTTGGGGAGGTGCTCCCCAGATCGGCCACCTATAAACCCTTATAACTTTTGAACCAGTGACCGGCAAGTGCTGAAATTTGGCGACAAATTAGCGATAAATTTTTTGTGTTATAAAATTAAAATCCCTGATGATGGCCACGCCAGTGTCAGTCACACGACCTTAGGGGCGTTTGCCCACATCCGTATTCGTTTCTGATCCGGTTTGGCTATTCTAGTAATTGTATGAACGTTTGTGCACTTACGTATACGATTCGTACAATTACGAGGATGGCGAAACCGGATCAGAAACGAACACGAACCAGACACGGATAAGTGAGAAAACACCCTAACACTAATTCTAACTTAAGGAAAAACGAAAATTTTGTCAGCCTAGTATTAGGAATATATAGGTGCCGATTCCCTTGTTCACAAACTAAACTAAATTTAAGTTCAGTGCATCTTTTTCTTTCTATTTCATTAAGAAAAGGACAGAAGATAAATTTTAGTTTAGTCCTGTCAAATTAATAAGCGCTTGACGTAAATTGACGTAATTTTAGTCGGCAAGTTTTTAATCACGTCTAAACTTGTATGGAGAGTGACAGGCGCTGATTAATTTGACAGGACTAAACTAAAATTTATCCTCTGTCCTTTTCTTAATGAAATAGAAAGAAAAAGATGCACTGAACTTAAATTTAGTTTAGTTTCTGAACAAGGGAATCGGCATCAGTATAGTGTATAGCTCACAAAATTAGCAAGCTGAAGTGGTAGTGGGCCGGCCATATCAGCCGTAGAACCGATGACCGTTAGGGTACACGTGTTCTTGAGTGGAAACCGCGAATTGGCAAACGTAAGGTAGGACGCCCTCAGGCTAGGTGGAGTGACGATCTTCGAAGGCTGGCTGGTAGCAGCTGGATGAGAGTTGCCGAGAATCGAGCTGAATGGCGTGCAATTGGAGAGGCCTATGTCCAGCAGTGGACTGCTATAGGTTGATGATGATGATAGTATTTAGGAAGTCACGTGTGGTCAATGGCCATAACGCGTCAAATTGATGCAGGGTGTCAATTTACTTAACAACTAAATTTCCTGGACTGAACTATTAAATAAGAGAATACCACACGTTTGAGATAATTATGCACGAGTCTTTTTAACAGACTTCTTAAAAAAGGAGGTTCTCAATTCGTCTGTAGGTATATTTTTTATGTATGTTCGTCCATATTTTTTGGACAATTGTGGAACGATTTAAATTTTTATATTTTATTTGGTAGATAACCAACGTGGCGGTGGTCCCTTATAAACTTTGCCTGGGTAGTTTTGGAGTTGACTTCAATATTAATATGGCTGACACTGGCATGGGTAGCCATGCCAGTGGTGCAGATTCCCTTGTTCACAAACTAAACTAAATTTAAGTTCAGTGCATCTTTTTCTTTCTATTTCATTAAGAAAAGGACAGAAGATAAATTTTAGTTTAGTCCTGTCAAATTAATGAGCGTTTGACGTAAATTGACGTAATTTTAGTTGGCAAGTTTTTAATCACGTCTAAACTTGTATGGAGACTGACAGGCGCTGATTAATTTGACAGGACTAAACTAAAATTTATCTTCTGTCCTTTTCTTAATGAAATGGAAAGAAAAAGATGCACTGAACTTAAATTTAGTTTAGTTTGTGAACAAGGGAATCGGCATCAATGTCAGCCATACTATTAAATAATGAAGGAATTTTTATAACACAAAAAATTAGTCGCCAAATATCAGAATTTGTCGGTCACTGGTTCAAAAGTTATAAGGGTTTATAGGTGGCCGATCTGGGGAGCATCTCCCGAGCTTGATCTAGATCGAATATTTTTCGTACTCTTCGATTTAGCTCTTGGACTATACTTAAAAATGTAACTCATTAATGGTGCCGATTCTCTTGTTCACAAACTAAACTAAATTTAAGTTCAGTGTATCTTTTTCTTTCTATTTCATAAAGAAAAGGACAGAAGATAAATTTTAGTTTAGTCCTGTCAAATTAATCAGCGCTTGACGTAAATTGACGTAATTTTAGTTGGCAAGTTTTTAATCACTTCTAAACTTGTATGGAGACTGACAGGCGCTGATTAATTTGACAGGACTAAACTAAAATTTATCTTTTGTCCTTTTCTTAATGAAATAGAAAGAAAAAGATGCACTGAACTTAAATTTAGTTTAGTTTGTGAACAAGGGAATCGGCACCAATATCTTCTAAACTAAGGCCGGACTAAGTCTGTGACTTGGCGAAAAATTGCGACTATTTAGCAAAAAAAATTGGGAGAAAACAGACCTTCACTAGGTGCCCTAGCTTTTGAGATTCAATTGGGCCAAGCTGGGAAGGTGCTCCCCAGATCGGCCACCTATAAACCCTTATAACTTTTGAACCAGTGATCGACAAATTCTGATACATATTTGGCGACAATTTTTTGAAAACTTCTTTAGCATCGTTGTGATTTGAAAGTCGATGAAACGAAAAAGCGACAGTAAAAAGAGACAGACGCAAATTCATAAGATTTAACGTGGGAGAAAACGAGATAGGAAGCATTAAACAGTGTTTCTTATGTTCGTGGTTCTCTGAAAATGAAGTTTGTTTGTTTGCTTGAACGCGCTAATCTCAGGAACTACTGGTCCGATTTGAAAAATTATTTCCGTGTTAGATAGCCCATTTATTGAGAAAGGCTATAGGCTATATATCATCACGCTAAGACCAATAGGAGCGGAGCACCAATGAAACATGTTTCAAAATCGGGGGGTTTTATTTTTCCTTTTTGGAGCTTCTGTTGCGTGCGCTGCGTAAACGGTTACAGTTTCGCAAAAATTATGTATGACAGAATTGTTCCCTTTTAAAAGTACAAAAAAAAAGTCCGCAACAGCATATGTCTATCTTGGTTGGCTCATTATAACCTTTTTTATGCTTACCAAATTTGTTCTAAAATAACGCATTATTTGCGAAGATGTTTTAATAAACATGATATTAATCCTTATCCAAATAAATACATTATTCATCACAAGTATTTAATTTAAAACAAAATTGCCATTTACTTCATTCGATTTCAATGAATATCTTAGGACAGCGGTCGGCAACACGCGGCCCGCGTACTTCTTACTTGCGGCCCGTGAAGTTGTCTAAATCAGTTACCTATTTGGGTACTTTGTAGTTTTCATAACTGAATGATTTAAGGTGGTTATTTTTCTACTATAAAACCCAAACATATAAACATAGTAGTACAAGTATTACGTGTACGAATTAAATTCCGTGTGTTTTACCAACTTTTAATTGCATTTTAATTTTTTCTCTGGGATATGACCAATTATACGTAGGTATATTGAGCTTCTAGGATTAATATTACAAGTGCGGCCCGCCTTTAGTTTATTTTGCCACCTTGTGGCCCTTGCCTGCCAAAAGGTTGCCGACCGCTGTCTTAGGAGATATCGCAGTTTTAAAATAACATCGCAGCAAAATAATGATCAAATACTGCGCGCGCATTTATGATGTGCATCACCGGAAGGGCGTGATATAAGATTGTAACACCCAGTACTTTTACCTAAAGTTTTAAAATTCCACTTTTACTGATAAAAGCGTGATGTAGGTAACTAAAATAGCTCCTTAACGTACGTATTATAAAAAAAAATCTCCTTCTACGTAAACGAAGTCGCGGGTTAAAGTTAGCGTTAGCCCAAAGTAACTATTCCACGCGGACGAAGTCGCGGGCAGAAGCTAGTAATATTATAAAGGCGAAAGTTTGTGAGTGTGTTTGTCTCTTCTTCACGCTCAAACGGCTGAACAGATTTGGATGAAATAAGCCTCTTGTATCATTTATCGAAAATGTAGGCTCTGAGTCTGAATAAATCTATGTAATATATACGAATAAAATGTAAAATAATTATCAAACTTTGTATCACTATGATCATTACTAAAACCTACAATTATCCTCTTCCCGAAATTTTCATTATCTCAAAGCCAACATTTTTGAAGGTTTCACTTCTACCACGTGTGAATTGCACTTTTTTTTTTTTGTTGTTGTCATAATTAAAATCCCAGATGGTGGCCATGCCAGTGTCAGTCACACTATCTCTAACTATTAAAATGAATCCCTATTTCCCTTGGTCACGGCATCACGCGTGAACGGCTGGACCCATTTAGCTTTTCTTTTTTGTTCCTTATTTTCAGGACAAGATTAAAGGTAGGTGTAGGTAGGGTATGTAAATTGGTAAGTATATTGGGTATGGGTAGTTAGCCGTAGATAAGTACTTAGTGCTACCCGTGCTAAGCCGGGGCGGGCAGCTAGTTAAATATATTTCTAAAGTAAATCAACTAGATAGTACATCTAGTTGATTTACTTAGGCGAAATAATTCGATAATCTGTGATTCATAGTTATTTCAAGTTCTTGTCGGTGGGCGTAGTGTCCATTTTCTGTTTATTCTAGATAATCAAGCCGTGAGGTAATCTGTAGCTACAGCCAATGACCGTGTATCTCTACTCATAATTATTATCAGCTGTTTGTGTTCACTGCAGATATATAATAGGTACTGTATAAACTGTATATACCGGATGATTTTTTACCGTCTCGAAATTTTTACAGGCTGTTCTACCCATGAATATAAACAACTTTCACTATAGGAGCAAGAGCAACTCTGAAATCACAAAAAAAAAATCAGCCGTTTCATACATTTTGGTCAAGTAGGTATTGAACTTTTGTATAAACAGCAGATTTTTTTTTTTCGTGATTTCAGAGTTGCTCCCATAGTGAAAGTTGTTTATATTCATGGGTAGTACAGCCTGTAAAAATTTCGAGACGGTAAAAGAAATCACCCGGTGTACCACGATGAGATGAGCAAGGTCAAGGCTTTGACCTTCGCCCGCGGATGCTATACGTTAGCCCATAAATATGGGCCCCTCATTTTATTAGCCTATAACGGCCTTACGGGAAATGATGCGCTTTGACGCGTCTGTGTTAATAGTTGCTATGTGTATTTCTGTAGGCGCGCCACGACGCTAATACTATAGCGTCGCTTTCTTCACATCTCGACGGTCGGTCTGTCCCCGCCGGGTGAGACCCCCAGCAGGGCCGCGCCGACCCTCGGTAGCGCCTGTGTGCGAAACCTATGAAGCGCCTCTTTTTTGACGTCCTGTTTGGCCGCGTATTTTTTTTTTGTTTCAAGTTTTGTCTTGGAGATTTGTGCTTACTCATCGATACTCAACTATGATGAATGTTATGTTATTATACTCATAATCTAAGCCAAAGCCTCATGATTTGTGTAAAAAAAACAGTATTTGGCGTTGACATTTAATTAAGTCTTAGGGTCACTTCCGGCGCCCCTAGTGCCCTGGCGCCTGTGTGCGCCGCACACTTCGCACATACGGGCGGCGCGGCCCTGACCCCCAGTTACCTGAGGGAGGCCCGACGAGAACGACCAGCGACAGAAATGCCGACTCGACGCTCCTACAGGTCGGTATGTAGCTGTCCCTCGCCCCGCTCACAGATCTAGCCGTTTACGGATTGAGGGACAAGCAGTCGTGTGTGTAGGTGGCTTGTGTTGTAGTATAACACCGCTCAGTATCAACGTGCATCGCGGCCCACGTCGCGAATGCACGTGTAAGTATATATCCCACTTCACAGTTTTATGTCCCACGTAAGTATATATCCCACGTCACAGTATTATACTGTGTCGAAGGCCTATATAAAAATGTACTGTCCTCCCCTTCCATTTATCCCTATCTACTGCAGTATGTGGCTCTAATCTGTATCCGTGTGTAATCTCGACCTTATCGGTGAAGAAAAGAGTAGTTTGTATAAATAAAAAACTCAAAATATAGTCATTCGCACCATCATATATTTCATACATCACTTATCTAAATAACATACACATTTCGTATGTATAAACTTACAAACTAATACTTTGATAATCAGAACTTATCATACAAAAAATAACTCTTTAAATTGTGTTTAGGGAATGAGGTACGTCGGCTTCTAGCAGCGATCTCTTACAAAATGTATTAAATTGGCATTTTATAATCATTATTGTTGATTACTTAGGGTACCTTTACATCTAGCGTAGACGTTCCATTATGGCAATATTACATAGTATTATAATGTTCCCACTGCTGGGATACAGGCCTCCTCTCTTCGAGAGGAAGAGGGCTGTAATCCACCACGCGGGCCCAGTGCGGGTTGGTAAGATGTCACATGTCTTCGAATTTTCGGTTCTAGGACATGCCGGTTTCCTCACGATGTTTTCCTTTACCGTTTTGAGAGCAGTGGTGACCCACGACCTTACAACTCGAAATATTACATGATTCAACTAAACAGATTATGTTGATTGAAAAGTACAAAATGTAATGGTTCACTTACAGAATCCAATATGGTTGTTTCACCCAAATTTGAATTGCATAAGTAAACCGGAAAATTCCTTCCTACTCTAGATGCAAAAGGTACCCAAGTTACAATAAACAGACTGATTACCAAAAACCTTACTAACAAAAAACTCACTAAATAAAAAATTGCGTCAACTTATTTACTATGCTTTTTTTGAAGGCGGCGCCCTAAAGATGCCTACTACAACCGCGTGGTCTCTCTCGTAGGGCTCCAAGGTCAACTGTTCTTGTGGTTTTAGTTTATCAGCTTGTAGTTTCTTTACTTCAGCTGCGAAAACTGCCTCGGGCTGCGCTGTCGAATCTATGCAGGAGGCCTGGGAAGAAATAATTGTGGTTATATTTTGGAATGGTTGGAGAGTATTGAATTGACAGTTGTATGGTCATCAGTGAGAGAGTTCAATCTATCAACATGTATAATTTAGAATGTTTTTATCATCATTAGAAAATTCTTAAAAAAGCCTGGAATTTATTTTACATCAACTGACAGATAACTTCGACAATTCAAAACTAGATTGTCACTGTCCACCAGATAGCTAAAATCTGGATCAGAAATTATCTACCAGTTAAGTTAGTCAGTACTTATTTGTAGGTATAGTCGCCGCGTTAAGAACTGAGTCGTCGGGCTATAAATCATTGTCATTGTCTCGCTCGTACTTATGGAGCAAGTAGCAAATTATCGATAAGACGCAAGGCGTTGTACATTTTTATTGCTACTGACATTTATGGCCCGACGACTTGGTTCATAACGCGAGTACTATAGTGAAACATAGCTCTAGCGCAGGGGTTCCCAAACTTATTTTGTCTGAATAAATTATTTTTAGCACTCCCATTTTTTCACCTACTTATTCAAATCGCCCCCCAAGCCTCTACACAACGCCCCCATTTTTTTTCTGGATTTCTTACCGCCCCCTTTAGGCCTGCAGCGCCCACAAGGGGGCGTTATCGCCCACTTTGGGAACCAGAGCTCTAGCGTATCTACAGTGTTTCATCTCAAAAAATATTCCAGCTTTTAAGTAAATTCTATCCTTACTTTTACCTAAATTAAACATGAAAATCTCACCTTTATAGAAATAACAAAATGTCCGCCATTCTTCAGGAAGTGTTGTGCATTCAGACTAACTATCCTAGCCTGGTCGGGTTGAGCTACATCAGCGAATATGCAGTCGACCATGCCGACCAGCATTCTGTGAGAGAAAGAGATAGATTATAGCAGATTGTTTAGAGTTAGAGCGAGATGGGTAATGTTTGGGATGGTCAGAGAGAGAGTTCAAATATATCAACATGAAAGATTTAGCTCGTTGAGATCATCATCGTGAATGTGGAATATAAGATAGGACTAAAAAAAACACAGTATCCGGATGTAAATACTGGGTCATATTAAAATAGTATAGCATAATTCTAAACACGACAAAATAAAAGTAAAATTTGGTGTCAACGACCCCTTTTAGTCGTCTTGTTACTTGAAAAATATGAGTTGAGTTTTTTTAAAGTGAAAACTTCTTTAGGCGCGTTGGGCATTTTTGAGATGGGACACTATGACGACACCTCATTTTTGTAAACGCGATTGTGCTCTTTATTTATATTAAGTTACGGATCAATGTTTTATGCAAGTATTTTTACTTTAAAGGTTTTGTAAACGCGATTGTGCTCTTTATTTATATTACGTTACGAATCAATGTTCTATGCAAGTATTTTTACTTTAAAGGTTTCGGAAGTTTCTTTTTTGTAAGCGCGATTGTGCTCTTTATTTAGATAAGGTTACGGACCAATGTTCTATACAAGTATTTTTCTTCCACCAAGGCGATCTTGTTACAAGTTTTCACTTCTGTCGGCACTCCCGGAGTGCCACCAATTTTTTTTTTGTTTTATTGTGTTTACATATCGATATCCACTACGTCTGTGAAGTTAACAAAAAAAAAAAGATTTTTAAACTGATATTTCAACTACACTTTGTTGATTACAGCAATTTTTTTTTTACCAAATTGATTTATTTTTTGCTTTATCATGTTTAGATATTGATCCATCATAACAGAATGACTACCAACTTAAATTGCCCGTATGTTTAAATCGCAATAGGCCTGTGTCCAAAAATATATTTCTTTTGTCCATCTTGTAGATTATTAAAAAATATTGAACAAGTATTTTTTCTTTTTTGACGTAATCAAAAGATTACGGCGATACATTGAGTTAAAATGTGGCATGACGTCATGCCTTGCTAGATTTTAGATTTAATATGACGTTGTGACGTAGCGAGCTCCCACTCCCCAACTTTAATGCGTGTTTTCCAAGTTATTTTTGATTAATATGATAATGCAAAAAATACGTGTCTAATATTTTTTTATTGTCTGAAAGACGGACTAAATAGAATTTCTTTTCATTCTTTGTCAGTAGTATGAAACTGCTATAACACGGCCAATTAACATAGTGTGTCCATTTGATATACAACTAATTTACCTTCGTCTATTTAATTTATCATTTCTACCAATAAAACAATATATTTACCTGTATTTAAGTGGATGTCTAGCATCTTCAATGATAGGAATAATATTTGTCCTCTTCTTCGCCACATTTATTAAGTCCCTGCCCGACCGATGTGAGAACTCCACGGCATATACCAGACCTTCCTGTGAGACACACATTGGGGACCAAATGTTAATATATAATGAAGTAAATAGGACATTTTGTTCATTTTTGTTTGTAGTTGATATCAGAAGTGGGTATGTGGATATAGTCTTCATGAATAGGTCTAGATTAGAGGGACCACGATCATCATTTAAATAAGTATACAGATGATAAGTATTTTAACTGCAAAGCATATAATGCCAGTAGCCACAATGGAGGTTCTTGCCAATTTTTCTTCATAAGAAACTACACATTATGTTCTTGATGTCCCTCGGCAAACCTCGTGTTTCGTCAGTCGTCGGATTTCTATCAGTTGCCCTTTGCAATTGGTGCAGACCGGGCGCTCTCAATCGACTTGGAAGTATATAGAGTTGTTAATAACTTAATGTAATTTATTTTAAAAATGGTAGGAAAGCTGCACAACAGATATGAAAATAGTTTTACAGCTCTATATAATTCACACGAAAATCAAAACAACAACAAAGTATTTAGTTCTGAATTCAAATGATTATACACGATAAATCTAATAATTGATGGACATGGAAATTAGCATTCGTTGGTTTTCGGAAATGCGATGATTCCCGAAGGACATTAAGAAAATAGAATTACTGTACATTTTGGAATGGGTATATGGCACTTTTCTGTTTTATTTTTAATCATGAAATAAATGACTGAGTGACTATGCAGGTTTTACTGCAAGGTTTCAGAAACTTTTGCCGCTGTAGCTACCATGCAGTCTTAATAGTATGAGTTCTGACTCTTACATTATGCAGTTTGAATTCAGATCACCTGTATACACTAACATCGAAGGCCAATATGACAACTTAAAAATTTTTGGTGTCAAAGATTTTCAACAAAAAATTCTATGATGTCATATCAACCATACATTTATTAACAAAAAAATAAAGTAAAATTAACATACCGGTCCAACAACATCGGAGACATGACTGACAGTGGTGCCGCTAGCAGCACCAAGATACAACACCCTGGAGCCCGGAGGCATGTGTATAGCATCAACACCTCCCATGATCGCAGCCGCTAACTTTGATCTGAACGGGTTCCATACTCTGTATTCAACCTTTTCTCCGTCAGTCTGTGAAAAGGGTAAGTTGAGTTAGTAAGGGTAAAAGTAAGAAGGGGTAAGGGTAATAAGAGGAAGTTAATCAGAAGTGGGTATGTGGACATAGTCTTCATGAATAGGTCTAGATTAGAGGGACCACGATCATCACTTTAAAATACTGCTATCTGCTAGTGTAAAAATATTTACTAAGTATGTTTTTATTGAATGCTCTTAATAAGTTACTGAAATGTATTTTTATCTTGTTACTTCAAGAAGTCTTGAATTAATTTTATTAATTAATATTGAATCTTTTTTTTGTCTGCTTCTTGTAAATTACAAGTCCTACCTACATATATTTTTCCCTAATCACAGATTTATTGAATATAAGATATAATTTATACAAACCTCAACCGATATCCTCTTTTCTCCATATACTTCTGACCCAGGCACCAAATTCTTTGTTACCAATGCATCTTCTTTTCCTCTCGCAATAAATACTCCAGGGTGTCTATGATAAAAGACAACAATAGTAAGAAAGGGTAAAAGTCAGAAGATTTTTTATAGTAAGAAGGGTAAGATCAGAAATATATTTTGGCTTCAAGCGTTCGCTTTCAGAAGAACGAAAGTTATATTAGAAAACATCATTTGAATGTTATTTCGTGATTAAAATTTGTCACATTTGTGTTATCACCAGTAATCGGAGTAGGTAGATTGATTTTACGTACCCGCATCATGAATAGTCATAGAAATCATAACATGGATAAGCCTTTTTTCCGGGATTTCATTTTGGTACTTATGGGATTGAATCAAATATTGTAAAAGTCAGGATTTTTCAACTACTATATTAGAAATTTCGACAACCGTGCGTCAGTAGGATAGCGGAGAGGAAAGTCCCATCTTTCGTCGCACGCACCACAGTAACTATTATTAATAGAATCCCACTTTACGTTTGCTACTTTTTACTCAAGTTTATCCATACCACAGTTTTTTTACTATAGAAGGCCGATCACCTATATACTATAAAAAATACAACATTTGAAATTCCTTAAAATATCTTAATAATTGCAAAATCCCGGAATCCCGGGGGCATATCCATACTAATATATGCGTGCCAGTTCATTGACCCCAAATCAGTCTACCTACTCCGATCACTGGTTATCATACAAACATAAATGCTTGGTTACATTTAACAAGACTTAACAAATAAAAGTAACAATTAGTTTGACCTAAAAAGTTGTGATAAGCAACTATGTTTCATTATGAATGGTCGTTTTGCTGATTACACTCAAAGAGTAAGTAGAATGTCCCTTTGTACACGTACGTTTTTTTGTCGTGAAAAACTACAGTTTATTCGCCGTGTGTAGACACGGTTGTCAGTGTGTGTTGTTTGGATCACTATGGTCGTTTGTTCACGACACGGCGGCACTACAGCATGGCGCCGTATACCATAGAACCGTGTCGTTTACAAGCTCACACGATTTTTCTAAAGTGCGGTTAACCGAACCGTAAAGAAACCGTGCCTTATACAAAATGCCTAACAGATATTCAGTACTGTTGTAGAAAGTCAATAATTGATATTGTAAAAATATATTTGAATTATTTGGAAACTTGAGAGAAGTTTCATAGCTAAATCAGCATTAAATAATTAAAATCTATATCATTGCAACAATGGCAAACATATACTAAAACCTACCAAGCATATTACCCTTACAAAAAAACATTACCCTAGAAAACATATTTTGACGTTCAAAAGTGCCACACATCTATTTAAAATAAATGATTTGACTTTGACATAATAAGTGCAATACTTCTGCTGTTAATGAATTTTCTCGTATTAGACTTGCTGTGGAAACTTGACAGAAGTTTCATAGCTAAATCAGCATCTTGTTTTTTTAAATTTTGGACCCTCATCAACACTATCAAAAAATCAACTACTCCAAAAGTAAATTTTAGACAAAAATTACCCTAAAATATACACAAAACCATAACATACCTGTGAGGTTCAATAATAACTTGCTTGCCCCCCTTAAAGCCACCACCAGCTCCTCCCCTGCCTCTACCACCTCCTGGGCCACCGCGGCCGCGACCTATGACAACAAAAGAGGTTTTAATACAAAATAATACAATTTTTTTTTATTGATTTGTCTGTGGTTTATATCAGAAGTGGGTATGTGGATATAGTCTTCATGAATAGGTCTAGATTAGAGGGACCACGATCATCATTTAGGGTATTTTTTTGTAGTTGGTGTGAAAGGAAGTCATTGTAGATTTTGTATGTTGCTAACAAGGAAGTGACCTTCAATCTATTTTTATTTTACTATTGAATCAATTGGCCTTGAAACCACCATAGTTGCTCAATTTACCTTGGCAAGATGTCATCTACCATAGTTCAGTGATGTCTCAACAGAAATTAACAAGTCAAAATGATAGTTGCCAAGTAAGTTTTTTAACTGGCAACTACTAGTTCGACTCTACACTAGATTTTGCAAGGAGTGTTTGAATAGAAATTACAAAGACACTTTCACAGTCAATTAAGTGTATTTAATACATAATTTTTTGGCAATCAGTACACTAATTGCGTAATACTACACAATCACAATCTGTTTCGATTTGAAACAGATTGCCAATCCATTGCTTCATAAGTTGGAAAAAAAAAGTCTGCTCAACAACGTAAATAACGCAATGAATATTGTTGAACTGTCAAAATGAAATAAATTAGGCAAAATTGTTTACGAAAATAAGTTACTGTCTGACTTCCAGTTAAACATACATCTACATTTGTACAACTTCTTTTACACCTACAACATTAATAATGTATCCTCTAAAGACAAGTATCTTACCGCCTCCACGTCCACCGAAGCCTCCGCCCCCCCTGCCGCCACCGCCCCCGCGGCCTCCGAAGCCCCCCCGGCCTCCGCCCCCGCCGCGGCCACCCCCAAATCCTCCACGACCACCTCCGCCGCCACGGCCTCCAAAACCGCCGCCTCCACGGCCACCACCGCCGCCACGACCGCCATTAAATTCTGTTGGAAGAAGAAGGGCATGTAAAAAGTTGTGGCGACACATGTGACTGTTTCCAAATAACCCTATGATGATAAAATTTTCGTTTTTCCTTCGTCAACTTCAATGTTTTTGTTTGAAAAAGTCTAGAACTGTAATGACACGTCAGTAATGATGCAAATGTCATATTTGGAGTTCCCCAGGGAAGTGTGCTAGGCCCTACATTGTTCCTGCTTTACATCTATGTCCTCTGCAACCTTAATATAAATAACGCTCAGATGTTTTTTCTTATGCTGACGATACTGCTGTAGTCTTTTCTGGGAATTCTTGGCAGGATGTTGCCAGAAGCGCTGAAGCTGGTATGACCCAAATATCTGAATGGCTCAAAAATAACCTGCTCACTCTTAACACGGCCAAAACGAATTACATGTTTCAGTATATCACACAGAACACAACCAAATACAGAACTTAACGTAAGAGTACATACGTGCGATGATGCAAATAACTGTAAATGTCTGTGTGTATTTTCATTTTTCAAGATGTTCTAAGATGTTGAATGAGTTGTAATGCCCAAACACTGAGGCAGAGATTGACAAACATTTCTTAGGATGTACTTTAGTATCTGTCTGAAACTTCCTGTAACTCAGGCTGTGGCTAAGGCCAAAGCACATGCTACAATGTTTACTAACCTCAATCTTAGATTGTGGGGTAAACTCTACCGTAGAATTGAGAAAAACAGTACAGCAATACTGCCTTCAGTTGAATTCACTAAGAATGGGTTTTTCAAGGCAGCTGTGAAAGAATGTAGCTAAAATCACCATGCTTCTTCTAGAAGCAGCTAACTGTGGTAAACCTAATTGTTGTTGTGCATAGTGATGTGCCGGATATCCGTATACGCAGATTTCCGAGGGAGAAAAAAGATCTGTATCCTGTATCTGTGAAATGTATTAATATAAGATCCGTTCAAGATCTGCCAAAAAGTAACGGATGCAGATCTTTTTTCTCCCTCGGATATGGATATCCAGCAGATTACTAGTTGTGCATGGGCAGTTTTTTTCTTCTAAGTAATTATTACCAAAGGTAGTTGAGCGATATAAAGCAACTTAATAAACTGGCCGACTAAAATTAAGGCATCAAGGGTTGAGCCAGTCCGATAGCAACTCAATAGTGAAAGCTTTTGTTTACACAAGCAACTCTGATAGTCTGTCAGATATTTCTTGCAGATGTTAAACACTTACTAGCATGTGTGTTTTTTTTTCATAAATGTTGCAGCATATGCTGAGATAGGAGCCTTTTGGCCTCGTACAGGACTTTCTGCTTTTATTTTTTAATGTATTTATTTTTATTAATTTTTTAATGAGTGTATTTTAGTTTAATTTGTGATTTCCTGTGCGAGTCTCAATAAATACTTTTTCTTTCTTTCTTTCATGTGATTATAAACAACCTTAGAGAGGCTAGTTGGTCTTGATAAGGCCTAACTGCCTCTTATACTAGTGGTTGGTCACTGTCTGAAGAGGTAACCATCCAGCTTGTATTTAGGTAACTTTAACAATACTGCTGCACAACACAACAATATGGGAGTAATATATATAACCTAAAATGGGTCAAACAGATGTTACGACTTGTGCTGGGAAATTAGAGCAAAGCGCACAACGAATGCTTCACAATCAAAGTAAACCACGTGGTCGCAATGTTTGGCCATTGTGATCCAACAAGTGAAAAATTTCAAGACAAGAATTCTTCGGTAATTCATAATAACTACAAAACTACTGTGGCTGGAAACATGGGATACATAGATGTCCGTTCAAGACTAATTTTAGGATGGTTTTACGTACATTTATCAAACCGGGAAGTATAATGTGATAGCATGGTTTCGGCGTGGTGTGATAGGAAATAAACAACATTTCGATGAAATTATTATGAAATACATGGTATACAACTGCGGTCGCTTGCAAATTTCATAGTTATAAAATACTAGCAAGGGTTTTCTTTGCATAAAATGAAGGAAAAAATCAAGGTTGGTCAAACAAACTAACCTAAAAATAAATAGTGAAAATGTGGAGGTACATCGTGGATCGGGGATTTAACATAAATATAACAAGCTAAGCAATAATCAAAGCTTTTAAAACCGTAGTGAGAACAGTATTTTCTCACATAAGTTATGAAATACCACACGCGGGGACCACGCATGTGCCAACAACCGCTTGTGAACTATTATGTAAATAAAAATCTTACCTGGCTTTCCCATTTCGATATCACTAGTTTCTTGAACAATATCCTACTGTTTAAACAATTAACTTTTGCTATCTAAACACAAAAATAAACTGTAATTTCTTCATAAACCGCGCGGAGCCATCACGCCGCGCAGCCGTCTCCGGAAATGACGCCATCTTAAATGAACGATGTTGCTGCTTCTTTCAAACTGATGATGGACTAAAAAAGGGGTTTGGGGTTGCCACTACGAAAAATAAGTTTATTCTCAAAAAGAATATTATTATTTCAGATTTCAAAGTATTTTGTCGTTAGAATATTTTTGTACCTTATAAATATTTTACGTAACGAAACTCTGCAATTATAAGTTTAGTTAATTAATTTATAGCATGATTACGTAATCACTGACGCTACACTACAGTCAGTGATAATATTGTCAATTACGCACAACAAACTTTTCACATGGTGTAAATAAGTTAAAATAGAGTAAAGTACAATAAATATTACGAAAACATTGGATTGAAGTGTTGTAATCTGATCAATAGATAGATAAGATAAATGACCACTTGCATTTGAATGTATTCAAAGTGTACCTAGTATAGTTTATTTCATGACTTGTTAAAGACTTAAAGATAGTTTTGTGGGGAAAAATAAATAATGGACTCAAGTAAGTTCGACAAAATCCGTCTTACTGATTTCAAATGGGTAAATGAGCCCAAAAAATGGAACAGCAAAGATACTGATAACGTCCTTGAAGTAACAACAGATGATAAATCAGATTACTGGGAGGGCACTTGGTATAATTTTCATTATAGCTCGGGTCACGTGTACGCAGTAGAAATCAAAGAAGATTTTACGTTTACAGTGAGTTTTTTTATTAATTTGTTTATTATACTGGTTAAAGTGTTGAAAAACTACTGAAGGATGCCGTTTTGAGTACAGACGCCAGCACATCAAGCTACTACAATCTGTCAAATTTATTTAATAGATTTTCAACTTTATCGTTGAAGAATAAGGTTCAAAATTGATTGGAAAAATTTGACACATTCAGGTAGCTTGATGTGCTGGCGTCTGTACATTTATCATACCCCACGCCAATATAGTCACTGTTTAGCTGAATTGTTGCCGTGGATGTCAGCCAATGCTTAATTACAATATTTGATATTATAACTTCATAAAACAACAGTAATGCCGTAATGGGTCAATTTTCTTTTAATTTTCAGGTATGCGTAGAAGCAGAATTCACACACCTGTACGATCAAGCAGGACTTATGATTTATATGGACAATAAGCATTGGTTGAAAGCTGGAATTGAGTACAACGACGGGCAGCCAATGATCGGCAGCGTTCTCACTAACGAGGTCTCTGATTGGGCCACAGGTATGTCGATTGGTTAATGCTCATCATTATCATCATCAGCCTACAGCAGTCCACTGCTGGACATAGGCCTCTGCAATTGCACGCCATTTAACTTGATTTTCGGCATCTCTCATCCAGCTGATCAGCATCTTCGCAGGTAGCGAAGCTCGTAGCGCCATCTAGCCTGAGGGCCTCCTACCTTAGTACGTTTGCCGATAGTCGAATAAAATTATATACAATATTCAAAATTGAAACAAAATGATTGGATGAACTGCTTTTCAGCATTTCAAATAGGACTAGCTTCTGCCCGTGACTTACTCAAGAATTGGGCTATCCACCAATGCAAAATTATTTTTTCAAATCCGACGGTAGTTCCGGGGATTACCCGCTACGTACAGACGCCAGCACATCAAGCTACCCGAAACTGTCAAATTTTCCCAATCAACTTTGAACCTTAGACATCAGCGATAAAGTTGAAAATCTATTAAATAAATTTGACAGATTGTAGTAGCTTGATGTGCTGGCGTCTGTACAAACTTACAAATAAACATACAAACAAATAAATTTTACCTCTTTATAATTTAAATATTATTCTAAGTATTAAGAATTTTATAGTATAATTTTTCAATAACAATAATTAAGTATTAATATTATTTCCAGGTGTTTATACTGGCAATCCACGGAAATTCTACCTCCGGATGACCAGAAAAGGAGACGTGGCGTGCGTGAAATATTCCACAGATAATAAAATCTGGACTCTACTCCGATTATGTTCAATGCCGTTTTCTACAAATCCCAATCCTTGTTTGGTTGGTCCAATGTGTTGTACCCCTTTGAGAGCGGGTCTGAACGTCAAATTTAGCGAAATATTTGTTACCGTCCCGGAAAATGATATATTACATAGTAACTAAAGCCAAGCGATGTCCTAATCGAATGCGAATTGGCGACCATGCATCGCAAGTTCGCGCGGCCCCGTGATAATACATACAGGCATAATAAAATGTTGCGTATTCGCGCTTTGTTAGGACAACGACTTTGAAGGAAATAATTTGTATAAATCATATTTTTTATTGCACCTTAATAAAATTACCTATGCCAAATATTCTGGATTATCTTATTTTTATCCGACTGCCTGCCAAAAATCGTCAACGTCAGGATAGACGGTCACCACTTAAAAAACACTTTGAAATGATTCTTAAAAATTGCTATCGAATTGCTACTATTTGCTTACCTATCGTTGAATAATTGCTACTTATGTATTTTAAAATATAAACCACTTTTTGAGGTGACCGGCAATCCTGACGTCAGGATGGCCGGTCACATAAGTGGAAGTGCTTTATACCAACTACAGGAAATAGAAATGTTCTACATAACAACATAAATTATCATCACGCCTTGTTTCCCCGAAGGGTTGGTGGTGGGCTACCTGCTATGGGTACACTTCTGCCTAAGAAATGTTCTTTGATCAATAATTGCTACCTATCTACCTATCGATCAATCTGGATCCCGTAATTATAAAGGATAAAAAATATTAACAAACGAAGTTAAAGTGCCTTGCCTTGGTGGAAAACATCTTTATGAATGTCCACACGAAACAAAATGGTTAAAACAGATCATACCTGCTACGTTTTTATCATGACAGACAAACCGTGTACCTGATGGGATCCCAATGACAAAAAAAAAACAATTTAAAATACAACTGCCCTGTTCACACCAAGGAACATACTTACTCTAGGGAGGTTCACACAACCCAACTGTTCTTTGGCAGGACAGTTGTGTTTTTAATTATTTAGGTATTTCTTTTTATACATTTTAGTGATTAGATTTATTTTTATTTTTAAACATTTCATGCCAGGTGGCTTTAATATTTAAGCACTAAAGGTGGTTTTATACTTTCACGGCGAGGCGAAGCGAGGCGTGGGTGGCGTGGGAATGAAATGTTTGTTTTGCGTGTACCTATGTAAAATGTATGCCAATAAATTATAGTTTTGGAAAGTACTCATCGAGGCCTTTAATTGAATAAGTACCCATATTGTAATAAATTATTTTATTTACACTTTTGAATATGGAGCCATACTGCCGCCATTTTGTTTGTTTTCATATCACTTTCTTTATGACTCGGGATGATGTAAGGATTCTAACTATACCTCTTACATCCAAATCTGTTCAGGCATTTAATTTAAAAGTTATGGTGGCACAAAGAAACTCACATACATACACGAAGCCTGAAATTATTACGCTCCTTTTTGGGCAGTCGTGTAAAAAACAGCTCTCGCTGTTGACGTCCGGGATGCGATGATCAAATCGTGCAACTAGAGTTTGAGCGGAAGATTGTGGAACTACATTTTTGACATAGACACAGCGCCATGTCAACAAAAGGACTTTAGTGGTGGCGCGGACTCTATTTGATAATTTTCAGTTTCAAACCAGTTGAGATGAGAACCGTTTTGACGACTAGTTTTCGTTCTAAGTCTAAGGAAAACGGGAAGCCGGGGAAGTGCACGCTATTTGATTTGACCGATAAGCTCGCGCGGTGCTAGAGTTGGCCGTCAGAAACGACCTTGACGCGCCCCTGTTTTTTTCGAGCTTTGCCTTGGCAGGCCTTAACAAGAGTACAGTTGCGAGACAAAGCCTAGACAGGGAACTTGGCTGAGAACACTCTTGCAGCTGCTTTGGTTTTCTACTTTCAATTTTGTATTCATACTTACTATTCAGTAGACCAGTCTTACCAAAGGATATCGTGTTACTCAGTAACTAGGTTGTGGAGATCAGATAGGCAGTCGCTCCATATAAAATACTGGTATTCAGCTGCAACCAGATGATGATGAAAGTAGAATAAAAAGAAAAACAATTTGTTTTTGTGTAGTGTCCCTGTTGTGTGGAAATAGATCGAAAAGCAGTGTGGAAATAAAACCATATTATTATAAAATATTTATTTTTATTTCAGCGGTATACAATCCGTGATGATTTCTTGTAAATCTACAGTATTCCTAACTAAAGGAATGTACAGACATAACACAACACATTATTTTATTGTATTGTTGTGTTCGACTCCTAAAATAAATTGACCTGCATACAATGGTCCATGATTGCCAGTTTTCAACGACCATTCTTCTTCGTGTACTATATTTATTTATTTGTATTTATGGACATTATTATTCCATCAATGACCATTATTTGTGTTCGAATTTTACTTAAAGAAAATAGTAATTTTAATAGAAAATGTCTGTCTGAAAATGTATGTAGGTGGCGTCGTGGAAGTGGCGAAGTGTTGGGCCAACAAGATCCGAAATACTGTCTTGCCAGCGACATAAAGAAGAAGTATGTAGCATAAGTCTGTCAAATATTGGCCAACATCCGCCATTGCATGCAAGAACAATTAAATATCCGTATTACAACATGTATGTTGGTACCTTGGACTCTATTGTCCCTCTAACTAAACACAGAATATATTTTGACAGACATTTCAAAATGTACTAACGCTTATCATAAATTAACAACTAGAAAATGCTCTTCGATTTAACTTAAGTTTTTATTTTTTGCTTCTTATTTACACGTTTAGCGTAAAAAATTATGTAAAGGCGTGGTTTTGAAACGCGAACAAAATTCATAGAGTTTTCCCGCGCTGTCAGTTTAATAAAAACAAAATGGCTGCTTCGATCTTCAATCTTTCATAGACAATTGTTTTTATCCTAAAAAAATGTTCACGTTTTAAAACCACGCGTATCAAATTCGCGTCTTTTGAGATCGGACTTTTTGATCGGTCTACGCCGCGTATATATGCGTAAAATTATATATTATTATTGTATATTACAACGCTTGATTTCCTTTGTGAGAGAAGCAGAACCATAGTAAATGATTTAATCAGAAAATAGGCCAAAAACACACTGTCTGAACAAACACCTTCTGCATGTTACAGTTTTCTGAACAATAATGGGTTTTCTCACAAGGAAATTATAAATCTATTTAAAATTAAAACTTACAAATAATAATTACATGGCAAAACTAAAACTATATCACATTTTCATTCACCACACTCAACTTACAAAACACAGATATTGATTTAATTCTGATTAAAAAAGGCCTTACCTGAATGTATAGACAACAGAGTAAAATATCGAACAGAGACCGAGGTTCACGTTCTTAAAACGTCAAGCTTTACTTGTCACTTTAACAAAAGATGTTTGACAGATTCCGCGAAATACTCTTGTCAGTAACCCGTACGATAAATAATTATAGGGGCGTACGATAATTTGGCTAATGGTACGATGTGCGATAATTAATGTCAAATGTACAATAATTTTGTGATTTGCTGATAAAACAAGTTCCATTACAAAACGTATTTGTCAGCCAAAATTAAACGCAGAAAAAAAACAAAAAATGTCAATGTGAATTGTCAAATATGTCAACATCAACAAGTAAGTATCTCTTTCTCTTTCCCTCTTTAGTTTCTAATTTAATTTTACAGTGGAAAAAAAAAACAACTAAAAACTATGACAAAACATGTTATTATACATTGTGTTATCGTAGGTTTCTTAAATTTTTATTTAGATTTTTCTTTTGTACGATAATTTTGATCAAAAAACGATAATTTCGACGTGGGATATCGATAATTTGAACTTTTGGGAGTTGGCAACACTGCTTGTCACCTAAATTGAAGGATGTCTCAGCAATAAATAACTCTGCTTATTATCTTCAGTCTATTATTGTCCCACAGAGGTTTCTTCTTACAAAAATTAAATCAACATCTGTTTCTAAATGTATAATAACGTAATGCAACAGTTGCTCAACATACTAAAAGCGATTGTGTCATAGTTTGACCGGTACCGCTGTTCCGCGCCACAAGTATGTGTGCGGTCAAACTATACAATTGTAGAAGTAAAGATAAATAGATCTCAATCATCGCCCCCACTTATCCTAATTTATTTGGGGTTAAATGTTATTTAATCAGATAGAGATAAATTAGACTTAGGTGCAACCACATTTTACTGTTTCCTGTATGTATTTTCAAAATAAGACATTATTTTGTATGTTTCTTTAATCCCGGATCGTCTTAAAACATTTCTTGATTCAGTAGAAGGACTCTTGTTTTACTCAACACCATATTGTATACTGACTGAATATTGATAGTTTTAACATACTCGTACATATAATTTATAAACCACCTAACTTACAACATTTATATATTTATAGCTCACATTTTACTTAACAACCGATTATTAACACTGATTTTTTTATTGTCCACCGTGTCCTATATTTTGTCTTATTTGCATATTTCCTGATAAATTCATTCTTGGTCATAAACACCACGGAGTAATAACAAAATGGAGTGCTAAATAAACTTTAGCTTGAGACCAAAACGCCATAACCGATTATTGGATAATAACGGTCACACGGAATAATGTTGCATTCTGATTGGTCGTTTCGAAATATTCATCTCGTCAAAACCCAGTAACGGCTCTCATTGGACAATAATCGTCAGGCTGAGTAATGCTGCATTCTGATTGGTCGTTTCGACAGACGTCATCACGTTTTATCTTGTTACTTCTACAATAGTGATATAGTGTTAGCTTAGCTTGGTTGTGGTTCCGGGTCTATCGGTTCCGTTTTGATCGAAACCTGCAAGCCTTGCGGGGATGTTGGTAGCGCTGGGGCGATTTTGGACCTCTCCAAGTTGTATATCTGGAAAAAGAAAAAAAATATTAATATTAGGAAGAATTACTCATGTCATTGGAAGCATTTTACTAAAACGTAGTTTGTTTTATATTGTTTCAATTTGTGGCTGATTTTATCATAAAATAAAGGTTGCTTTACATAACATAACATCACGCCTGTTTCCCTGATGGGTTAAGCAGAGGTGCACATAAGAGCAATATGGGTGAACTATAGAGTTCACCCATATTTCGCCAGTAATGTTTAAGACCCAGTAGTAGTTAAGTATCAGAATCGCTTATGCTGTAATAAAAATAATAGCTAGACACTAGCCACCAAGACTTGTATTTGAGATAAGGGACTGCCTCGTTGGTCTAGTGGTCGCAAGCGCTACTGCTGCGCATGAGGTCCTGGGTTCAATTCCCGGGTCGGGCAAAGTGTTATTGGGTTTTTCTATCTGAAATTTCTCAGTAGCAGCTCGGAGTCTGGGTTTGTGCCCGGTTGATGGCAATAGGCTCGCCCCCTATTACATGGGACTTGAACATAACTGGCGAAATGTGGGTGTACCTGCTACAGGGACACCTCTGCCCAACCCTTCGGGGAAACAAGGCGTGATGTTATGTATGTCTTTTAAAAAAACGAGTCCTATAGCTGTTAGGCTTTTAGTACAAAACACTTGCACGCAAACTTAGCGCTCCATTCTAATGCTATTCTGTGCTCTCCGCTCATTCTAACCTTTCTTTTAAAGAGTGTCTTCTATGTTCAGGACCTACCTTCATAAAAAGCGGTGTAGACAACTGGGCCACGCTGGTGGCATGACTGAAGGAATCCTCATCGCACGGAGCTTCACACACCTTCAGTTTAGGTAAACGCTTCTTGGAGATTTGTTCCTCGTCTGAATCTGAGGGGGGAGGTCGAACCTGGAAGTGAAAGGAATAGTTTTAATAATTGGGTAATGTTTTTTGTAACTTCAACTCAGGGTGATAAAGCAAAGCCGCTTAGGAATGAAGCTTCGATTAAAACATCTGCTAAGATACAGATTCTGTGCGAAATTTGTAGTCATGAACTTTTGTAGCTGTTTCAAAGTTCAAAATGAATAAAATGATGCATGAATAAGATTACATAGTATTTTTTTTTTTTATTTGTACCTTTCTAGGACGCCCGGGGCCTCTCTTTTTCGGTGGCGCCGGCAGGGGAGACGGTGATCGTGCCTGGAAAAAAGATAAACATAAAATAAGTACTGGTCATAGCAAGTCAAAGCAGAGACACGAATGTAGCAGTTAACTCAGTAGTAAAACTGCCGTTAAGTAGTTCCTGTATTTCATTTTAAGGCGCAACTAGCCGATACTTTTTCCATAAAATTTCGGGGGGGTTTTACTCCACTGTTACACATTGTACATTCAAAGTAAAACATGAAATCGTTTTGTCTTATTTTTAATTTTGTCTGTACAAAAAAAAGCAATTAAAAAGTTATGAGCCAACAAAGATTCGTTTTTCCTGCTAATTTTAACGCAACTTTGGGAGTAAATAAGTAATAAAAGAAGTATAAAATCTCCAAAACAAAGCTTGTTCCGACAAAGCTCAATTGTCGAAGATTATAATAAACTTTATTCGTAATTGATTTATGCAGTAGTTTTTTTCATAAAACTCCACCTTCCAAAGGACTTTTCGTAATTTTTTACGCGCTCGTTTTACTAAAATCGTTCTGAACGGTGTTTGTGTGCGTGCTGTTAGAACGAGGTCCCGAATTTGGTTTTTAAAAAAGAAACCACTTTTGGCTAGAATAAACCGTATATTAAATAAGACACGAGTGCAAGGTACAAGTGCACGGTAGGAAGGTTGGGAGACGACTGGCGTGCTGGACTGTGAGGGAAGGGAGAGAGGAATGAGAGGATGCTGCGTCAGCAGCAAGAATGCAGCATAGACTGCTGAGTAGGCCAGAAAGGGTACAGAAGGAGGGTGTAACAGCCCCCCGATTTGGAGGAAACTTACGGGTGGAAGGTAAGTTGACGCCGGAAGGAAAGGTAAGTTTTTCCAGGTTTTTAGGTTACTCGGAGTCTAGGAGCAGGAATATCTTCGACATCTATGGAAACCATTTCTATGGGAGTGTCTGGTATAGGATTACATTTAGAAGTCTTAACTAACTTATAATAACAATACAATTTATAAAAAATAACTAAAACTATAATTAGACTTATAATAATAGTAGTATAGGAATAATAGTTACCGTAAAGGACAATATGAGGTTTTTCAATTACTCCATTAAGATTTGTTTTAATTTGGTCAGTTACTTTATTATAATTTGAGAAAAGGGAGTCCAAATTATTTATGTTTTTTAAGTTAACATAAGGAACTTTAATATTGTCTTTTAGATATGTAATAGAGCTACAACAAGTATCGTTAATTAGTTCGAAATGCAGTGCTATTGGTTTTATTTTTATTTCAATATTATGTTTGGGTATTAACTTATTGTCGTTGCAATAGGCAATACAATTGTCTGGTATAGTTAGTATACCAGTACCGGAAATAGAAGATTCAGATAAATCTTGATTATTACATTCTACGGTAATTTTAGAATTTTGACTAATCATGTATATCCATTGGTTATTATGTAACTTATGAAAGGTTTCGAAATTACCATTTACAAATTCGGTTTTGCAAAGAGGTGGAACGGAAATCAGAGCTTTTGAAATAACCTCAGTTTCACATATTGGTACGGCTGACGTGGAATATGCGTTGGAAATTTCACAAATATAATATTGCGTATTTATAACTTTACAGGTATTGAGTGAATTTAATTTACAATAAGATGATTTATCCTTAGTTATGCCCAAATATTTAGTGGATGGTATTATTGTAGAATACAATGTATTATTTATAGTTTTAAGGGCAATAGGATAAGGTATGGTATGGTACAAGTCGAATTCTTTCGTATTCACTAAAGGCATTTGTATCACAAATATTATTTTGTTATTTGCATAATAACTGGATACGTCGGATACGTTTACTAAAATATGGATATTATCTAGGGTTAAGGGTACAGGTAATTGCTTAGAACTAGGGAGAAATCTATAATTATCCACAAGGTCTGAAAACAGTTGTTTAGGGGTAATAATAGATGGATACAGTATATTGGACTTACTAAACATAATAGCATTATTAATATCTTCTAACTTAAATGATAAGGTTAATAAACTACTTTCTAAAATATTCGACAATCCCGATATTTTAGATCTCATTAATAGTTTATCGGAAACTAATGTTAAATTCATCATTTCTTCATTTAAGGTATCAATAGCATAACTTAGACTAACTTCATTCGCATTGATTTTATCGATTACTTCCTTTAGAGACGATAGTGTGGATGTTGTAACCATCATGTTTTCTTTCATGAGGGTTGCCAATTTGGTTTGATCATTCTCTAAAGTTTGAATGGCATTACTATATTTTTCGGCATCATTTTGGTCCATATTACCAAATAGTTGCTTAATTACTGAGCCGATTCCACCAAACCAGGCTGATCTTTTATAAGATTTAGGTATAAGATGGGAAATAGAATCAAAGTCCCTAATTATATCGGAATAGCGGGATGACAATGGTTGGAACAAATAGTGACATTCGCCTTCATAGTATGCATTACTTTGATTACATAAAAATTTTGAAGTTCTTAGGATATCCCTTATATTATCCAAATGTGGTTGAATGAAAGAGATATCTATGGGAATGATGATGTCTAGAGTATCATCGGTTATTTTTAGAGAGCCAATGGGGTCGAAATATATGCCTGCGTCGTCTGATGCTGGCTGGATATATTCTTGACCATTTGACGCCAGGGTAGGATAAATGTAACCAATTCTGGAAGGAAAGGTAATTTAAATTAACTAAATTGTATATTAAAATACTATCTATGTTTCATTACTAGTGGCTAATTTAATTTCGTCAAAATGATGTTTGACGTGACGTCTATTTATTAAGAGTGATGCAGTGTTATTTCCATGAATTTTCACGATTTTGAACGGGCCTTTCCATATAGGTGAAAGGGCTTTTCTAAGGCGTAAATGATTTTTAAGATAAACTAGATCGCCGACTTTATATTTAATTGGCCTTGTGTGAGTATCGTAATAAGTTTTGGAGTTTATCTTTGATTTCTGTATATATTCTATTGCCTTTGCTCGGCAATATTTTAGTCTATTTTGGAGTATGCGGACATATTCAGGGTAAGTAGCGCCTGTTGTTTCTTCGTAGATGGAATTCGGTATATATGGTTTATTTCCAAATACAAGTTCATAGGGAGAGAAATGAGTGGTTGAATGGACGGCTGTGTTATACGCAAGCATAGCTGTGTATACAAAGCGGGGCCAGTTATTCTGTTGCTCGTTTACATAGGATTTTAAATATTCTTTTAAGGTAGAATGACTTCTCTCAAGAGCACCTTGAGTCTGAGGGTGATACGGGGTGGACCATAATTGTTTGATTTTTAATAAATTACATGTTTGTTTAAATAGCTCGGCCGTGAAGTTGGTGCCTTGGTCTGTCAGGATTGTTTTAGGTATTCCAAATAATGTAATAAAATGGACCAAACATTCACATGTTTCTTCAGCAGTAGTATTAGCGATTGGATAAGCAGCTGAGAATTTAGTAAGGTCATCTTGGAGAGTCAGGATATATTTATATTTATCATTACCGGCTTCTGGTAGTGGTCCTACGATATCAAAAGCTACGCGTTCAAAGGGGCGTGTAGAAAGAGATGTGATTTGCATAGGGGCACGATTGGTTCTTCTAAGAGCTTTGTTAATTTGGCATTGCGGGCATTTCTTTACGTAATTTTCGACGTCTGCACGCATGTTTTTCCAGTAATATTTTTCTTGGATACGTTTCAACATTCTACCAGAACCTAAGTGACCGGCTATAGGGAGATCATGATTTTCTTTCATGATTTTAGGAACTTCGCTTAGCGATGGGTAGATAATAGTATTCTTATAAATGTGTATAGTCATTTCTGAATTGTGAAATAAATATAGGATTATATTGTATAGTTTAATATACTGGTGAGTATCGAAAGGATTATTGAAGTCAGAAATAGCTATTTCGGGATTATTTTGATCTGTGAGACTGACAACTAATTCGTTTCTCACAGATTTAAGACTTTTGTAGATATCTTCATATGTACAGGAGTCAAAGTGATTGACCTTGGTAAAAATGAAATAATAAATTTTATTTTCTAATTCATATTTAAGGAAAGAATGTAATGTTCTTTCTAGTAAAGAAAATTCATTCAAATTAGGAATATTAGATATGACCTCTTGGGTATATGGAATGGATTCATCCATATCTATAGATGTGGGAATGATCACATATTTTTTATCAGTTTTGGATAAGCTTTCGTTATGTTCTATTATGGTTACGTTAGGATTGAAATCCTTAGAAGTGGTTTTAAGGAATTCCGAGTAATTACCATCTGGAGTAGTGGAGCTACTAGGGCTCGGGACTTCAGGAGGTGATATTGGGTTTGGACGATTATTTATTATATCATCCAGGTCATCAAGGTTGCCTAGCTCTGGTAAGCTTGCAGGTTGTATAAGGGTATCTGTGAGATCTTCAAGTTGGATTAAATCGTCAGGAGAAACAGCTGGGAGAACATCTGGATTCGATGTTTCCTCACGGTCAGGTGAGTTTAAATTCCGATTAGAAGTACTAGGTATAGGATTTATAGGATTGACAGATTTGGTTATAGGATAGCGAGATAATGCATCAGCTGCATTATTCAGTTTTCCTTTTCGATATATTATTTCATATTCATATTCCTCCAATTTTAATCTCCATCTTTGGAGTTTACTACTGGGATCAGAATGATTGAATAACCAACGTAAGGGACGATGGTCAGTGATTATTGTGAATTTTCTGCCATAGAGGTATGGACGGAAGGTTTTACAGCCGAAAAGAATTGCAAGTAATTCTTTTTCAGTTGTACTATAATTGCACTCATTTTTGTTGAGTGTACGGGAAGCATAGGCGATAGGCTTATCCTCGCCTATTTTGCCTTGGGAAAGAATAGCGCTGATCGCATAATTCGATGCATCACAGCTGAGAAGGAACGGCTTGGAGAAGTCAGGGTATGATAATAGCGGAGCAGTCGTTAATTTGTTTTTTAGGGTCTCAAAAGATAACTGATGTTCGTTTGACCATATGAACTCTACGTTCTTTTTCAGCAGGTTCGTTAAAGGTTTTGCAATGCTTGAAAAGTTGGAGATGAACCTACGATAATAAGAGACGAAACCAAGAAATGATTTGATGTCTTTGGGAGTTTTTGGTATAGGGAATTCATGAACTGCCCTTAGTTTTTCAGGGTTTGGTTTAACACCTTTATCGGTAATTACATGGCCTAGATACGAAACTTCCTTTCGAAAAAATTCGCACTTATCCGGTTGTAGTTTTAATCTGAATTGACGGAGTCTAGAAAATACGTTAGTCAGGTCATTTATGTGAGAGGGAATGTCAAACGAGTAAATGACGATGTCATCAAGATAGACAAAGCATTGGATGCCTTGGAGACCAGATAAAGCGGAGTTCATTAACCTCTGAAAGGTGGACGGTGCATTCTTTAGTCCAAATGGCATACGTGTAAATTCGTAATGCCCTGTTGGGACTGAAAATGCTGTTTTGGGAGAATCATCAGGGGACATATTAATTTGATGGAAACCGGAAGCTAGGTCTAATGTGCTGAAGTATTTGCACTTACCTAGTTGGTCTAAGATTTCGGCTATATTAGGGATAGGGTAGGAATCGCCGATGGTCACATCGTTAAGCTTACGATAATCGATTACAACGCGCCATTTTCTTTGACCGGAAGCATCAAGCTTCTTGGGTACTACCCAAATTGGTGAGGACCATGGGGACATAGAAGGTTTTATTATACCTTGTTTCAACATTTTTTCAACTTGGGAATCAACCTCTTTCTTATGGCATTCGGGAAATCTGTATGTTTTAACATGAATTGGGCTATCAGAAGTGGTTTTAATTTTATGTTCTATTGCATCAGTGCAGGTTAACTGATCATTGGATAAGTGGAAAATGTCTGAAAACTGAGAGCAGGCAGAGTATAATGCCTCAGTTTCTTCTGGATTAAGGTGGGACACGCGGAGCTGCTTTAAAACTTCTTCTGTGCGTTCATGAATATGGGGTTCGGCTATGGTACCTATAAAGACTGAAGCCTGTAGCTCAAAAGGATTTAAATTTAATTTAAGGTCAGACTTAATGGTTGCAGGTTCTTCTGAAGTGTTAACAATGGAAATATTAACACGGTTGTTATTCTTAATTTGAACCATACAGTTTGCTATTAATAGATTTTCAGATATATGTTGGTCGATTATTAAACCTTCTCGGATTTCTGGATTCGCTACAGTACATTCGATTATGGTTTCGCTGCGTGGTGCAATAGTATAGACGGGTTCATTGAAATGCATTTTAAGTTCAATACCTTTTAAATGCAACATACTTTCACCATAGTTAATTTGACCACTCATGGAATCGAATAAGTCGTTGCCAACAATACCATCATAGGGTATGGTTAGTTCATCGACTAGATTGAATATATGTGTTAGGTATTTACAATTAGTATGAGGTTTATCATGAGTGTAGATAGTTATAGGGATTTGTCCTAGTGTACGTAGGGGATTATCGGTGGTTGAATCGATACCTTTTATTTTGTATGTAATTGATTCGTTAATTACGGGCATATTGTCGATAGCTGATTTCTTAATTATACTTATAGATGCGCCAGTATCGACGAGGAGGGATAAATCATTGGAGGATACAGGAGAATTCACCTTTATATATGGTAAGTATTTATTTGGTATATTAGATGTGAATTCGTATATTTTTTTATTAATATGTTCTTTATTTTCAGGATTCTGGATGATGTCTACAGTTTGGGGCTGGTTACCCTGTTGCTTGACTTCATGAGTTTTTAAAGATTTAGAGTCTACGATTTGGGGCTGATTACCCTGTTGCTTGACTCCAATAGGATGACCTCGAGTTTGGGGCTGGTTACCCTGTCCATGGGTCATTATTTGGATTTTTAAGGATTTTGAGTCTACGATTTGGGGCTGATTACCCTGTTGCTTGACTCCAATAGGATGACCTCGAGTTTGGGGCTGGTTACCCTGTCCATGGGTCATTATTTGAGTTTTGGCGTCGTCTATTATAGAATTTATCTGTCCCGTGCGACGCCTATTCGGGACGTTATTTAGTTTAAATTATTGTCGACAGTATCATGACCTTCTACTTCGGTTACGACATGAATATTGGGTTTGAAGGTAGATGTGCTCGGTTGCGTGTTTGAGGTGGAAATTTTATTTTGATTATATTTTTTATTATTAAATTCGCGGAGTTGGCATTTTTCTAGAATATGCCCTGGTTTCTTGCAGTATCTGCAGAGCAGATCATTTGAGGAGGGTTGATTAGGGGTAGGTTTTTGAAATTGATTATTATTAGAGTTACTGGGTTTATTTGGCTTATTATTTGGATCATTGTTACGAAATGATTTCGCGGCAAGATTTTGTTTGTAGGAGTATTGTTGCAGCTTTTCTTCGGAAATCGCGTAATTTATTGCGTCATTAAGATTTTTCGGGTCCCTACACCTAACAATATTAGCTATGCGAGGGATAAGGCCCATCGTGAATGTGTGGAGGGCGAGATCCTCCATTGCAGCTACCCTGCCGAGAATTTCACTCTTTTTGTGACTGGATATGGAAATTTCTGTAAGTAGTTGAGACAGACAGGTTTCTATTCTAAGTGAGAATTGGTTAACATTCTCCTGGGCGCCTTGCCTGCAATCCTGGAGCTCTGCAAGGAGATGAGCGTAATGTTTACGCTCCCCAAATTGTTTTTGAAGAAAATCTTTAAGGGATGGCCACGAATCAAATTCTTTGATCGAACATGCGATCTCGGCTTTACCGTCCAATTGACTAATAATATATTTGAAGACGATGTCAACTTGATAAGGGGAGGCTAGGGAAATTGCATTATCGCAATTGTTTACAAATGCATTTAGTTTTTCTCGGCTGCCATCAAAGGGCTTAATGAATTTTAGGATTACATTTAAAGGTATTCCCTCTTTAGACTCCTCTTTCAAGTTCTTTGAATCTTTGGTTGTCATGGTTGACAGAAATAACAGAAAGTTTTATAATTAAAAGAATAAGATTAGTTAATTATAACAAGTCTGGAAATATGGCTTTGGTCGACAATGTATATACTAAGAAGTCTTATCGCTTATGCTCTGCGTCGAGACTGGAACTGCGACGGGCGACGAGTCATAACATCCGCTGATATGACGTGTGGATTGGAATGTTTGTAGGTAAGTTATTTGTTTAATAGTTAATTGAACTTAATTCACTTTGTTGAATGGGAAAAATGTGTTCACAACTCACAGTATAATAACGCACATTTTCTTCATGGTTTTGCTGGAACTGGAGCTGGAACTGGAGCTGGAACTGGAGCTGGAACTGGAGCTGGAACTGGAACTAGATTGACCTTCAATTTGGTCAATACCGGGTTTACCGGTGAGGTGAGTCGTCTCTGGAGGCTTTGAAGTACCTAAGCACTCTCACTTTCAGCACTTTTCACTGTTGCACTTGTCACTTTGAATCTTTTGCACTTTTCGGGAGGATCCCAAGGATTTTTCAATCCCACCGCTGCCACCAATGTTAGAACGAGGTCCCGAATTTGGTTTTTAAAAAAGAAACCACTTTTGGCTAGAATAAACCGTATATTAAATAAGACACGAGTGCAAGGTACAAGTGCACGGTAGGAAGGTTGGGAGACGACTGGCGTGCTGGACTGTGAGGGAAGGGAGAGAGGAATGAGAGGATGCTGCGTCAGCAGCAAGAATGCAGCATAGACTGCTGAGTAGGCCAGAAAGGGTACAGAAGGAGGGTGTAACAGTGCGAACTAGAGTTTGTGCATGTAGACCAGCGTCTAACTGCTCATCACTGATACTATCTCTGTCGGACACGATGCCAGGTGAGATAGCGTGCTTTTTCACCAAGCCCACCAATGAGTTCGAGCCCGCGACTAGTTCAACCTTAAAGGGTATGGGTGCCCATAAAATTGCAAGCGAATAAATGTCATTACAACTTTGTAGATTAGATTATTTTTTTGGCATTACAACAACGTCTGGATGTCATCATCATCTTCGTGCCCTTGTCCCATGGTACGTGGGGTTGGCGCACTCGTTTTCTTTTTCCACTCTCCCCTGTCAACCGTCACGCTATTATTCACTCCCTTCTCTTTCATATCATTCCTCACACAATCCATCCTCTGGCAGAAAGATGTAATAGCAAAAATTCTTTGCAGTCCCATCCCATACATTTGGGTCAAGTAAGTATTGAAGTTCGAAGGATGTTGCCTGGTCGAAAAAAAGAAATTTTATTTAGTCCGTCAGTCAGATAATAAAAAAATATTAGACGCATATTTTTTGCTTTGCCATATTAATAAAAATGACTTAGATAAAACGCATTAAAGTTGGGGAGGGATCGCTACGTCACAAGTATAAATCTACTTACTCGTGACGTCACGGCACATTTTAACTCAATGTATTGCCGTAATCTTTTGATTACGTAAAAAAAGAAAAGATACGTGCCCAAATTTTTCAGTAATCCACAAAGGACAAAAAAAATTTTTGAAGTGAAAACTTTTTTAGGCGCGTTGGGCATTTTTGAGATGGGAAAAAACAATTGAACTCGCGACACCGTCACCGACAACTCATTTTTGTAAACACGATTGTGTTCTTTATTTGTATTGCGTTACTGATCAATTTTCTATGCAAGTATTTTTAAAGGTTTTGGAAGTATTTTTTTAATTGTTCAAGTTTTCACTTCTGTCGGCACACGTTGGTCACATAGAGAAACTGGTTCAGTTTGATGGTCTGCCCTGCACCTTTAAAATGATCCCACATCTTTCTGATACATGTTGTATAAACGGCGGTAAGGTAACCACTTTTTATCTACTGAGACAGCAGCCTAGGACTGAGGCGTATTTATCGTAACAGCTAAATAAAACAGGTATCAAAATAACAGACTGTAACTGTGACAAACAAACTGAAATAACAGCTTCTGTTCCACTCCACGAGATAACAAAATCCCATAAATGACAGTCACAAGCTTTTCTCTATTCATCCTTATGATAGTTACCTTAGTTAGAATAAGATAAAAGATGTTACTGTTACACTGTGAGACCCTGTTGCAGCCGTCACAAGCTCTTTCCTTTTCTCGCATAGCTTTAACACCTTAGTTAGAAAGAGAAGTACGACGTCGGTTTTTTTGTCCTGTCCTGTTAGCACACACAATAGTCTGTTCCCACATAGTATGAAATAACAGGCTGTTATTTTGTAACAGATTTTTGGAACTGTTATTTACGTGGAACAGGCGGAACAGATATGTGATTTTACCTGTTACAGCCTATTCCTCAACCTATAACATAAAGAAACATAGTTCAACTTACTCTTCGTTTCCTAACCGGTCGACTACCATCAGCTGACCTCGTCGTCATGGCTAACCTCGACTCCTGACTCCTCTGTGTACTGGTCGACACATTAGTCTCCTCCTTCGCCAAGATACCAGCCATCCTATCTTTTTCAAACGAATCTTCGGCCACTTTCAACGCCTCAAAACACTTATGACCCTGTAGCGCATATCTGATGATCTTCAGAACTTCAATCCGACATAGCAGTCTCGTATCGTCGTTCATTTTTTTGAACAATGGTATTAAAGAGTTCATGAAAAGTTTATCGTCATCGAAATGGTCTTCTGGTAAAATCGAGTTCGCATCAATTTTGATTTCGAGGGAGTTAGGTTTGTCCATGCACGTGGCTTGGTTGCCTTTGTCCTGTGTCTCTGGTTTGTCTTCGTGTTTAGTTTTGAGGTCTAATGGTTTGTCCATGATTTCGCTCTTTATTTTTGGCATGATGTCCTCTGGAGGCGGATGCTGTGGCGAGTTCGAGAGCTCTGAGAAAGACTCGTATTTGTCTTGGGAGTACCTTGGCTTCCTGGAATAAGAAGATTCGTGTTTAGGTGAGAATTTGAAAACTACCAAAAGATGTTTTGGTGTGTATATAGGTATAGTTTCTGGCCATTATCAATTATCTGAAAATGCATGCAGATGTATATGAGCCTTGTTTCAAGGTTATCTATGTAGATAAGGGTCTCTTTTGCCTGTAAGCATATACAATACATCTTACAGTATTGATCATCAGGTAGGGGTTTTTCTGAACGATAGTTTACATTGGGATTTCCAGCTGTTTATCAGTGGACTGAATTATCTTTTGGATCGTGCTGTATTTAAAGGGCGATATTTTTCCGCACACTGTATATTTAACGCTCTGCTTAGCGCGGAGAGTTGAAAATTCAACAGTGTGTCTTTTCGACGCGCTGTTCTAGCGCGTCGAAAACGCACTCTGTTGAATTCTCAACGTTCGGCTCAACACTGAGAGTTGAAAATCCAGTGCGTGATAAAATCCCGCCGCGATATTTTTACGTCCACGCGAATGTGGGCTTATACGGGAGGCCTATATCATGCAGTGATTTTTTTGGAGTTTTAGCTAATATTTTATGATGATGTTAGTATGTCTACTCACTTGTTCTGCAACGCCTTCAGCAAGAAGGACATCTGCTGGTGGTACTGATAACGCCTGCTGCCAGGAGGGCACTGTTCTGGTAGCACACACTTGCCTTGCCTGTAAGTCTTTGTGTAAGAGTCGCGGATCGAGCGCCATCGCTTCTGCACCTCTTTACCTGAAGACAAAGAGAAAGGGAAGTTGTAAAATGGATTTCTATTTCATTATACAATGGTTAAATTTTAGAAGATTGGTAACATAACATCACGCCTGTGAAGATTTGTATTGCCTAGTAATTGTAGATGTCAAATGGCAGCTATTTCATATATACTGCCAGCCATCTTGTTTCCAGCTCAAACACTCGAAAGTGGTGAAGGTCAATTCTTGGTGCTGTCTTATTCATGTTTTTTTTATTCATGTTCACGAGTCAAAAGCCCGAAAAGTCTGACAACCTGTCTTACCAAGGGGTATCGTATTACCCAGTAACTGGGTTGTGGAGGTCCGATAGGCAGTCGCTCCATGTAAAATACTGGTACTCAGCTGCATCCGGTTAGACTGGAAGCCGACTCCAACATAGTTGGGAAAAGGCTAGGTAGATGATGATGAGATGATGTTCACGAGTGCTTATTCACAGCCTAATTGGGTAATTAGTGAAGCTGACAGTTCACATCAAAGTGGTACGTAAGGTGTGTACTTTTACAAAGTCGTGTAACACGTGTTTCGTATAAATTTTTCATTAGTTTCAAATTCCAATTGTCAAGTTTATGTGACATTGAAATGTTAATGAATCTATTACTTAGACGGTCTGCCTGACATCACGCACGACTTAATTATTATTGGAAATAGTATTTGGTAGTTAAAGAACGATTGCGTTGCAGTTGCAACTTGCAACTCCTTTACAAATGTAACTAAAACTTTCATCAAATTATTATGTTGTACGGCAGTAGGTACTACTGTTAAATTCAGATTTGTAGGCTTTTATATGTTCAGAAAAATTATTCCCTCGATCTTTTTCCTATCCAAAACACGAAAATAAAACAGTTTCAAGATACCTCATAATAACGATAATTCGATAAGGCAAAACATTTAAAAGTCAGAAAGCAAGCGAGGTCGCTTGTTGGCCGGACGAGTCAAGTTGAAGGCCGTAGATAAACATTAATGTACGTGGCTACGATATTGTTTTGTACGAAGCGTTTGAGTCTGTAAGTATGCGTTTTTTCTATAAGTAGGCGTGAATTTCTAAGCATGGGATAGGGGTACCCATGGGGAGTATACTGGGACGTGTGACAGTTATGAAAAAAATACTATCAATGAAGCTAAAAGCTGGTTTCTACACGATTTATATCGCTGGTTTTCAATAAATGTTACCTAAGATTTTTTTTATTTTTCACAGCAAATTAACATCGACCTTTGTATTTCGAGATTTTTCGTTAACAAACGGCAAGTTTTGAAGGACTTTTGCTGTCAAAAGTAATGTGTGAAGAACATTTTAACTCTTATCAACTCGAAATTATTTTGTTTGTGTTATTCTCATTTGTTTTGCTTCAAGATATTTTACTTATGCAGTAAAAAATAATTACTTATTCCTTATTAATTCTACCATCGGTAGAGGAGGGATAATTAAATCAGAAGAAAAATAAAATAAAATAAGGCATATGAAATATCCGAAGAAAAAAAAAAACGTATTTCCTTACTAAAATTAAATCCACTATTATTCATTTTACGCATGAAAGTAATGCAAAGAAAATAACGAGTCTCGTAAAAAAAAAACACTGCACTGACAAAATATTTTCCTGCCGACAACCATCCGCCATTTTAATCGTCGAACTCTAATTTTTAAAAAAACAGACAGTTGTCAGCGCTGCGGCAGTGGGTGCAACATTACATAACAAAAGCCGGTGTGTTTGCGTTATGTTGGCACTGCTATCGGTTACTATCGCAGGATTGATATAGGTAGGTACCAACTTATCTATTAACGAAGTAATGTGATAAAATGAAATCGGTACCTATTTCACTCGATTATATCGAAAATAGTTGATTTTACGACGCTTTGTATAAAAGAATTACCGTTAAGTATGACCTTGGGTGATCGCTATTATAGCCAGCGCGAGATTTCACATAAATTAGGTAAGTAAGTGCAGTTGGTAGCACGGTTTTCTTATAAATTAGGCCATTCGATTGTTTTGTAAGTAAATGCGTATCGCAGTATTATACCGTTCCACTGTGATTTTTTATGGAACGGTATTACAGCGAAACAATTGACTTTGTTTTACATTTTACCTGCAGACATATTTTTATAAGCTTAAGCTTTTTACACAAGATGTTTTTTTTTTCTTGGATTTTTCAAAAGAGACAACCGTCTCTTAGGCGTTTTCAAAAATATTTATAATATTAATGACATAAGTAATTACTTTATTAGGTGACCTAGAAAAATGTTTAGCTTCTTATTTTTCTTGTACAAAATGCATTTTCTTAACTTTTACTCTAAAAATAATCATATTTCAGACTAAGGCCCGTATCACTCAAAACACAAGCGTTGATTTTTAAACTCGATTAAAGTCTTTCGACTGTCACAATTAACATTGTCGGATCTACATTTTTCGATTTTTAAATTTATTGCATTAAAGGTCTTAGAATAAATTATAAAACATGTTCCCGCAAAGATTTGAAGCAGTAAAAAAAAAACGCAAAAATGTAGATCCAACAATGTTAATTGCTACGGTCGTTTTGATTGGTTGAACGAAACTAGTTTTATATCTCCGCTATACTCCGCATCATAACTTTGACGACTCACATAGACAAGAGCTAGACGATACAAAACGTGCCGTAGTGCATTTTTTTGGCCGATGCGATGTCGGCTCATAAGCTCGACTATACTCCATTTGAAATAAGATAAGACATTTAACTAAACCTTTTTTACAGTCCGCTCAACCAATTTTGACTTCTATTACGTTGGCGGCATGACAAATGGCAGCTGCAGTAAACAGTTGGTATTGTAACCACTTTTTTGCTTTTAATGCCGTCCTTATGCCTACGGTATAGAAATCAGAATCGGTTAAACGGACTGTAAAAAAGGTTTGTTTAATTAAATGTCTTATTTCAAATGGAGTATAGCTACAACGTCGAAAATATACACTGTCAGAAATCTAGGCCTATATACCCTAATTTTAAGTACAGACGGCAGCACATCAAGCTACTACAATCTGTCAAATTTATTTAATAGATTTTCAACTTTATCGCTGATCTCTAAGGTTCAAAGTTAATTGGGAAAATTTGACAGTTTCGGGTAGCTTGATGTGCTGGCGTCTGTACTAGAAAGGTAATCTATAGGTGTTTCCAGTGTTCATTACAGATTTAACTCAAGATACCTACAGATTTGAATAGGAAAAGCGTTACCACTCTGTACAGGTTTTTCCACTTATTAACTTCAAACACGCAGGGAAAGCAGTGTCGTAGAAGAGAGGTGGAAAAAGTAAAAAAATAAATGAAAAAACGAGCGAGCCTATAGTCGCATATTATGATATCATAACATCTGACAATTTTAACATCTCACCTTGGTAATAAGCAACATTAAAGGGGCAGGGCCTCGTCAAGGTCGTTTCTGACGGCAAAATATAGCACCGCGCGCGCTCATTGGTCAAATCAAATAGCGCGCGCTTCCCCGGCTTCCTGTTACACACTTCCGTCCCTTTTCACGAAATCACTCCCACAGATTTGATTATTTTGTATTTTTTTCATTTGGATTTTGATTGCAGGAAAGCAAGAGGAAAGATGTTACACATAAAAAAAAACTGGTGGCACTCCGGGAGTGCTGACAGAAGTGGAAACTTGAACAAGATCGCCTTGGTGGAAGAAAAATTCTTGTATAGAAAATTGGTCTAAATAAAGAGGAAAAAAAATAGGTACTTCCAATACCTTTAAAATAAAAATACATGCATAGAACATAGATCCGTAACGTAATATAAATAAAGAGCGCAATCGCGTTTACAAAAATGAGGTGTCGGTAACGGTGTCGCGAGTTCAATTGTTTTTTCCCATCTCAAAAATGCCCAACGCACCTAAAGAAGTTTTCACTTCAATAAAATACGCTATAAGTATATTTATATTTCTTTATTAAAAAAAGGGAAAGGAATTGCATTTTTATATGAGATAATGAGAACCGCTTTTTTCGATATTTCAGAGTTGGTCTTACTAAAACTTTTTTATATTGATGCGTAGATACTGGATACTTTTACCGCATTTAGGTACGATGATATGAATACATAGCCAGTTAGTATTAGACGTAATTTTTATAAGCGATAAAATAATTAGGAACATCACACTCAAAGGCGAGGTGACATTCAAAAACTATGACTCAGATGACTCGAAACTGTGGAAACACTTGTATCTATATACATATCGCGGGTCTCAAACCATAGGGGCGTACATGCAAAAATGCGATTTTTCGTTTTTAGTGCCATTGGATTCTACTATATGCGACACGTAACCTCAATTTTTCTTATAATTTAATATTAATTACTTTTGTAATTAATTACAAAACATTATTTATCGTAAGCTAGACAATCTGAAATTATTTTTAGGCCATATAGCCGTATAGTAGACGTAAGAGCAATAATTATTACTTTTTGGGGCAGTTTTAACGTTCCACAAAGACGTATGCACGTACGACCTTCAATTTTATTATGATCTAAGGGAATTGTGTCGGGCCATAGGGACTTAGCGCATCTACTGTCCATTTCAACATGATCCTGAAGATATTTAGTCATCACTTGCAGACGTAGGTACACACATCTACACATTTTAGTATTGCTGTCTCAAGATTTCGTCAAAATGTGGACGTATAGTCATATCAAGAATACCCAACACGGTCATTCTGCAATGAGCTGCCATATGGAGTAGACGTCAATTTTAATGCTGAATCAATTATCTTTCGTGGGTCCTATCGGCCATCTGTTCTGCGCGCAATATGCCTGCCTACTGCCACTTAAGTTTGGCAATTTTGCAGGCTATGTCGGTTACCTTGGTTCTCCTACAGATCTCTTCATTTCTGATTCGATCACGTAGGGAAACTCCAAGCATGGCTTACTCCTTTGCTCTTAGGATGATTTTCAGCCTTCTATTGAGGCCCATTTTGAGCGTCACGTTTCAGTGCCATAGGTCATCACTGGCAACACGCACTGGTCTAAGACTTTCGTCTTGAGACACTGTGGTATGTGAAACGAGAAAATATAACGCAGTTTCCCGAACGCTCCCCAGTCGAGTCGGACAACGGAGTCGGAGTCGACGATTGACCTCTTTCTCGAAGATCTTCATGAGCTGGCTCTCCCTAATATACAGATCTCTTGCAAAGAACTTGAAGCTCTTGTTCCGCTCTTTATCACGTCTTTAACGTATTAAAGACGTGATAAAGCACAATACTGACCGTAGTCAGTATTAAAGCACCAAAGGTCGCTTTTCAAGAACTTACAGATCCGTCCATTGAGCTACCGGTAGATGTACGCAACGTCTGAAGACTGCAGGATCATCTCACGTCTCTCCTCCATGAGCTGTAAAGTAGATTCAGAGAGCTTCTTGTTTCTATTTTTACGACGGGTTTTGAAAGTCTTAGACCCAACCGTATGAACAGTTTTCACGAACCCATCGTTATAATCGTCCATGGAGCTCCCTAAGCACTTGAAACGATTCTGAAGTTTGAGCTGAAAGCTCTCGGGGTTTTGGATTTGGATCGGTGCTGGATGGAACGTAGACTTCATCAGTCGAGATCTTTCCAGCTTGATATTTAGATTCAATGTACTATTTGCAATTCTTACTATGCGGTGATCACTTCCGGTTTTCAGCGCATTGATGACAGAGACATTATTAAATGTTTGCTTCTTCGTCGACATAATGATGTATCTGTCTTCTTTCTTCTTCTTCGTTGCATCATACTTTCTGAAGAAGGAGTTTCTTATGAAGAGGCCTTCATTCTCCATAAAATTGGCTAGTAGGTGACCCCGGTGGTTCCGATGTCCAACTCCAAATTGACCCACTCGTAGTTCATAATTGTCTCGTTTGCCCAGTTTCGCATTGAAGTCCCCCATAACAACGGTGAAGTGAGTTTTAGAAGCAAACATGGCTCTGAAAATTTTCTCATAGATGGTCTCCACCTCTCCGCGGGGTGTGACGAGGTCGGGGCTAAAACCTGTATTACCTTCAACGAATATCTTGCTAATATTCTGAGTATAAAGTACGCCACCCTGGTCGACACACTCCCTATCTTCAGCACGTTGCTTACAAAGGACTTATGAATGATACGAGGTGCATTCAATAAGTACCTAGCCTCATCGCCAGAGGGCGCTGTACTTTCAAAAGAGTTTTACCACAGTGTAGCACATTCTTTTTTAATTCTTTTTTCAAATTTTCATTCCAATCCCTTCATTTGTTTTAATTTGACAACTTATGGAAGCGAACGTGTCGATCGGTTTTACAAAAATGGAAAAAGAGCAATATCGTTCGGTGATTCGATTCCTATTTTTGGAAGGGAAAACGCGCATCGAAATCAAAGAGCGCTTGGATGCTGTGTACGGTGACTCTTCTCCATCGATGGCCACCGTCAAGAATTGGTTCAACGAGTTTGCACGTGGCCGTACGTCGGTTTTTGATAAACCACGTCCAGGTGCACCGAAAACAGCTGCTACGGAGGAAAACATTAAAAAAATCCATGATCTCGTATTGGCAGATCGCCGATTGAAGGTTCGGGAGCTAGCTGAGACTGTAGGCATTTCAGAAGGAACAGTGCATCATATTCTTCACGAGGAACTCGGCATGAGAAAGCTGTCGGCGCGATGGGTGCCGCGTTTACTCACACCAGAAAACAAGCGCAACCGTGAGACCACATCGGAGACGTGTTTGGCGCTGTTTAAGCGGAATCCAGCGGAGTTTTTGCGTCGTTTTGTGACCGTCGATGAAACCTGGATCCACTGGTACACACCAGAGACCAAGGAGCAATCAAAACAATGGATCCAGACCGGGGAACGTGCTCCAAAGAAGGCGAAAACTGTAAAATCGGCCGGAAAAGTTATGGCCACCGTTTTCTGGGATTCACAAGGTGTGATCTACATCGATTACCTCGAGAAGGGTAAAACAATTACAGGGCTTTACTATGCCGATTTATTGGGCCGATTCGACGCCGAATTAAAGAAAAAACGACCCCATCTGGCGAAGAAAAAAGTGCTGTTTCACCACGACAACGCACCGGTTCACACGTCTGCCGTTGCCATGGCCAAATTGGTCGAATTACGCTACGAATTGCTGCCCCATCCACCGTATTCTCCAGATTTGGCCCCTTGTAACTTCTTTCTGTTTCCTAATCTGAAAAAATCACTCGCCGGGAATAGATATGGATCGAATGAGGAGGTCATCGCCGCCACGGAGGCCTATTTTGCAGAGTTTGACAAAAACTATTTTTCGGACGGGTTAAAAAAGTTGGAGCATCGCTGGGCTAAGTGTATCGAACTAAAAGGAGACTATGTTGAAAAATAAATTGCCACTTTTCCAAAATTTTCGTTTACTTTTTGTAGGCTAAGTATTTATTGAATGACCCTCGTAAACCCGACATCACCTTGAGACTGCTGATCGCCCTCCCGGAAATAGAGTAGGTTCCCGGATTTGAGTCCTCCCCCTCTCTTCGGACATCAGATAACCCAAATACCCGATCGTAACCTGCTCAATTCTTCCTCGAGTTCGGTGATCTTCTCGTCCGTCCAGTGTTTAAGTATTTTGTATGTTGCCACGGCCAATTTTCGGTGATTGTGATAATGTATCAATCAATAATGAGCTCAGTTTTGTATGTTTGTGTTTTTATATCATTTAAAATAATTTTGTTCAGATTTATGATTTTTTACATTTTTATATGCTTATTTTTTGTTCTTATTCACACTGAAAAAAATTGTAATTACTACCATTTGTTCTTTTTTTTCTACATTGTAGAACAAAAATGGTCTATACTTCCACTTAGAATTCAAACACCTCTCAGTATTAATGACAAGCCAGACAGGCGTATAAATTATTAAAATCACAGAAATAACATTAATTTTGATGGTTTCTCATTCTTTAATTACAATATTTTAAATCACCAACTAAGTTCAAATAAATATTGGTATAATTATTAATAATTTAAGGAAAAAAGTTTTACGTCCATAAATTCCAAGCATTTTTGGGGGAATTTTGATGGAGTTTTACCGTATTTCCGTTATGCCAAATAGACGTAAAAACCAAAAGCTGGTGTTATAGAGGAAATACCTTAAAATCAAGCATCCCATATGAACTGAACTGTAAATATATGGCCACATGCAAAAACACAATAAGCTGGCTCAATCACAAAAAAAGTTATTCAGTTTTTTGTCTCTCCTGAAAAGTAACGGTTTTGTGGATACGCCCCTATGGTTTGAGACCCGCGAATACCTCCAAAATTAGAACCCATGAATCATTTATAAATTGCTAGGCATTCTCCAGATAAATTATTTTACATAAAATATTATGTTTATAACTTTAAAAGGGTAAAATATTTATCTAATGTAAGTAACATATAGTTTTTTTTAATAAGTAGCATTATTTATTTACGTTTCTTTTTAAACTTATACAATTTTTTTTTTGGTAAATGTCATTTTGAAAATTCCGAAAAAAAAGAAAAATATATCGTTTTAACGGTAAAAATACTCCAGAAAATAAAAAGAAAAACAAAATATAGGTACCCATTTAAACTCTCCGACTGCCCGACTGTATAATTGCATATCAAATCTCTTTAGGTACAAGTGAACTAAATCCATTACTCGACCGTGAACAAGAAGGAAAATATATTATTTATAAAGTAAACTTTTTTTAAAAAAAATCTAAACCTTTTTTAAATTTTGTAAGTAATTGTTATTTTGACAATTAGAAAAAAAAAATACTTTGACGATCCCCAGAAAACCCAAAAAATACACAATGAAATTCTCCCACTGCCAATGCACTGTATAATAAAATTGCATATCAAATCTCTTCACAAGTGAACTAAATCCGTTAGTTCGTACGCGAACGTCCCTGACCGATCGCACGGCACTTAGCGTTGAATCACCGACCTACGAGTATTCACGTTGGCTTCATAACTCAATCAGTTTAACAACTAATTTAACTTTACAATACTATTTATAATCTGTCCTAGTTCATTTGACAATTTAAAAGAACACAATTTCTGTTACAAATTATAGTTTCTACGACTTTTTTGGGCTTGAATTAAAATAGGGTGTATAAAATAATAAGAAAAAAACTATTTTGTTGGACTTTCATTGAGCTACTGTAGATTGTGGAACAAAAACCCTTTATTGCAATAAAAACGCATATTTCATATTTTTTCCTTTAGTTATCAACAGTAAAAACCACTTTAATGTCTGTACAAGACAAAAAACAACTAAGTATTTTTGTATAATTAACATAAGTATAAAAGAAAAAACTTGTATTTCTCAGAAATGTAGTCACAATAATTTTACTTTATATTTTATTATACCTAAGTAAATTATAACGTATTAGTAATAATTTAATAAACCTAACTAAATCATAAAGTTTTTATTGGTCAACACTGGTTTTGTGAAATGTGAATCACCCTCCGCAAATATGTATTGGCATCAAAATCTTGTTCCATGATCCATTTAGTTTTTGGTTATAAAAACTGATCGGTCGGATGTAGGTTATTTGAATATTGGAACATTTTGTATTCAGGTTTCTACGTGTGGGTTTTTAGTTTGGGATTTTACTGTGCAAGCTGTAATTGTTATTTATGATAATATCTAGCATAGACACTGCAGAGGAGGTAAGAATCTATCTACAGTATAGGTACCTATTTTAAAGATAAAGGTGTTTTGATTTTTTTATACTTATTTTTATTTTATTATTTTGCATGCAATTAATACAATTATTCTGTATAGCTAAACATGTGGACATTGTATCAAACCAGACTGTAACAACTTAATACCATGTTTAATGATCAAAGTTTTTAAGGCAAATAAAGACGTATCTTGAATGAGAATAGAAAAAAGGTTTTGAGAAAAAAGAAAAACACAGTGGCACTCCGGGAGTGCCGACACAAGTAAAAACTTGAATAAGATCGCCTTGGTGGAAGAAAAATACTTGTACAGATCATTGGTCCGTAACCTTATCGAAATAAAGAGCACAATCGCATTTACAAAAAAAAAAAAACTTCCAAAACCTTTAAAGTAAAAATACTTACATAGAACATTGATCCGTAACGTAATATAAATAAAGAGTAAAATCGCGTTAAAAAAAAGGAGGTGTACGTAACAGTGTCGCGAGTTCAATTGTTTTTTCCCATCTCAAAATGCCCAACTCGCCTAAAGAAGTTTTCACTTCAAAAAAAAAAAAACGTAGAAAAACCATTTTACATAGATAATCGAAAACTTATAACATTTCTGCACTACTCAGTATATAATTTATCCTGTAGCTTCTACCTATCGAAATACTTAAGATTCAGTACAGCATTAATTATGAATTATAATAACAATTATATTCTACATAAATGTAAAATAATGTTAATAATCGAAAACTGGAACATTTACCACGAAACGGTAAAACCAGTCTCCCCTGAAACAAGATGTCGGACATGATTCGGTTTGCATAAAATCTGTTTTGCATATTTGTTGAATTATTTAATTAAAAGAATAACTCTTGTTACAAAGTTTTATTTAAATAGCAACTTCGGATTATGTTTAAGGAAGATTTATCGACAAACTTATGTGAGGTAAAGGCACCGTTTAAGGCCCACTTAATTTTAAATCACTGTAAATTAAATAAATAAAGAAGTTAAACAACTGTTTTAAATATATATAAAGTGTTTATTAAAAAAAAAATATGTACGATCGCAATAGAGAAAAATCTTTTTTTTATACATAGTCAATGGGTCATCTTAGGAACCTAGTAGCGCAAGAAAGCCCGTTATGAATTAAAGAATAATATGTATTTACTATCAGCCTAGCAAATTTTAAAATAAAATAAATAGGTTAATATGCAGTTTTATTTAAAATTTAGTTTTTTAAGTTAATTAATCAGTCAAAAATTTGGCCTTGGGCTTTCTTATACAAACTTGGAATGGCTCTAAAACAAAAAATCAACGCTTAAATTAATAATGGCACATATTTTGAGATCCATCTCCCTTGTTCGTAAATAAATAATACTAATTATATTCTCTAACAGGTTATACATTTTCAAATGCAGGCCATTTTAGGAATATTGAAAACTATTTTTAATAAAAAGGAACTAAAATGTACAGTGTATAAAAAGTTATAGAAAAAAATCGCTCTATTGACTTTCTGACTACTGGCCTCGTGGTTTTTTCACAGTTGGTGTCATTTTGTTGAATACCACCCTATGGAAAAAAAATTACGATGAAAATTTTTATTCTTACCCACAACAATACATTATTCAATATGATAATCTGATAATTAACTGTGGTCGTAATTTTAACTGTTAAAGCAAAATATCATTTGAATTTTAATTTTTTGTCTTATGCAAATTTAATAAAAGGATTAGACAATAAAAAAAAACTAACTAAATATTATTCTCAATTTATTTCATACCAGATGTAATATTCTATGGTCCAAACAAAGCCCGGGTCTTCTTTGGGGATCATTTATGGAACTTGCCATATGGCAGTAAAAAATCATGTTAATAATGAAATGACACCAATAAAATACTAAAACTAACCTTGAATTAAATGTTGACACTTAGTAATAAGATTTATTAAGATGAAACGCGATATTACTGTATTTTGATATAAAAAGGAATAATACTTACGTGAGTGATGTTGGTATGGTAGGGAGCAGTGGTGGCTCAGTGGTAACGGCCGCAACTTATGAGTTGTAGGTCATAGGTTCGAACCCAGACAGGCGCTTTACTTTGTGTAAATTATTTCATCACCACTGCTCTCAAAACGGTGAAGGAAAACATCGTGAGGAAACCGGCATGTCCTAGAACCGAAAATTCGAAGACATGTGACATCTACCAACCCGCACTGGGCCCGCGTGGTGGATTACGGCCCACTCCCTCTCACAGAGAGGAGGCCTGTGTCCCAGCAGTGGGAACATCTATTGGCTGATGATGATGATGAGTGATGTTATGATACGTGCATTGCTGTGACGCGTCACTGACAACTGTGTTCAAAATCGCCGCGCGCGATTGTTATGATGACCTTTGCTTTTTGTTTAAAAATGCATTCACAAGATTCCCGTAATTTTTTTCTCTGGTCACCCTAACTTAACTATTTTTAATGAGGGCAATGATAGGAGGTGGGCCTTATACGGTGCCTGTGGATAGCATTATGGTAGCTTTACGAAAAAAAAAAAAAAAACTAATTAAGTAATTACAATGTTTTATAACTAAATAATGACTAATAAAAACTGTGTGCTATCAGGAAAAAGATATTAAAAATGTAAAGTCAGAATAACTGAGTAATTTTGGTATAATTTAAAATAAAATCCAAGTTAAAGGAAAAACTTAAAAACACGTATACTAAAAGATCAATACTAAAATTATCTTTAAAACGGTGAAGGTTTAAAAATACGCTTGACAGATTTTGCGTGATTCTCAGTCTTTCATCAGCGTCAGACATAACTTTACAAATTAATTTCACTATGTAATATAAACATAACCTAAAATATTCTTATATTAAGTTATTAAAAAAATGCTCTAATTTAATATATTATATTTTTGCCTACACCCATTCTATAAAACCTCTTTAAAAGTTTCTGAAACAGTTAGCTTATTGGCAACATTATAACAGCCAGTATCATTGTAACCATTACATCATCCCAACGAGTGTTATAATGTTGTACTAAATTTCATTACGCAACTCGTTTCAATAGATAGATAGAATATTCTTTATTATGTACACCATAAAAATTACAGACATTAATATAGTCAAACATCAATCAATGTTCAAACGGGGGACAGCAGCACCCGCTGCACGCATGTGTGTGTGATGTGCTGCTGCAGGCGATATACATACGTGGACTTGTACTGAATTTCGTGGGAATTTCTTTATTCTTGATCTTGAATTACAAACACCCAATGGTTTATGAAACTTTTATAGAGGATTCATATCAAGGGTGTAGATAAAGTCTTGTATGCAACTGTTATAATTAGGTATTAAAACAATCATTAACATTACTCGTTTAGACGTGATCTTCAGTATAAAATCATTAAAAGTCGGGTATCGGGAGCGAGTATACTGCCACTAACCGGGCACGATTCAAGACTCCACTGGCTGCTACTGAGAAATATATCAATTACCTACTTTGCTAGACCTGGGGTGTAAACCAAGGACTCCAAGGTTAGCAGCCTCGCTTCCGACATGAAGCTATATACGAGGCGATATAGTCCATATCTATACTAATATTATAAAGAGGAAAGATTTGTATTTTTGTATGTAACGAATAAACTTAAAAACTACTGGACCGATTTGAAAAATTCTTTCAGCAATGGATAGCTACATTATCAGCGAGTAACATAGGCTATATTTTACCCCCGTACTCACACGGGAACGGGAACTACGCGGGTGAAACCGCGTGACGTCCGCTATTATTATTTATAAATGTCATGTTTGCCTGCCAATCAGCCCTGCTAGCAATCTTGCTGGCAAGTTAATCAGTTAATTATGCAGTTAGATTTTCGAATAGCTGGTACTCATTCTTTTGGCGACATTACTGTCTTACACAGAATGTATCCGATAAGGTTTAACGCTTCTAACGTGCACGTCTTTCTACATTGTTCTCACATGTATAATTTCAACATGAATGATGTAACCAATTTATTGCATAATTTTTTTTATTTAAAAGAGTTTCCGTGAAGTTTCTTGCCCGTTCTTCTCCATAGATACCTACTACGCTTTGGAATGGGCAACTAGCTTCATTATTTCTGACTGACCGACTCCTTGACAATTCAAAAGTGCCTGTAAATGGTTTGAGTTTTGACGTGGTGGTTATATATCAGATTCTAAGCCTGTTACAAAAATAATACGTCGATCGAGCAGCTTCACCTTGACCGACATATTTTCGGGGGCTGCAGTTGAAGCAAAAGGGCGCGGACGTGGGTCTTCGTTAAAAGTCATAAGCGTCCAGTCAGCAGCGTAAGTTGGAAACATGTGTTGACCCAGATGGGAAATAAATAAATCCAATTTTTTCGAAAGAGAACTGATTACAAATACATTTTAGGTGGACAAAAATTACTTTACTATACATGTATGAGTACCTACTATGCTTTCAAGAAGAACACTGACTGTTATAAATAACACGAATTTCTAACAGGTATAAAGTAAAGACCAAAAATTTAAAACTAAAAAAAAAAAAAACTGCCATAAAGCTTCGTAACGGAAATCATTAAGAATAACCCAACCTTCGCGGAGGTCGTGCATTTAAAATATTAAAATCTTTTTTTTTGTATTATCGTCATGCCAAAATGGCGTAATGTCATTTCCAAAGACAATAGCGAATTGGTAATTAGTTTATTTGATAACAAATTGTTTTAACGACTTGTGTAAACTAAGGACGTAAATAGATTTCTTTGGCATTGAAACGGTGATGTAATTGTAAACTTTATTTCGACGTATTGTTTCGTCTAGCAAAACCGTTCCAAAATATGTATCTAGATGAGGAGGCTCCCTAAATTGTATGTTAATTTGCGTTAATATTCTGAAAAGTTACGCATACAATCAAAACGGAACTTTAGTATATATGATTTATTAGATCTTTTTCTTTCCATAAATAAGACAGTTGTTCAGTACAATTGTAACATTTTCGCTCAATTCATTTTTTATTCGAAAATCATGTCTCTTTTAAAGATTATTTGAAACAATAACAAGATAACTCTGCTTTTATGTCTAAAATAATTATTGACAGTAAGAAAATATAGTTTATTTTCCAGATATAAGATATTTTTTCTCTAGATCAATTATTATTTTAGTTATAAACGAAATAAGAATTGAGACTTAAGACATGTAGTTCCGTGCTCGAACACGACCAAAGTGCGCACGCAATATTCAACTTTGTTACTGATGAGTTAGCGTTTACCACATAGTGGAGTGGTGGAGTGCATGGGGGCGGAGTTTGCGTGGAAATTATGCTTGGAGTGCACCTGTACCCTAATTGCGTAATGCAACACAACCACAATCTGTTTCGATTTGAAACAGATTGCTAATCCATTGCGTCATAAGTTGGAAAAAAAAATCTGCTCAACAACGTAAATAACGCAATGAATGTTGTTGAACTGTCAAAATGAAACAAATTAGGCAAAATTGTTTACGAAAATAAGTTACGCAATTAGGGTACTGGTCAGAAGGATGGAAGGAGACTATAGCGCTAAAAGGTTCTTTTGGCGCGTGGTCAAAATCAGAACTAACGTCGCCATCTTGTTTTTCAATAAAGGAGATGTCCGCTTTTTGTAGGGACGTTGGTTTTTTATTCCGAGAAAAATCTAACCAGCATCAAACTACATCTAAATCAAAACGACAAAATATGGAACTAGGAACCTCTGAAATAATATTTTTAGACCCCTCCATTTAAGGGAAAAATTATAAACTATTTAAAGTACAAATATTTTATTTGTTGATGGCAACTATGACAAATATGATATAAATTGACACATGGTACAGTCATTACTGTCAATCAATTGACAGTGATGACAGTAACATGTGTCAATTTTGACAAGCTTACTATTTGAATATGTCAATATGACATGAATTGACACATAGTGTCAATTTTGACAAGCTTACTATTTTATGGGGTGTGTTCACTATATTATCCTCGATAATTTGAAAGGTTTGTTCGTTTTAGGAGTAAATTCTTACTAAAATAAAATGCACAAATCCTTACCAACAACCAAAAGATCCTTGTAGACATACAAGGTGTAGGTAATTGAATTAATTGAAAACCTGAAAAGTGACCGTTGAATTCATTATTATGAACAATTTTTACTAAGGGACCAACCCCGAGATCGCGAAGCTTTCTTTTTTTGCTAGGGCATCTCGTAGTTGACCTCTGAGATCATGAATACTTAACCGGGCTTTCCTGTGGGTGCCTTAAGCTACTACACTTAAAACCTCCAGCCAGGGGTTATTCAACTATTCTAATTAAAACTAGGTGAACGCTCGCTAAGGGCACCCCCTGTGGGGTACGAATCTCGGCTTAGGGCGTCAACCGGAGGGAGGACATCAAGTATGGTACGGGCTGGATCAAAGTTTTGATCATAATTATTAGTCGGGGAATTTAAAGTTCAGGCTCAGCTGCAACAACTGCTGGCACCTCGTTATCGAGCAAGGGTCGGGGGGGAGTATCATTCACTCGGGGACGCGGTCGCGATCGCAAAGGACCTCGGCGGCGAGGTCGGAATGACGGGAGGCGTCTGTTTTTGTACACTGTGCTGGTTTCTCTACTGCTCTCCTGGAGGAGGGTAACGGGGTCGTCAGGGGTCGGTAAGGATTCGCTTAAGGCGGCGAGTTCGATTGATACTAGATAACTAGCAGCCTCGACAACTAGAGGGTTGCGATGTTTGGCGGCAGTCTCGAAGTAACATTTTTCGAGTCAAGTGAACTTTATGTATGGACCAATTATGAACAATTTTTACTAAGGCACCAACCCCGAAATCGCGAAAAAACTCTTCTATTCCATATTTTTTTTCGAGATAAGTGAATAAAAATTTATGGACCAGATTTTTTTTCGCGATTTTTTATGTAAGTATTTATGACCAAGGACTGTGTGTCTAAAATTAACTGCATCAGTAATGAAAAGCCTTGCCTTGAAACTCTAACAATCATTTAAAGACCTATTTCACTCAACTGTCTCATAGTCTGGAGGCCTCTGGACAACAATAAAACGAGTTTGGCTGGAAGCGCTGAACATTTATTTCATTGCTATCGGCACAGATAACGCCTGCAGCAGCAAAAGCGGTGACACAACGATGCCACAAAATGTCGCGAAGAGGTTCTCAGTTCGGCAAACATCTTTGTGAATGTAATGGCGGCGCTGCTCGTAAAGGGAACTGTCAAAAGCCTGTCAAAGTCAGTTCATGTCATCTTAGTTCTCTATTTTGCTAGATTCATTGAATTTCATGTCGCACTAGTTTTAGATTACCTTTTACTAATTTGCAAATGTAAAATATTGAAAGCTTTTTTTAATTGATTCAAATATTTGGTAGTGAAGTCATGCGTCAGCTTAAGAGCGTACCGACCATTTGCCTTTGTCTCTGTCTTTTTCTTTACGTGTAAAGAGTAAAGAAAATAACCACACTTTTTCAATGTTTTTCGTTGTTATTTTTATCATATTGCTCTTAAATAAAAAACTAACGCGCAAAAACGCTGGAGTCATCTATGAACTTTATTTTAGAAAATTAATCATAATATGAATTTACTTATTTATATAAAAAAGTAGCAAAATAGAGGAAAAAATACTCGATAAGAAGTAACTGCGAATTTATTCTATCGAGCCAACTTTATCAAATCGTGTTTCCATCGCGGATGATGTCTAGTATATATCCCCAATAATACCAATTTATTTTCATACATTTTAATTTAACTGTTTACTACTTCAAATAAGCTTAATAGAAACATGTTTGTGTACATAAAAAGCTCGGTACCCTCTTAAATAATTGGTTCGTGTTGTTATTTATTATTTTGTCCAAATCACAACAGCTAACATGAGATAGGCGACAGTAAGAGTACTCTACTTTCGACACCAATCTACTTCTTTAATATATGTCCATTAAAATTAGTTCCGATTACATCGAACAGTTCCAAGTAGTATCTAGTTGTGAAAACGTAGGTACTAAACGTTAATACTGTCCACCGTCCGCCCATACCTAGTAACACTGTTATTTGAAAGTATTGTAAAAGCCAATCATTTTTAAAAGAATAACCGTGGAGTTTCTTGCCGGCTCTTCTCCATAGGAAGCGACCAATTGGAACCGTGCACCTAGCTTCTGACGTTTCATAAGTGCCCGTGTAGGTTTATGTGATAAAAAAAAAAAAACGAATTTTGAATAAAATCAAGTCTTTATGTAACAGTGTTACACTAATCGAGTTTTAATGATTTTATACTGAAGATCACGTCTAAACGAGTATGATTTGGAAAAAATATATGTTAAATAAGAGCATTTTATCAATTCTGTGAATATTTTGTCTAACGTGGATAAAAAACTGAGAGTCACGTAAAAACTATCAAGCGTATTTTTCTGAAACCTTCACCATTTTAAAGATAATTTAAGTATGTATCTTTTAGTATACGTGTTTTATTAGAATACCTTTTGTTTTACGTGTAATAAATTAATATTGCGTCTAATTTGATACAGCGCTCCTTGATGGGCGAGTCCTATTACTTGGCTTGACGTACGACGCGTTGCGTGAGCTCAGTACAGAACACGCAAGCTAACCACTCAAGATCGCTGGCATATGTCGGCGTCTTAAGGTATTGGATATTGCTATCAAGAGTTTCTCAGTAGCAGCCCGGAGCCTGAATTTGTGTCCAGTTGATGGCAATAGGCTCGCCCCCATGTATGGAACTTAAACATAACTGGCGAAATGTGGATGTCCTACGGGTGGGTATACCTCTGCCTAACCCTTCGGGATTTACAGGTGTGATGTTTTGTTTTTATGTTACGTTTATGCTAAAGTGTATACTTTTTGAGGAATCATCTCAGCGTACGAATGCACTTGTAACATCAGCATCACGAGGCCTTCACGTCGAGTGCTTGAAGGACGTCTGCGAATCTCTTCTAATTTTTATGATGGGAAATATTCTTGGAAAATTGTTTTAAGCTTTGAGAAATATTTTTAGATAAATATTTTTTCCGGTTTGTGTAGCTGATGTAGAAGAGAATATTTCTTAGAAAATAATACTAGATACTTTGGGTTCAAAGTATTTCTCGTGTATTCTGGATGCGTTTAGATACCGACACAAATCTGTAGGCCACATTAAAGTATTTTCACTACTCTTGCTCAAAAAGTCCGTCATTGTAGCGTACCAGAGCGGGGAAAAAATAGCATATCTTGCTCTAGGGGAAAAAACTAGCTTTTAACTACCGCATATCGGGATAAAAAGTTTCCTTCTAAATTCAGATTGAACAAATTGTTTTTTTTTAAATAAAATAAACTATTTAATATTGTTTTGGATTATTTTATTTTCTCGCAATCGTAGAGAAAATCAGAGTGTAACAACACAAGGCGCTAAACGCTCGGTTTCTATTTTCGCTAAAGCTCGGGAGTAAAACTACCTCGATAGAATGGGTTATTTTAGCCCCTCGTATAACAATCTACTATTGTATCATGCAGGTATTGAAAAATAAACCCATCTTAGTGCAAAAATCCAATCGGTCACCCACTGCGTCAACCGTCAATCAAATGGGTTTATCTTGTACTAGCGACCCGCCCCGGTTTCGCACGGGTATAAACCGGGTTATTATACATATAAACCTTCCTCTTCAATCACTCTATCTATTAAAAAAAACCGCATCAAAATCCGTTGCGTAGTTTTAAAGATTTAAGCATACATAGGGATATAGGGACAGAGAAAGCGACTTTGTTTTATACTATGTAGTGATATTGATAACAAAAAAATAACATAAATTCATTCGGTTGACAACTTCATAATATTTATAAATATATTATTATAATTAAGTAGCTATGCTAACAAAAATCACAAAATTCTATTTTGAGTATGACATTCTAAATATGAAATAACAAAATGGCGCCCGAATCCGCGTCACGCTACCTAATCAAGAAAACGAACCGCACAACGTAGGTATACAAACAATACTTGTACAAACGGCTACACATCAAGCTATACAGTTCCAGTTTATGCTGATCTCGCATTGTGTAGGATTTTCGTACAATGCGAGTTCAGCTAATACTGGAAACGCATAGCTTGATGTGTAGCCGTGTGTACTTACCTATCGCTACAAAAATTCTTTTCGTTATCACTGAATATACATTAACCAGCTTCTACCCGGGACTTCGTTTGAGTGAAATTTCTTGTTCCCCGACCCACTGCGTCGCGTTGCATCGCATCGTCCGCCCGCGCTAAACGTTCTTACTTTTTTTTCTTTTGTGCTCGTCTCCTAAGGGTCGTAGCGTGATGTTAAATAGCATTATAACCTTCCTTAAGAATTTTGTTGCAGCTCCCGTCATTCCGACCTCGCCGCCGAGGTCCTTTGCGATCGCGACCGCGTCCCCGAGTGAATGATACTCCCCCCCGACCCTTGCTCGATAGCGAGGTGCCAGCAGTTGTTGCAGCTGAGCACGTAACTTTAAATTCCCCGACTAATAATCATGATCAAAACTTTGATCCAGCCCGTCCCATCTTTGATGTCCTCCCTGCGGTTGACGCCTTAAGCCGAGGTTCGTACCCCACAGGGGGTGCCCTTAGCGAGCGTTCACCTAGTTTTAATTAGCATAGTTGAATAACCCCTGGCTGGAGGTTTTAAGTGTAGCAGCTTAAGGCATCCACAGGATTGACCGCTTAAATAGTCATAGCCTCAGAGGTCAGCTATGAGATGTCCAACAGAAAAAAAAAAAACCTTAAGAATTGCGCTATCAAATGCAAAAATATTTTTCAAAGATTAGCGCGTATAAACAAACAAAGAAACTCTACAGCTTTATTATATTAAAATATTATAATTGAAGGTTATACACCGTGACATTTGAGTCGTCTTACAAAAGCAGCTCACTTCATGTCAATGGACACTAACCATTCATTTTAAAAAATTGATATACACCGTGACACTTTAGTCGTCTTACAAAGGGCCACTTAATGTACCCGGCATAAAACACCTCTAGAAGCAATTAAAAAATTTGTTATAATATATATTTTATTTATTTATTTGCTAACATGTAAAACAATGGTTAGTAGACGTGCATTAAAATTTCATGACACATTATTAAGACATGCACCTTGTAAGGGCGCTGCAAATGTTTACATAACAAATAATTAAATTACACAATTAATATATAATTATTACAATCCACTACATTTTAATAAACATTAATTAATTGATTGAAAGCATGTTTTGTAGTCATTGGATACATGAAGTGGGCTGCTTTTGTAAGACGACTAAAATGTCACGGTGTATAGTATAGATGTCATATTTGTTTGAATGAATAATATTATGTATTTTGTACCTTTGTATTGTATCGATTGGTTACGGTTCTGGTAATGACTACATTGAACAAACAGTCGGGTTGTGAAAACAGCAGCTGCTTTATGGTTACAAAAAAAAAAAAGTTTTTTTTTTCTTCGAAATACGCAGTATCATTCTGCAATTAGTGTCGAAAATGTTTTTTGTTTAAAAACTACGTAATTAACGTTTTTATTTATTATTTAATAAAATAATTAAAATGTCAGTAGTCGTGTGTCTGGTGATAATTTTTTGATTCACAGAAACAAAAACAATTAAATATCATTTATAAAAAAAAATAGTAATTCAAAGTTTAAATGCAATGTGTATAAAATTTAAATATTTCTAAAACGATTCTTTCCCTGTAGTTTTCCCCATATATTATTTAAACAACAAAGTTTTGATAGTATTTATGTATATTCTTTGCCGTTAAAGCATTTCCAACTAATGACATGATGAACTCTAATACTTACATATTTTGCAATACCAACATCAATTTACTTTGGCATCACTACATAATGTGTTGTGGTTAAAACACATTATAACTTTCTGAGCAACAATATAAAGCTATTAATTCCGCAATTTGTCTGGCAGTTCGATACAGAAAAAAAACTATTGATTGGATTTTTAACGATTCTACACGGGAAATAAACCAAGTCATCAAAAATATATTTAGATTATTTAAATAACAGCGCTATCGTACGTCTACGGAGTAAGCAGAAGCTAATGTTGTATGAATCATGATTAAAATGGCATACGATAAGCTAGAAACTGCTATCAATTTCATAGGCAAAGTGTTGACAAGGATAAAAAAACTATTGCAAAACACAGCCATTTTGTTGATCAGCATGAAGATAAAAACAACTAGAAACAGTCTGCTAAAGATCCGGAAGATACGAGGAAATTCTATAAAGGAAAACAAACTTTAAAGACGTGAATTCTAGGGTTTTTCATACATTCAACAACGTTTTTGGTCAAACATTTCTGTTTTTAATGCTAATACATATATTACCAATACTCCCAAACCGGTGAAGGAAAACATCGTGCGGTAACCGGCATATCCTAGAACCATAATGTCGAAGACGTGTGACATCTACCAACCCGCACTGGATCCGCGTGGTAGATTACAGCCCACTCCCTCTAGAAGAGAGGAGGCCTCTGTCCCAGCAATGGGAACATTATAGACTGATTATGCAAAGGCAATCATACACTATTTAGTCCCATAATTGTCAATACATACTTGATAAAGATCCTTTCTAAGTTACTATACCCCTAGGCAGAAATCGTGTTTTTTACAATGATTCTCCCTTTTGATTAATTTAATATACGAGGCATTTAAACAAGTAACAGAAGAGGAGGAAATTCTAAGTATCGAGATAGGACGCAAACTCGCTATAAATGCATCAGTATATTAAAAATCAATATGCAGCACCAAGTTGCTAAACGGAAGCTTTCAAACCAATGTGGTTCTCTAGTTTCCGAAGAGAATTTAATTGAAATTACACAGAGATGGTTTTTATGAAATGTTTTCTTGTAAAATTTTTTGCCTGTTATAATTAACTCCTGCCTTTGATAGAGTCTGTCCATTCTTGCGTATAGGTTTTATAATAATGCAACAAGCAAACTTAAAAACAGAAATATTTTGTTTTTTAGTAATTTTGGGCCAATTTTATAAATACAGACTGTACGTTACATTTAGCGATTCTTGCATCTGAATGGTGTCTTCTACAATAGTGTCCTTTGCATAAACATTTCCTTCTAAATGTATTCTTACTTCTGAATCGGCTTTGAATCTCTGATATAATTAAATTTCCAGTAACCATCTTCAGATTTCAGACACAGAATTGTATTTAACAGTAAAACTAGATCTGCAGTCACGATTTCCATTTAACGGTCACTACTCGCAATAATGTTCGCTGAATTATATTAGAATCTTCATGTTTCCGTTTTGAAATTAATCGTTTTGAAACTGTGCTTTTTAATTGCTTAGAAAAACATTGAACAGCTTCTCTGGATCATAATATATGGGTTGTTTTTCTTAACTCCAAAATCATATTTCCTAAACATGAATTATTGCTAATCGTAATTGAACATGACAATCTTCAATTTTACAGTACCTATTGAAATAGAGATATTAGTTGTTCCTATATCCAGTATACCAAACACTAGATAGCCTAGAATCCTAGATAATGTTACATTATTATCTACGGTACCTACTAGCAAACTGTCATTGAAGCTAATAAGTATAGTTTACGTATAATAACCGTCACACACAGATGTACAGGGAAATTATAGACTTCCTTTAAGGGTTTTCCGGAGGGTGAAACAGATATCCAAGTATTGTCCATCGTCCCTTTTCTAATTACTGTATAATATTTAGTAAAATGTGGTAAGGGGAACGACTAACAAGCCAATCAGGCAATTATAGCCAGGGATATTGGCAAGTCCTTTGAAGAACGACGGTAAGCAATTTAATTGAACTATTTTATTTACGTCACAATCAATGGATAACTGAAAACTTTAATGAAGTTCTTGACATATTTCCCATTTATAAATTCAGTACAAATGAGCATCTTCAAGGCTCCTCTGTCCCCTGGGTTTTGCAATCAATAATAAATTATACACATAGTTAGTACTTATCTATTTACGTCTATCAAGCTGGACTTTTAACTTATATTGGAGTTTGAAAATAGGGTTTTATTGATTAAGGTTCTAAGTACAATTCTAACTAGGTTAATTTTTAATTAACACTTTGTAAATGTCTAAAAGGAAAATACGGCAGTGCTTTTTACAGGTTTTTTGTGATATTCAATTATTTTTTTATAATAATCTACAAGGTTTATCCTCAATCCGATTTTTTCACTCACTAGTGAAACTCTTCAGCTAGTCAGACATTTTTATCGTGGCTACTACTTTAAATTTTCTATACAGACTTATCCAAAACTCATAACACGATTTGCTTATAACCCACCTTTAATTTTATGATGTCTCATACAAGGTATATTGTTTCATTGCTACAGAAAAGATAAACTTAACTAGTCATTGAACCAGCAATGAACCTTGAAGTGATGAATTTGGAACATTGTGTGATAAGAACTCCATTACTCGACTTGAGAGTACATACAAATGGCATTTTAGACAAAGTCAGAACAAATTACTGGAAGTGATTAGTTAATAGTAACCTACTTACATTCTCAAGAAGTTATAAGCTACAAATGTCAAATGCAGTCGTAGTTAACTAGGGCCACTTATGACTCGTAAAAGCCATATAAGACGTTAAAAATATTATACTTCTAACAAAACGCAATCTAGATTCGCTAGCAACATAACGGTTTTACATATTGAGTGTAAAGCGTGAGAATATAAAAATAACACCGCATTTTCTTTTTATTTCTTCATTAAGATGTGACAAAGGAAGGTCTTCTATTTCTGTAGAAATTTGTTAAAATATATATCGACGGTTAAAAGGCTAATTGATCTAAGTGACATTTTGTAAAACTTGCAGGAGGATGGATTATAGTTATTTTTTTAAATTTTTTTTTTTATAAAAAAACAACTATTTGATAGACTTTTATTTATTTAAATCAATCAATCATAATAAGATCTTATTATGATTTAAAAAAATATAACTAATCCGTTCTCCTGCAAGTTTTACAAAATGTCGCTTAGGTCAATTAGCCTTTCAACCGTCGATATATAACAGTTATCCAATTCAACGAGGTAAATTGAGGAGCTAAAAGATATCTAGAAGTCTTTTCAGTATTCTGCCAGAGCGAGGGAATGTCTGAAATTAGCACGAATGCCCTTTTGTAGGCGGTAGGAGGACGTGGGAGAGAAGGGAGGGACGGCCCGCAGCTCGCATTATCAAATAAATGCATTCAACGACATAAGTTTATATATACACTCCCAATAATACAACTGACACATATAATGTTTGTATAATCTGTAAGCCTAAACGTAAACATTGATGTCATTTGGTAAATATATTAGGTAGGTATTTATTAAATATCATAAGTAGGCGAGTATGTTCCAGATTCATGGACGAGGAAAATTTTATATGTTAACTGATTATTCTTTCATTCAAAAGTATAATGTAAAACTTAACAATTAAATTCCCACAATAAAGAGCTCACAACTTACAGGATTAATCAAATATAAAACTTACTCATTTTCTTTTTCATCGCACGAAGCACAGTTACTTAAATGTTGTTTAAAAATAATAATAAAAAACTTCATTTGCCACAGTCACTGCAATACGACTTTATGAAACCGTCACTGAGGCAAAAATGAAAGGAAACTTGCAATCAAACCACGACGATCAGAATAGGTACCTACATTATTCTTTAAAATTACAGTCTCATTTATCTTTTTAATTTCAACACTATTTATTGTTACAGGCAAACAAGAACTTCACTTCGCAAAAATTATGAGAATAACACTAAAAATAAACGCGATGACACTGGCGCAATACACATCACAATCCACAGTTGCTAAAAAAAAAAGAGAATTGACAGCAAAAAATTCGCGGGAATCAAAATCAAATATGGCGTAAATATTTCAATTTATATTATTCGCGCTAGCCATTTAAATGGAACGCTATTACGGGCGTTCGATAAAGAATTTTACATTCGAATAATAAGCGCGTCGCGAGACTGCCGCAGCACTAGTCTGCTGTTAGTATGAGGCTTTGGTCTGCGAGACGCTCGCCTCATACTACCATTTCAAAGTATATAAATAACCTCAGCCCGCTCTCTGTTCCGTCCGTCCGCATTTAAAGTAAATTAAATATGTTCTGTGTCACTTTAATTTAAACTGAATAAGCAGCGAATAGGGAATATAATATGTTAAAAAAAAAAACAATAATTGAGGAAACGTGCCGGTTTCATATTTTTAGGTTTTCCTTTACTTAGCAAGCTAATAAATATTTTTTATTGCTGATTTTGATTTAAAATTATAATAAAGCAAGTACACACTGTAGCAAAATAATAATTAAATGTTACGCTACATAGAGCACTTAATATTAAATGAAAACCAATTTATCCACCATATTTTTTCCTGGAAAGATGCAATTTTACACACATGTCCGTAATATCGAGGCTCAGTTGAATATTGATCGAATTATGTTGTGAACGGATGGACAAAGAGTAGTTTAATAACGTTTCGTCGGTACCTATCGGTAGCTATCATAAAAACAGTTGTATGATAGAAAATATTAACGTGAACATGTTGCAGAGACCGACGCCATTTTGAATTTGTTTACCTATATATACCTGTTTACGTTAATTACCTATTACTTATTGCAGTAAATATAAATGCTTGGTTTATGTATTCGTGTTTGTTTTTCGGAGGTCGATACTCGACAGGTTAAATAATTTGGAGGGTAACAAAATGGTGTTTTATTCGCAATTTGTGGGTTATTTTCTCTGGTTATCGGTATTTAGGGATATGTTTATGAGGAACAGATTTTTTATTTCAATATTTTATAGGGCAGTTGACGGTTTCAGGGTCAGGAAAAATTAAAGTAACTTTTGTTAGAAAATAATCGTTTGTTAGCTGTAAATGGCTGTTAATAAATATAATAATTGTCTCTACAAATTATTGTCACGGCCACAATGATAATAGCTCACTTGAGTACTTCTTTGGACAAGACATAAAAAAATAAACATAAGGGACATAGGATAGTACCCTGTGGGACACTGTATTTGGGACGCAATTTGTCTGCGACTAAAGAAGTACCCAAGTGAGCTATTTGCTAGCTATTTTTCTTTGAGTCTAAGATGATTCAATATGGTGCCTGCTACACGGCTGCCAACCGCGTCCCCGACAGAGGTGACCTTGGTTGGCGACGGACAGACCTGTTTGAAATTTTGTCATAAACCACCATCTACACGGTTGTAAACCACCAAGGTGACCTCTGTCGGGACGCGGTTAGCGACCGTGTAGCAGGCGCTTAAGTTGTAACTTAAAGTCACTCGCGTCGAATGCCATAATTATCTTTTTGGTTTATTTAAAATAATTATAATGATCTATGTTATCGAATGCTTCACAAAAAATTGAAAAGTCAAGAGTCCATATAGAAATATCGTAGTTTTATTCTGAGAATGAGAACTTAAAACAAAAACCGTTAATAGCGAAAGGGGGGAGGACTGACTTCCAGCAGTTGGGAAATTACACGCTGTGCTATGCATAAGCTACTCAAAAATATATTTGGTCGAGTTTAATATCAGCGAGTCAATTAAAGTGACAAGGCAGCAAACCGCACCAAACTAGCTGAATTAATATAAGAGAAACGAGTTGTCTATCAAGCAAGTCCCCTTTTAGTGGCTTTTGCAGTCGGTTTTATGTCAATCCAAAACACAGTTCAGAAACAGTTTACAAATTGTATAGAATAAGAAGTAGCCTATCCGATCAACCTCGGAAAATGTGGAATTAATGAAAAAATGTCATAAAATGCAGAATCATTACACAAATACCAAAATTTTGCTATCACTATTCCGTAGTGACTTTAGGAATTCTTTTTAGACAGGCCTTTTATAGCAGTTAATTAGAGGATTGGGTTTAGCATTGGAGTTCATTATCATCTTCCTACCACTATCCCCGTTTATTTGAGGTCAGTGCAGGAAGTCTTAAAAACAGACATCTCTATCAGCAGTTTTTTTTTTTAATTAGGGCATCTCGTAGTTGACCTCTCAGATCATGACTACTTAACCGGGCTTTCCTGTGGGTGCCTTAAGCTACTACACTTAAAACCTCCAGTCAGGGGTTATTCAACTATGCTAATTAAAACTAGGTGAACGCTCGCTAAGGGCATCTCCTGTGGGTTACGAACTTCTGCTTAGGGCGTCAACCGGAGGGAGGACATCAAGGATGGGACGGGCTGGACCCATATATCAGTAGTCATCTCACGAGTCCTATCCTCGTTAATATTTTTGTTTGTCTGCCTCTTTTCCCCATCCACATTCATACTTAACACTTTTCTTGTCACATGCTCCTCATTCCTCCACAATTCACGTTCTCATTCTTTTGAATGAAACAAAAACACTTAAGAGCCAAACCAACCAAACCAACCAAATTCAGCAACCTCAGCTCAAATTCACTTTTTATCTCGCTCGCACCATACTGCTCGCGGACTGAGTGAGACGGAGTGGGGTGCTAGGTAATTGCTTTTTACGGCGAAAATAAAGGTAATTTAAAAAAACATAGTCGCTGCTTTATAGTTAGTTCAGTTATTATGCAAAGTTTCATGATTTAATTTGAAGTACTTTTTGAATACCAGTGGTTTATTGTTCGGTTTGGAGGTAACTTTGGATTTTTTTTCTATAGAGAAAATTTTATGGAATCGTGTTTCCGTCTAACATAGTACTTAACATTATATGTCCTTAACTTTAACATATGTTTATTTCAAAATTAATGCTGCAGTATTTTCGATATAACGGAGGATCATGCTAAGCCATTTGAGGTAGTACAGGCCCTTAAATAAACTATAACAGAATTCATTTTAATCTTCAATTCCACAAATAATTGCTTTTTTCATTCTTTTATACAGTTAGCGTTAATATGGAAACTGGTTTTGGCATGGCTACTATGATAATAATTAACAATGAAGTTTAAACATTCTTGGATTATGTTACTATATACACTTTTGCACGTAGACACAGAATCGAACGAAGTGATATCAAGGTGAGAAAATTGTTGGGAGAACCGAAATTCATTAGTCATGGTAGCGAAAACTGATGAAGGCCAAGGGTTATTGACATTGGAAAATAATTATGAGGCTCAAGTGGCAATTTTAAATGAGTGTTTGTGGAGTTTCTTGCCCGGTCTTCTCTTATAGTGCCATCCTCAAAGTCGCGATCCACACGCGATTATTGTACTGTAAGCTGTGCTGTACCTCCTGTTTTAGGAAGAAGAGTGGGGCGCGTCTTCGTGGATAGCATAATCTATACCTACTACGCTTTGTAATGGGCAACTTAATCCTATCCAGCCTTGCTGTCCTTGCCGGGGGTTCGAAGAAAACCGATCGGGAAATCGTGGCCCCCGGCAACAGGGCAACCGAAGGAACACGGGTGGGTTTTAGTCAGTAAGAGTCTGACACGCCCTCCCGCTCCGCCCAGAGCGGGAGAAGTTATTTGATAATTTCCCGCCAAAAAAAAAAAAAGCCTTGCTGTCCTCCCCCAGCGCCGCTCTAAGCCGAGGTCCGTACCCCACAGGAGGTGCCCTTAGCGTGTAGTTGCTTAGTTTCTAAGTTTTACGCCCTGGTTGGAGGCCTTTATTTATTGAGGCAGCCACAAGAAAGTCCGGTTAAGCAGCCAACAACCTCCTAGGTTGACCTGCAAGACGCTATAAAAAAAGAAGTGGGCAATTCGCTGTCCCCGGCGAATAAAATGGTAATGTGCCATTACGATAGTTTTAACTTTATTGCATATTCGATATTTAGAGGTCCGATTACACTGTCAATTTTTTTCATTAATTTCCTACGGTTATTTAAGTTAGAGAGATTTTAAGGTGTATTGTAATGAATGTAAAAAATCACTTTTCTTTTGGTATTCGAACAATTCTGCTATGTATATTAGTCAATATGCTATTGGCTCGTGGCTAAGTACTAACAGCCGCTCGGGTCGATTTGTCAGGTTAAGCTACACTTGCCGGGGTTGATCCGTGGATGGGTGACCATTTCTCATACCGGGACTCCTCCGTGCCTCGGAAAGCACGTTAAGCCGTTGGTCCCGGCTGTCATTCGTGGATCTTTGACAGTCGTTACGGGTCGTCAGAAGCCCGAAAGTCTGACAACCAGTCTTACTAAGGGGTATCGTATTACCCTGTTACTGGGTTGTGGAGGTCAGATAGGCAGTCGCTCCATGTAAAATACTGGTATTCAGCTGCATCCGGTTAGACTGGAAGCCGACCCCAATATAGTTGGGAAAAGGCTAGGCAGATTGAAGCTACTCACAAAAAACTGTTTTTATATTTCCTTTAAAATTTAGTTTTGGTTTATTTGAAATAAATGCTTTGAGTTTGAGTTTGAATAGGCAGGACATTTTAGTAAGTGTAGTAATGGTAGGATAGATAGAATAGAGCTGGTGGTCGAAGTTAGTAGGTGGTAATAAAACCAGTATAAGATGGCCTCTTATTCAATTGACTGAACTACGCCAGACCAGCTCAAGGTCAAAGTGTAACGACGCGGCGACGTGCAGTCGACTGTAATCTGGTGAATTTGAATTTGGAAGCCAAGAAGGCGATTGCAAATTGTTTCACTTTTTTCGACTTCTAAATTCACAAAAATTGTGTATAAATGCGATTGCGTTTATCGCGATGCGAATTACGTTGAAATCTCAAATTAAAAGTTATTTTCAAACCGAATGTGTTATTAAAAATACAATAATACAAGCCCCCTTTTACAATAACATAAAAAAACCATTTAAGTATTTTTTCTTTCTTTACGGTTTTTTTTTACGCAAACAACAGCGACATCTCTACGCCAATCGCCACATTAATATGCACCTTCTCTAACAGACTCTGGAACTAAATGAAGAGTGAAAGAACACGGTCATATTGTAGAACTGAATACATTACAGATTGAAATAGGACAGAAACAAGCCAAATATCTAGGATAAGGCCAGGATTAATAAGTTGAAAAATGACAAAGGGAATAATTTCCCACAGCAAATAGGCCTGTGTCCAAAAAATATTTTTTTTTGTCCGTCTTGTAGATTATTAAAAAATATTGAACACGTATTTTTTCTTTTATGACGTAATCAAAAGATTACGGCGATACATTGAGTTAAAATGTGGCATGACGTCACGCCTTGCTAGATTTAATACTGCGTTGTGACGTAGCGAGCCGACTCCTCAACTTTAATGCGTGTTTTCTAATTTATTTTTGATTGATATGATAAAGCAAAAAATACGTGTCTAATATTTTTTTATTATCTGAAAGACGGACTAAATAGAATTTATTATTTTTACCTAGGCAACTACCCTATTATGTGGTGCAAATAAAATTATAACCTACACAAAAAATACATCAGCCAGAATTGCACCGTAGGGTAAATGGCCCAACTGTTGTCCATACCTAATGGCATAAAAATTGAAAGAATGCGTGGGTACCGATATCGATTGAAAAAATGTATGAAAAAAAATAAAATCTGAGCAGTTTCGTTATAATGTTGACTCAAAGACCAGTCTAGCGGAATTTAAGTCGAAAATGATTAATACAAGACAAATTTTTAAGGGGAATAACAAACTTAGCATCCACTTTAAACTTCGTTTAAATATCGTGCTATTATTATTTTTTAGTCTGGAAGAAATTTATAGAAGGAGCAATCAGCTAATTAAATGGATATAAAAGTTAAAATGGTAAACTCTATATTATGTGAGAAATGATTGTTAGTTTTGTTTCGTGGTACTAGTTAAGTTAAAAGCTATTTGTAAGACTTGAAAATTCGGTCATCGGAAGAATCTTTGGGATTACTTATTTGGTTACGGAAGACAGATAAGATGTTCAGGGTTCATCCGGCTACATTGAAGACAATATTTTAATTAATGCCGTTGGATTTTCAACGCTCGCCTTAGCGTCAAAAGTTGAAAATCCCACAGCGCGCTTTAATTTAGGCATTGATTCAGGTGTCGCCTACTGTTTGTGAAAACGGGCGTAACATTTTAGGAAAGCAAAACCCACACACCCACCACACAATACTCATGGGCACAAGTAGTAACTTTGCGATGATGTAACTCAAACTTTCGATACGAAATCGGCATCACTCAATCGATAAGTTTTCAAGGTTAAGCAACGTGGCCACGGTCAAGGTTTCTGATGGATAACCGATATTTAAATACCGATAGATTTTTTTTAGATTAGTCACCGCTTGATAAACGCAATGTGAGGTAAGATTGCAGAATTTATCAATCAATCTACTTGGACTTTTCACAACTACTTATGTTAGGGTCGGTGTCTAGCAGCGTTGCCAGATTTTTTTTCGGGCAATCCGGGATTTTGACTCCTTTTGAGTAAAAAAGCGGGATTCTTTCGTCGAAAGCGGGACATAATAAGAAAACGTAAATTATATTATTATTTATTTGTATTATTTTTACTACTTATCCTTTTATTTGTTTCAAATTAAGTTTACAATGATGATATAAAGCAGTAGAAAATATATTTGAATGAAAATATGTTGCTTTACTATACTAATAACCAATAACTATTAGTTTGCCCTGTAAGGCAGTTAAATCTTCAGATAAGTTATACATTACTTATTTATTTTTCTTTCCCCGAAAATCGGAACTGAGCCTATCCCGCGCGGGACATTTAATTTTGGGCAAAAAATCGGGACGTCTGGCAACGCTGGTGTCTAGTCAAACCGGATGCAGCTGAATACCAGTTTTTTACATGGAGTGACTGAATTCTGACCTCCACAACCTAGTTACTGGGTAAAACGATACCCCTTGGTAAGACTGGTTGTCAGACTTTTGAGCTTCTTAACGATAACAAGATCTACGAATGACAGCCAGGACCAACGGCTTAACGTGCTTTCCGAGGCACGGAGGAGTCTCGATATGTAATTGATGGTAACACATTCATGAACCAACCGCGGCGAGCGTAGCTTAACCTTCGATTGACCCGTGTGGTTGTTATTATTTAGCCACGAGCCCCCCGATAGCAGAGTTTATACAAGAATACAAAACACAATATTATTTCATTCTTTGATCTGTTATTGACTAAAATCTTGTTGATAAGCTCAGACCTAATAAAAAATCAAGAAAAATCGCGGCAGGATTTTATCGCCCACTGGATTTTCAATTCTCGGTATTAAACCGAGGGTTGAGAATCCAGTGCGCTGGGACGCACTCTCGTCCCAGCGCGTTGAAAGCAAAGTGTACGAAAAAAAATCGCCGCGATTTTATTACGTCCGTGCGAACATAGGCTTAGCGCTGCGAACAATACAGTGGAGCATGCCAAAATTATACCTCCGCTCTGTGCATACACGCTCACATTTACAATCAAACTACACCTCACTAAGTGCACACATGTTTACGAAACCGGCTTCAAGTAACTGTTGACAGCGCTACTTCTCATTCCTATTACTTATTTATTTTTAGCATTGTACGCTTGTTGACCTTTTAAATAAATATTAAAGCTCATATTAATGTTATTGTTGTATTTATCCTTAAAACAACGTTGACACATCTTTAGTATATGATACCTTTCGTTTCATGAGTTTTCATAATTTGTACCGTGGATAATAAAGAATAAAATAACATAGAATTAAGTATTATTCACTCTCTTTTTTAGTATATTTAAGTATATTTTTCTCTGCGTCCAGCGCTCGGTGTGGCAACAGGCCGTGTTCGGGTTCGCGACAAGTCAATCGTCATCCGGAGGATGCCTTGTTGGGAGGTGAAACACGTGTCGATTTCTTATAGGGTTTTTTAAGGCTCTTTAGGAATAGTTAAGCGGAACAGTTTACTAAATATATCAAAGTCTATTGTTTTGTATATTATAGTGTAGTTTACGCGTATGGAATGTATAAAAATATTTCGGTTCCGGTAGATCCTACTATTTTACTGTGCCCGACAGAGTCAATAATGATCTCATAAAATGTCAAAATCAAAAATCAAAATATTGTATTTCACATAAACCTACAAGGGCACTTATGAAGCGTCAGAAGCTAGGTGCACGGTTCCAATTGGTCGCTTCCTATGGAGAAGAGCCAGCAAGAAACTCCACGGTTACTCTTTTCAAAATAAATTGTTTCTACAATGTTTTAAAATTACAGTGTTAATAGGTATGGGAGGACAGTGTAGGCCTATCAACGAGTACCAGGTACTTAGTAAAATAGCAAATAGTCCACAAGTCTACAGCCTACAACGTTCTCACATTCACAAAATCTAAAAGAAAATAATCTATATAAAAGACAAACAAAATAATAAAAATAAGGACCTATTTAAACCAAATGACATGATTGCCACTACAGCTGTAACAAATCTAATTTGATTTAAAAAAAATATAAGTTACGTCCTAAGTGTATACTTATAATTAATTTCTAATATTTTTAATATTATTACTAATAATTGTATAATTACACATTGTGGAATTAAATAAATGATTGAGTATTGAAATTCATGGAGCAAACACTAGTTATTTTGAAGTCTTACCCAGAATTCGCCGCAAAATTCACTAAATAAGAATGACATTTCATGCGTAAATCAAACTGTTCTGATAAGTAATTTTTATCTTGTCTCCTCATTAAGTCTATTTTAGGAAACCGGTATTACTAACTTTGTAATATTGGTAGCTTAACTAAATTAACGCCCACGTTATGTCATGCTGTGCTGCCCACGGGTAAACCACACTTGAACTCATATGCAATACTGATTCTATGGCATATTCAAAGGGAAATGAATTGTATGGGTTTATCAAGGGGTATCGCTTGTGGCTAAATAATAACAGCTGCACGGGTCGATCGATCAAGTTAAGCTACGCTTGCCGGGGTTGGTCCGTGGATAGGTGACCATCTTTACATACCAAGTCCCCTCCGTGCCTCGGAAAGTACGTTAAGCCGTTGGTCCCGGCTGTCATTTGGAGATCTTTGACAGTCGTTACGGGTAGTTAGAAGCCCAAAAAGTCTGACAACCAGTCTTACCAAGGGGTATCGTGTTACCTAGTCACTAGGTTGTGGAGGTCAGATAGGCAGTAGCTCCATGTAAAATACTGGTATTCAGCTGCATCCGGTTAGACTGGAAGCCGACCCAAACATAGTTGGGAAAAGGCTAGGCAGATGATGATCAAGGGGTATCGTGTTACTTGGGTTGTGGGGGTCAGTTTTTTTTACTCCTTGTAAAATACTGGTATTTAACTGCATCTGGTAAGACTGGAAGCCAACCCCAACATAGTTGGGAAAAGGTAATATTATTTGTGTCTTTAAAATGAACCCATGATGCTGAGCGATAGCAGTTTTGCGTCCCCCCGACCCTTGCTCGATAACGAGGTGCCAACAGTTGTTGCAGCTGAGCACGTAGCTTTAAATTCCCCGACTAATAATCATGATCAAAACTTTGATCCAGCCCGTGCAATCCTTGATGTCCTTCCTCCGGTTGAAGCCCTAAGCCGAGGTTCGTACCCCACAGAGGGTGCCCTTAGCGAGCGTTCACCTAGTTTTAATTAAGTAGCATAGTTGAGTAACCCCTGGCTGGAGGTTTTAAGCGTAGTAGCTTAAGGCACCCACAGGAAAGCCCGGTTAAAGTAGTCATGATCTCAGAGGTCAACTACGAGATGTCCTACCTAAAAAATAAAAAAAAGGCAGTTTTGTGGATGTGAGGCATATTTTCCCCAACTTGTCCTTTCTGTGTTGTGTTCTTTCTTTGCGTCATGTTTACCGCAAATAAAAGTAATTTCTTTCTTTCTTTTTTGATACAGTGGAAAGCCCAGTGTGAGGAAAAGTTTTTAAAAATTACCTAATTAAGTTTTTTTATTCTTTTCTTTTCATGTGGCTAGAGACTAATCTGATGTCAGAGTTTTTAAAGCCGCCCATGGACTTTTGAACTGGCTTCACATACCGTCGAGAAATATCTCTCAGGCATGCCGGATGAGGAGGAGTTTTTGTTATTGAATTAACTACTGTTAGTTAATACTTGTTGCTTTATGATGTTGTTCGTGATTTTGTGGTCACAAATGCAGCTTTTAATATCGGGTTTGTACACACAGCTACACATCAAGCTATACATTTCCAGTTTATGCTGATCTCGCATTGTGTAGGATTTCCGTACAATGCGAGATCAACTTAAACTGGAAATGTATAGCTTGATATGTAGCCGTGTGTACCAAGGAAATAAAATTGGGTTTTCTGTAGTTATATTATAGACTTTCGGTAGCGATTAATAGCAGTAATAAATCCTTTAAGGTGGATGTCCAAAGTATCCCGCGAGTCGTATTTTGATCAAGATACAACCTGATACTGACCTCTAGATTGCAAAAAACGTAAGAATATTTGAATTTCGCGGGCTGCCTTTGCGCATTCACCGTAGTGAGGAATCTGTAAAGGACTTAATATACTGCCATTGACAGTGTCAAATACGAAGACACAAAGTAAGTAACAAATCCCTAAGACCTCTTAAGTACCTACGCCCTATTAGATGTTCAACCCACACATCTAACCTTTAAGGGACTTGTAGTACATATTATGATGTTCATTATGAACCTCTAAATGTATATGACAGAGAAGGTACTCGTCTCTCTTGTTTTCATTAGCCATATTTTAACTACTGTGGGCGTACTATGGACAGTGTTGGTTATTGCGCAATAGAACAACCGTTTGCAGTTCAGATCAAATTATTATTTACGATCATAGCAATTCACACTCTGTAGGTACACAACAGTTTCAAAACGTGTTCACTGCTTGACCGCCACCGATAAACTCAACTCAGACTCCGATCGAGCGTTATGTAGACTCTGTCGAGTGCCGCTACGCGGCGCTAGCGCCCCGATTAGTCAAATCAGTAACGTATTTTTGACATACACAATAAATTAGAAGATCAGCAGACAACAAATAGCGAAGCAAATCGCGAATAGCGAATTTATGTTTGATGTTTTAGAGAGAAATAAGAGAACTATTAGAAAAAAAAAAGAAATCTGATGTACTTACATAATAATTATTTATGAAGTAAACGTCAATGTCAGACTGCAGTCTGTTGTTTGCCTGTGCAGACAAAGTTTTTGTAATAAAGATGTATACAGAATACAGATAATGCACTAATGAAATAAACAATTTATGTTAATTGAATCGGCGAGAAACACGAGATATACATGTAAAAGATGTTAATGAAGACGATGAATTTTAAAAGCGAAAAATCTCGCTCATTATATTCTCAGTTAAACTGTGCAATCAAGAAGAGAATAGGGCTGACCTTTTCAAATATTCTGAAATCTGACATAAATGTCACACTAACTTTAGTTGCGTCACGAATTCACCATCAATTCAGGGCTAGTCCTATTCTCTGAGTCTGATAGCACGTAGATGGTCTAAATATTATAAACATGGAAAAATTTATAAATAGGCAGGCATCATAAAATATGCAGCTGAATACCAGTATTTTACTGCCGACAGAAGTGAAAATTAAAACTGGTATTAGCGCCATCTATATTCTATAGCCCAGCACTACGCGAATCCATAAATTTACCTCCTACCAAAAATCGCTCAACGCACCTAAAGAAGATTTCACTTTTTTTTACCACGAGTATATTATTGCCACAATGATTGATGGGAGATGGAAAGCATGTGATTTCATTTAACTTGTACACTTATACAATACTTGAAAATAACATAATCGGTCAGATGGGGTGTACAAATTAAGTCTACTTCGGCCCGACACTAAAATTCTTTATGGCATGTATTTTATCGAACCTCTAATAATTTTCTTTTTTGTGAGCATTAAATAATTCCTATTTTGAGGTCCTAAAAATACCATACACTACATAGCAAAGGAACTGCGACCAACTTGGATAGTTCACCGGCCGCTCTCGCGGCACCGCTCACTCCGCTCGCTCGGGTCACCCGCGTTTGATCACAATTCCAACCTAACATAACCCGTTCGGTCCGGATACCTTAGCTTAGTTACTGCGACTCATTGTGAAAAAAGGCCAGAAAGTTAAAAAGAAGCTCCTTTATTTTAAAACAGTGAGCATCAAAAGCCCTTTCATTAATTTATAAAAGTGTCCATCATTTAAGTTTTTAGCGAATCTGATAAATATTTCCCATTTTTTATGGTACACAACAATGTAACTAATTTACATAGTTAAGTACGTACTTATAAGGTTCATTGTAACTTGTACGTTACGAACCAACATAGATTGAATGCTTTATCCATGACGCAAGGTTAAGTCAGTGCGGACATAATACGATATGCCAAATATTTCTCTGATAACATCGCCCGTTTTTTGTATTTATAGTATGTACTTACTAGATTTTTTATCAATTACAAATGTTGTAAGTACAACAGTGATAAAAGTAGATTGATTTATTAAATCGTGGGTTGTCAATTGGGTAGTTCACCCTACGTGATGTTGTGCATTTATATGATAATTTATAAAAAGAAATTGTAGGTCAGCGAATTGGAAATTATCTATTCTTTTAAACAATTAAAAAACTTGTTTTTGAGGGTTTTTGCTTTAAATAAATAAATGATTTCTCTTTCCAATATTTTAAAGATTACATTTGAAAATAAAATATTTAAAAAACTGGCACTCCGGGAGTGCCGACGGAAGTGAAAACTTGAACAAGATCGTCTTGGTGGAAGAAAACTAGTTGTATAGAACATTGGTCCGTAACCTTATCTAAATAAAGAGCACAATCGCGTTTACAAAAAAAAAAACTAAAACCTTTAAAGTAAAAATACTTGCATAGCACATTGATCCGTAACGTAATATAAATAATAAGCAAAATCGCGTTTACAAAAATGAGGTGTCGGTAACGGTGTCGCGAGTTCAATTGTTTTTTCCCATCTCAAAAATGCCCAACGCGCCTAAAGAAGTTTTCACTTCAAAAATTGTTATAATTCAAGGATTCGCGAACATCAACTGGCTACCTCACCCTACGTTATAAAGAGCATGATTTAAAAAATAAAGGTTATTATAAATGCGCTTTATTTTAACGCGTCATTACTCATTACTGACAATTTAAAACAAAGTGTATGGTAATATCGTCCTCATAGCAAATAACTAACATTTTCAAGATGACCATACCAGTAGCGATTGCAGAATAGATAAATGAAGAACTACATTGGTACCGATTCCCTTGTTCACAAACTAAACTAAATTTAAGTTCAGTGCATCTTTTTCTTTCTATTTCATTAAGAAAAGGACAGAATATACATTTTAGTTTAGTCCTGTCAAATTAATCAGCGCTTGACGTAAATTGACGTAATTTTAGTCGGCAAGTTTTTAATCACGTCTAAACTTGTATGGAGTAGTGACAGGCGCTGATTAATTTGACAGGACTAAACTAAAATTTATCTTCTATCCTTTTCTTAATGAAATAGAAAGAAAAAGATGCACTGAACTTAAATTTAGTTTAGTTTGTGAACAAGGGAATCGGCACCATTATGAACGAAGTAATTTTTAATTAGTGTTCTTAAATATGTTTTTCAACTGTAGGAGGAAGAAGTGCAATAAATTGTGGTGCTGTTCCGCAAACGACGGAAAGAAACACCTTCTAAATGGGCTTCGAACATGAGGCCAGCACCGTAATTGTGTAATACATTTTATCAATGACAATCTGAATGATTTTGAAGGATATTGCTAATTCATTGCTTCATATGTTCGAAAAATTTGTCTGTTCAACAACGTAAATAACGCAATGAATGTTGTCGAACTGTCAAAATCTTTTTTTATGTCCTTTAAAAATTCATTTTTTTTTTTTTTTTTTATCTATCAATGTTTTAACTTTGTTAGCTTAGATTTTAACTTTATTGTTCATGCTGTGGTCTCCTATAAGTGAAGGAGTACACCTACTTAATACCCGATGTTGCCCTTTAATTATGTGTCATGTATTGTGTACATCTTTTGTTGGAGATCCTAAATAAATAAATAAATAATTAACTACCTCGCAGTTTAAAAGTCAGTTAAATTGGCAGATCACTCACTGACCTCATGCCGCCTCTGACTTAATGTAGCCAGCAAAAAAAAAAAACCCAAATTAGCCGGGAATGTGATTCGTACGGTCTTATCCTAGCGCCGAAGTTACCCCCGAGAATATTCTATTTTTGTGTTGATAAGACTTCATCACATAACCAAACAAGCTAAACGAACTTATGGAAGCTACTGATGGCACTGTATACACACAGGGTCAAATTAAAATAGCAAGCGAAACTCCGTGGACGTGATGGTGATCGATATGTATCTAAATATGATTTAAAAAATAATTGATGATATTATTATTTTTTTGTGGTCGTCAACCACCACCGGTAGTTTAAGTCACTTAAAAAATCAGTAACTTTTCTTTTGTGTAAACCTCACAGTCGTGTTGGGTATCGATCGATATCTCAACACGATAAAAATATTTTTAACCGACTTCTAAAAAAGGAGAAGGTTCTCAGTTCGGCAGTTTATATTTTTATAAATGTATGTCCGGGCATAACTCCGTCACATATAGACGGATTTACAAAAGTTTTAACTTAATAAATTTTATTAACTTACAAAATTTTATTAACTTTGCTTGGGTACTTTTTGAGTTATTGAAGCTATCAATAATACGTATTTTTCCCACTTCATCCATAATGGATGATGGTATAATAATTTCCTGTCACTGTTATTTACATAGCAGTGGTATTCGAATTTGTATTTGAAATAATAAATAAACTGACCCTAATGTGAAAAAAAAAAAACAAACGACTTCAAAAAAAAAAAACACTACGAAGCGAAAGATTACTTTATATTTCGGAAGTCGGTGGCAAACAGAAAAAAAATTAAAATAAATATATATTTTTTTGTGTTTTTTTTTGCAAGTCGGTTTTTTTTTTTGTAATAAAAAAGTTTTATCAACTCACATTCAAATAACAAAACTATCAGCAGTCATTATCAAAAAATAAAAAAAACATCGTACTATACAGATACACCTTTGCCTACGCCATCTTGTATTACAGGCGTGATGTTATTGTTTTTTATTCGCCGCGTGTCTCGTTTGTAACTTTGATACAACGTCATCTTGCGTACGTTTGGTCTTGCACGTCGTCGGATAAATTCTACGTAGTGTATGACTCAGACTGTTGTTGATAGTATAACAGCATGCTTGAGATTCTAGACTGATTTATTTATGTATAACGTATTATCATAATCGTGAAAAAATTATCTGCTGTCCCATACCTTCAATACCTACTCGACCCAAAAACTGAACAACTCTCTCCATGGGGCCAACATCGTACTCGTGAACCCATACGTTCACGAGTACGATGTTGGCCTCAGTTTGATGGTCTGAAACCACACCCTTAATATGACCACACCTTTCTGATACATGCTGTATAATAGGTAAGATAGATTTTTTAGGTTTAATAATTGTTGGGGAGTTTATTGGACCACTTCTTCTTGTTCTATTTGAAAACAAAGAAGGGTTGGGGTGTGGTATAGGGCGCTGTCCTCGTGTAGCTTTTGACGTTTAAGACGCTGATATATGCCAGTGGCCTTGAGTGGTTAGCTTGCGTGTTCTGTACTGAGCTCACGCAACGCGTCGTACGTCCAGCCAATAATAGGACTCGCCCATCAAGGAGCGCTGTCGCAAATTAGACGCATTATTTATTTATTATACATAAATCAAAAGGTATTTTAATAAAACACGTATAAAAAATAAAAAATAAATTAAATTATTTTTAAAATGGTGAAGGTTTCAGAAAAATACGCTTGATAGTTTTTGCGTGATTTTTAGTTTTTTATCCGCGTTAGACATAACTTTACAAATTAATTACACTATGTAGTATAAACATAATCTAAAATATTATTATTTGTTATTAAGAAAATGCTCTAATTTAACATATATCTTTTCCAAATCATTAACACTACTCTTTTAGACGTGATCTTCAGTATAAAATCATTAAAAGTCGCTTAGTGTCGCCTTAATAAGGCCTAGACCGCAAAGCGATTAAAAATCGCGTGGATTTTTTATTGCAATTTTCATGGTATCTTATGTATCTACACGCACTGGCGATTTAAAATTCGAATTTAAAACGCGTGAATAAAATTCGCAGTGCGGGCTAGGCCTAATTGTTAATGTTTTGTCCATTAAGGGGACGATAGCTGACTTTTAATGATTTTATACTGAAGATGACGTCTGAACGAGTAGTGTTAGTGATTTGGAAAAAATATATGTTAAATAAGAGCATTTTCTTAATATTTTAATATAGGCATATTTTTGATTATATTTATATTACATAGTGAAATTAATTTGTAAAGTTATGTCTAACGCGGATAAAAAACTGAGAATGACGCAAAATCCATCAAGCGTATTTTTCTGAAAACTTCACCATATTAAAGATAATGAAATTACTGATCTTTTAGTATACGTGTTTTTTAAAATACCTTTTGTTTTATGTGTAATAAATTAATAAAGCGTCTAATTTGGGACAGCGCTCCTTGGTGGGCGAGTCCTATTACTGGCTGGACGTACGAGTAGTGTTGCGTGAGCTCAGTACAGAACACGCAAGCTAACCATTTAAGGTCACTGTCATATATCTGCGTCTTAAGTGGACACTTGTTTTTTTTATTAGGTATTACATTTTATTTGATTACCTTATTTAGATAGTGCGTTGATGAATTAAACTGGTATGCTTACCTGTAATAAAAAGAAAAATATAAATTATTTATGAGATTAATTAAAAACATTACAGTAAAATTTTATTCACACTTAGCTTAAGGGTGATCATATTATTAATAATATAAGTACAGTCAGCTTCATCAGCAAGTATTAGAAATATTAAATAAAATAATATTACTAGTTTTCGTAGAATGCAAAATAATAAAAAGTGGATTAAATTTCTGGGAACCTTAAAATAATAACTTATACTCCATTGGTTTAAATAATTAACTATTTAGTTAATTACCTAAACCAAACCCTTTAACGCCTTTAAACCCTTTTTAATGATTTGTTTACCTTTGTAAACAAATCGTTAAAAGGGTTTTTTATAGATGAAACAAAATAAATTTATTTTCGATTGTTACGATAGTTTACTCTTTTATTAATATAATGTTAAACTTTATCATTTATTCTTAAACTATTGGTTTCAGTAATTAACTAAAGGTAAAAAAATCGTTACGGTAGTTTCCTCAGTTACTTATCAAAATAAGTATGTTAACCTTTATAATTTATCCTTAAACTAGTCTTCGTGGAAGTAACTACTTGAGCACAATTTTTTTGTTAGATTTATAATAATAATATTTTGTAAGTAATCTTATTTTAAACATCCCAAAAAGACAGGTTCTATAAACCTCAACGAATTATAACGTTGCAAAATTGAAGAGTACAACTGTGACGTAGCATGACAGCTGAAGTGACAGGAATTACGTATAGTAGGTTAACCAGACTCCTTTGACAGCGTTCTCGTCACGTGGTTTTTTAACCTTTAGTTATCTACCCAAACCAATGGAGTAAGTATAAATAGATATGGCTTGATTAAAAATAAATATATTATCATGGAATTTGACAGAATTAGGTGAATTTTCCTTGTTTTGACACTTTGTTCCAAATGGTCGCATGACGCAAGCAATAATTTTGTAGAGAACAGCTGAATTTTCGCGTTTTCCTTTAATTATTATTTATTTTCCTTAATTTATCGTTCTGACGTTCCAAAAGTGAACCTAATAATAATAGTATTAGTTATGTACAGTCAGCATCAAGAGTAAGTGATGATTTCTTACTGTGATTTATATATAAAACTTTTTATTATTATCCCTATGAACGATTTAAACTAAAACATTAGAAGTTATTAAAACAATAATAAGCTCTTATAATATTTCGTGTCGCAATCGCAATTCAGAAATGTTATTAAAGTTATGAATGGTAACATAGTTTATTATACTATTGTTGTACTCTCTCTATTATTATCTCGCCGGTCTTAATAAATCTAATATTATTATTGCTGACATACACTCGTGCTTACCGACCGTAAGAAGTGCCTGCCGACCTAATTCTATCACTTCAAATAAACTAGACTCATATAGCTATCAATTTAGGAGTTTAAAAGAAATATTACCTACTAGTTGTTGTCCGCGGTTTTACTCGAATTGTGGAGAAACTACTTAATAAACCGGGATAAAATGTATTGTATGTGTTAAAATAAGACATGGACTGTCTGTGTGCCAAGTTTCATTGAAATCCGTTCAGCTGTTTATGCGTGATTCTTTAACAAACATTCTAATATTTGGTAAAATGGCTAAATAATAACAGCAACACGGGTCGATCGAAGGTTAAGACAATTTCCACGCAAACTCCGCCCCCATGCACCCCACCACTCCACTATGTGTTAAACGCTAACACATCAGTAATAAAGTTGAATATCGCGTGCACTCTTTGGTCGTGTTCGATTACGGAACTAAATGTCGTAAGTCTCAATTCTTATTTCGTTTTTATCTAAAGTAATTATTGATCTAGAGAAAAAATATCTTATATCTGGATAATAAACTAGGTATATTTTCTAACTGTCAATAATTATTTTAGACATAAAAGCAGAGTAATCTTGTTTTTTTTTTCAAATAATCTTTAAAAAGACTTTATTTTCGAATAATGCGAAAATGTTCCAATTACGTAACTGTCTTATATATGGAAAGAAAAAGATCCAATAAATCATATACTAAAGTTCCATTTTGATTGTAAGCGTGACTTTTTCAGAATATTAATGCAAATTATCATACAATTTAGGGAGCCTCCACTTAAGCTATGCTTGCCGCGGTCGGTTCGCGGATGGGTGACCATCCAATACATATCGAGACCCCGCTGTGCGTCAGAAAGCAAGTGGTTCCGGTGTCATTCCTAGATCTTTGACAGTCGTTACGGGTAGTCAGTAGCCCAAAAAGTCCGACAACTAGTCTTACTAAGGGGTACAGGTCACAAGGTGTTGGAGGTCAGATAGGCAGTCGCTCCATGTAAGATACTGGTATTCAGCTGCATCCGGTTAGAATGGAAGCCGACCCAAACATAGTTGGAGAGTGGGGAGAGACTAAGTAAATTATTTCACGCGGTAAACGAGTAGCTAAGGGCAGATTGTTATGGCAATCTTTAGCTGATCCGTGAGGGTGTTGTTAAGAATTGTATGTATAATTCATAACAACACCCTCACACATCAGAAAAAATAGATGAATTGCTGTTTTTGTATTTTTATGAACATCTGGAAAATATGTTGCTGGATCGGTCGAAGTCAAATAATTTATTTCAAATAGGCACATTAAAGACACTTTTGAACGTCAAAGGAGTGTTTTGAACGTCAAAGGAGTGTATTGAACGTCAAGTGCACCTGCGTTTTTCAATTTTAAACCAAGATGGATGACCCTTTTTTTTTGGGTGGGAAATCATCAAATAACTTCTCCCGCTCTGGGCGGAGCGGGAGGGCGTGTCAGACTCTTACTGACTAAAACCCACCCGTGTTCCTTCAGTTGCCGTGTTGCCAGGGGGCCACGATGTCCCTATCGGTTTTCTTCGAACCCCCGGCAGGCATTGGCCCTAGCGGACCCCGTCAATTCTGCTGACATCTCTTTGAGGCGCGCGTGGAACACAACGCGCCGTCGACCCGGGCTTGGTCCTTATCGGACGGCGAGCTACCCATTGCTCACCGTCCGCAAGCCCGCGCCTACGGTGGCCGGAAATCTTCCTGTGATTCCCGACGCCCAGGGCGTCTCCTCCTGCGGCGGTTAGGGGCGCGAGGGCGCGAAATTTGCCTCTCCCTCACGCGCTCCGTATCCTCCTTCGCGAGTATTACTGCTTCGCAGAAGGAGGCGACGGCCTCCCATTTCCTCTCGCTCCGTAGCATGACCCGAATCAGGGCCGGACGCGCACTCTCCATTCCGCCATGAGATCCCGCCGGAGCTCTGTCCGCTGTGCCGCGACTTCTTGCGGCATCGGAGTTAAGCCCCGGCGTTTCGCCTTCTCGCGACACTCCCAAATGTGCGCGAGGACCTTTGCCTCCAGATCCCATGGCGGTACTCTGGCAAGGAGGCTCGCCGCCTCGCAGGAGACCGTGCGGTATCCTCGGGCCAGCCGGATGGCCATGACCCTTTGGGACGCGTTAAGCCGGCGGGCTGGCTGCCGCCTCAATGAAGGCGCCCACACCGGCGCCCCGTAAAGGGCCATGGACCGCACGACCCCCGCGTAAAGCCTCCGGCAGGAGGCGTTTAGACCTCCCAGATTGGGCAGGAGCCGCTTCAAGGTAGCCCCGGCCCGGTCCAGTCTGGGAGCCAAACGTCGGAAATGCTCCACGAAGTTCCACCGGCTATCGAGGACGAGTCCCAGATACTTCATCGTCGACTCGACGCCGATGTGAACCCCTCCCACCATACCTGGGAACCCGACGGTGGCGCACTACGAGGACCATAAAAACCCATGGCTTCGGACTTGTGCAGGGCCACCTCGAGTCTCAGCTGCCGGATTCTGTCGACGATTGTCGCAACCCCGCGTGTCGCTAAGTCGGCCGCCGCCTGGTACGACCTCCCCTGCGCCAGGACCAGCGTGTCCTCAGCGTAACAAACGACGCTGACGCCAGTAGGGAGGTCGGCGCGCAGCACCCAGTCGTATCCGATGTCCCACAGATGCGGCCCAAGATGGATGACCCTGACTTTACTTAAAAATAGTTGGGGGTATTTTAAAAACTCAAGGCACCTATTTCAATCAGACAATTTAAGGGTACTTTGGAACTATCAACAAGTTACTAGCTTCTAAAAACATCTTCACTTTGAACTTAATACTTTGATTTTTGAAGTGAAAACTTCTTTAGGCGCGTTGGGCATTTTTGAGATGGGAAACCATTGATTTCGCGACACTCTTACGATACCAACTTTTGAACATTAAAAAGACATCAACGCGTTGATTACCGCGGTGGTTTTTTTTAGAGAAGAATCGACGAGAATACAAATATTTTGTTATTTTTGGGATTTTGAGGTCTCAAGTTCAGTTCAGAGTAAAAATATGATGTCAGAAGTATGTAGGGCAACGATTCTTACACACATAAAAGATAAGCATTATTATCTGTTTATCGTTCTAACACTTGCTATATGTTGCTAAGAAATAGATAAAAGATAAGTTTTCGAAATGCCTATGTACACACGGCTACACATCAAGCTATACTTTTCCAGTTTATGCTGATCTCGTATTGTGTAGGATTTCTATACCAATGCGAGGTCAGCTTATACTGGAAATGTATAGCTTCATGAGTAGCCGTGTGTACAGATCATCTGCCTAGCCTTTTCCCAACTATGTTGGAGTCAGCTTCCAGTCTAACCGGATGCAGCCGAATACCAGTATTTTACATGGAGCGACTGCCTATTTGACCTCCACAACCCACTTAGGTACTGGGTAGCACGATACCCGTTGGTAAGACTAGTTGTCTGACTTTCGGGCTTCTGACGACCCGTAACAACTGTCAAAGATCTACAAATGACAGCCGGGCTTAACGGTTTAACGTGCTTTCCGAGGCGCGGAGGAGTCTCTGTATGTAAAGATGGTCACCCATCCACGGACCAACACCGGCAAGCGTAGCTTAACCTGTTGCATCGACCCGTGCGGCTATTATCACTTAGCCACGAGCTCCTGGTTCTAAATGCCTATACTCCATTTGAAATAAGATTAGACATTTAACTAAACCTTTTTTACAGTCCGTTCAACCGATTTTGACTTCTATTGCGTTGGTGGCATGACAAATGGCAGCTGCAGTAAACAGTTGGTATTGTAACCACTTTTTGCTTTAATGCCATCCTTATGCCTACGGTATAGAAGTCAGAAACGATTGACGACGATTGATTTGTAAAAAAAGGTTTGTTTGAATGTCTTCTTCAGATTTAAAAAACATGGGAAACCATGCCCGAAAATCATGTATTTTTTGTTATTTATTTATAGTTGGTCTTGAACAGTCAGCGACAAAAGTCGGTAATTAATGTAGGATTTATTAAATGTTTATTATTAATTAATATAGCAGTTCAAAAAAGAAAAAGTCAGTAAATGAGGAGAACAGCTTGAATTCAACAGCAGAAATGTAGATTTTTTTGAAAATAATAAAAGAATCCGCTATGTTTTGAAGACATAAATCTTAAATAATAATTCTCAAAGCTTAAAATGAATACTAATAATCTTACCGAAACAATTTTTTGAAGACGCTAAGAAATCCGCAGCTTAGCGTGCAAAGACGACTTGGAACCAGTTTCAAGATAATATTAAAATGAAATCAATAAACTCATTAAAACCAATTTTTATTTAACACAATTCACGTTTTATTCTTATGTTACAGGGTAACCTGTTATTAACCGACTGTGCTGAAGAAAAGGTTAACTAAGTGCACCGGTAAGTACCTAATAAATTAATGTCAATGTTATAGGTTTCTCGTATAATCTATCTGAAATCTCAGGCTCTATAAATATTTTATAAAGTAAAAAAACTTGAGAGGTGTCAAGGGACACCCGGATGGAACGAAGTTCCTTTCGATTAATTAGTGAAGGAATTGTAATATTTTTTTTTAACTTAAAAAAAAATTATAATAATATATTTTTTATTATTCACTGCGAAATAGAAAGACGAAACGAAAATAACTGGCTTGCTTTCTATGAGAGAGAGAGAGAGAGAGAGAGAGAGAGAGAGAGAGAGAGGGAGAGATAGAGAGAGAAAGAGACAGACAGAGAAACGAAAATAACTGGCTTGCTTTCTATGAGAGAGAGAGAGAGAGAAAGAGACAGACAGAGAAACACGCGCACGCCGCACGGCTTACATCATCATCATCTGCCTAGCCTTTTCCCAACTATGTTGGGGTCGGCTTCCAGTCTAACCGGATGCAGCTGAATACAAGTATTTTACATGGAGCGCACGGCTTACAACTCTAGCAAAAAGTGTCGTTACAACTTTTCGTATGAATTTTTTCCATCTAGCCCCCTTTCACAATGCGCGATAAGGAACTTCGTTCCAAAAAAAAAAAGCTTTATTCAGTTCACAAAAACACAGTACAATATATGTATAAAAAAAACGAGTAACAGATTACATAGGAGCCTTAGGAATTTTTTTACAAATTCCCTTGACCCCACACTAGGATTCCCTGTGTCGTGTGGTTCATAAAATACTGATGAAAAAAAAAGATGAAAAAAAAGTCGGCCAAATGCGAGTTGGACTCGCACATAAAAGTTTCCCTACCGTACCACAGTACTTAAAATATTGAACACTACATTCTATAAAAATTTAAAATGTCTACCTATTATGGTAAAAAAAAAATACACACACAGACCTAGCCTGTGATAGACGGACGGACAGCGGCTGTTAGAACTGTAAAACTCTGTTTGATCTTACGAATAATTTAAAGTCGCTTTCGAAAAATTTAAGTCGTTCTTCGTGTCAGTCTCTGTGATCGCGTTGTTCTTCTAAACTACGCAACTGATTTTGATGCGGTTTTTACCATCATTTAGAGAATTTATTCTGGAAGGTTCATGTGTATAATAACTTACAACAATTTTTTTGTAACAATTTTTATTTAAAAGAGAGTCCGTGGAGTTTCTTGTCCGTTCTTCTCCATAGGTACCTACTAGGTTTCGGAATGGGCAAATAGCTTCATATTTCTGACTGACCGATTTTTTAACAATTCAAAAGTGCCTGTAAATGGTTTTAATTGAAATAAATGCTTTGAGTTTGACATATTATAATAAATAAATCTCGGTGATTTGTAAAGTTGTAAGAATCGTGCGAAGCCACTAGTTATATAACAATAAAAATATGTACCTAGACAATAGACGGTTTTAAAATTGAATCCAGTCGTATTAGCAATGGCGTGACTCATTGGCAACGCTGTCGCGCTGTTTCGCTGAGCTGAGTTGGACGCCGCCGCTGTTGCGTTGTGGATAGTGTAGTAGCTATACTGTTTTATTATGTTTTTGTTTTAATTGCTAAATTATAGCAAAAAAAGTTTTATAGCAATAAAAATAGGTATTATTACAAAAAAAAATGGGATCTTGGAATATTTTTTTCTGGGAGCATTGAGCAGATTAAGCAGTAAAACAGTATTTTTAATAAAAAAAAAAAAAAAACTTTTTGAAATGTTGAATATAGTTATTCCTAAAGCAAAAAAAAAAAACAGTGGTACTCCGGGAGTGCTGACAGAAGTGAAAACTTGAACAAGATCGCCTTGGCGGAAGAAAAATACTTGTGTAGAACATTGGTCCGTAACCTTATCTAAATAAAGAGCACAATCACGTTTACAAAAAAAAAAAATACTTCCAAAACCTTTAAAGTAAAAATACTTGCATAGAACATTGATCCGTCAAAAAATATAAATAAAGAGCATAATTGCGTTTGCAAAAATGAGGTGTCGGTAACGGTGTCGCGAGTTCAATTGTTTTTTCCCATCTCAAAAATGCCCAACGAGCCTAAATAAGTTTTCACTTAAAAAAAAAATTGTACACGCAACATAATTGGGAATAGGATAGGCGGATGATGATGATGAATTCTTAAAAAAATATTGTGTATGTAAATATGATTTCAGGCGGAAAACTATTGCGGATAAATAACGAGATTTTGTGATAGGCATGTGACATACAATGTACAATCGACCAATCTTCCGCAAGCTCACCTTTAAGGCGATAATCGCATAGCACGGCTTAAGACTCAATCGCCCGATGCATACGTTTTGACCAATAGGATCGCACGAAACGTATTTTAATCGCGTTCGTATAATGATGTCTAGAAGTGTGACACTCACACAAACAAATGCATTATTGTCTCTAATTAGGCGAAACTAGGAAGGGATGTGGTTTGTCACTAGCTGCGCTGCTGCAGAAATATTTTCTTAACTGAGCATACTTAATTTTTGTCAACTGTACATCTATTTACTACGCCAAAAACTGCTGAATTGACGGATAGGCTACGTTTACGGGAAGCCAACGCTAATTTATTTGTTACAATCAATTGCCTAAAGAAACTTCCAACGAACTCGAAAAGAGATTTTACATAAGCAAAACTTATCTGCATTCTTACATAATTCACCTTGAAAGTTACGCAAAGAACGAAAGTTACCACCACGGGCATTACAGAACGTAGCGAAGGAGAAAACTGAAAAGTCAAACTAAATAAAACAGTTTAAAAACTTACGAGTTCTAAGTAAGCCTAAACATTACAGTGAGATTCTTCATAATGTGCACATATCGAAATGATCCCAATCTATGTTTAATTTTATCAAAGGAATTTTTTTTTTTTGTTTTTATTTTTTACTTTTAGTATATACTTTTTTTCTCTTTTGCATCTTATTTATAAATTTTACAATTATTGTGAAAATTGTTGAAAATACAGATTTTTGCTAAAAAAACATGTTCATTTTCAATTCAGGGTAGTTTTTTTTCTCAATTTTCATTTTATATGGACGCTTAATTATTTAATTGTGGAGTTTGTTTCATCGCGATAGATGATTTAGTTTAAAAATTACAGTTTTTTTAAAAGAAAAAAACATAAAAAGTAAAAAAACATACAATTTAGTTTTTTTTTTTTTTAAATTTCTGTCGTTAAAATTAAGCATAGATTCCCTCATTTCGATATGTGCACATTATGAAGAATCACACTGTATAACAAGTAATTTATCCTCCACCTTCTTAATTTTCTCAGTACTGTACAGTACACTCTTGTAACTACACAATACATCCAAAACCCTAGTTCCCACGTAGTTCAACAGATGGCGCTAGTAACGTTCAGTTTCAGTATTACCACAGTATACTACAGTACGTTAAAGGGCACCTCTGCCTGTGAAAGACAAAGCTAGATTGCGTATGTTGAATAAATTATGATTGACAATTTACAAACTGTTCTTTCACATTGTTGTTTACATTAGCAACGTTAGTCTTTATTCCTATTCCATAAACAGAGCAGTATTTTTTTTAAGAATATGTTAATTCGTTCGTGACACAAATGATAAGGTAGACATGTTTCGAAGTAGAACGTAATTTATTTTTGAGATTTTTTTTAAAATGTAATTAATTAAATTGATACGTATTATTAGTTTCGTATTTTTTATAACTAATTTTTTTACGCGAAAACAAGAACAACTTCATTGTGCTGATATTAATGTTACATCATTAAGAAATATAATATTAAAATAATGTAATAATTGCAGCTTGATTAACAATTAAATTTTTATTTACAACTTTTTGAAGCTGACTGTACTTTTTTATTATTTTCAACAATTTTTCCCCGGATTTAAAAACAAATGCGAGAACTAATTTTCAATTAGTAGACATAAAATATTTTAAAAAAAATCCGCCATACAATATAATTTTTTGCAGCTCACAAAACAAATGGGTATTTATTTTTAACCACAGCTTGCAGATTATGCAAGTCGATTAAATCGAAATCTAAAGTCATTTAAATTCAAATTAGGCTGAGAATCAGTACTGTTTGAACCAGGGACTTGAAAACGAAATTAATTTCGTTCCGTTACACAAAATGTTATCTAATAACGCTCAAAATTTTGTAGCGATACTAAAACCTAAAAAGATTAATAACGTTACAAAAAAAACCGTTATAGAATATCATTTTTGTAGGACAATATTTTAAGTAACGTTATAGGTATCAGTAACATTATGTTTATATCCGCTTGTAATAACGTTACAGATTCATTTGTATAACGTTATTCTTAAGAACTTTTCCCGCTGACCACCGCTCCATCGCTCGTTGCCCACCACCACCACCACCACTGGCCACCCCTGTTTCGGCGGCCGGCTGCCGGCTGGTGGTAATCCACCGCTGTATTCAAACATAAGTTCGTACGAGAGTGCACATTTTTACAGATAGTGTTGTGAATGAATAGTTGTGGTTATCTAATACCTACCTACTTTTATATTTATGGGATAGTGTCATCTTCACAATTTTTTTTGGCAATGTTGCTTAAGGACGCGTTTGCAAAATTGATAGGTATAGAATCGAGCTACCACATTGACACAGGTCACATACACAAGTGTACGCACGGATAACTGCGGGAATAGTAATCAAGTGATACATTAGTCAAAGTAGTCAATTTTGATACACTGAAAGTTTTTTTTTTAATTTTGATTTGCAAAAAATATTCCGTGTTGTTGTTTATATTTTTACTAAATAATACATAGATACAAATACCTACTTCAGTGACTGTTAGGCACTGAGCGCCTTCTAATAGTAGAGAGATATGAGCCGTGGACTTTGGGCTGGTTTTGTTAGTTATGATGAGACTTTACTTCCGGACTTGATGCAGTGACCTGAAGGTGTACTTCGGTGTCTGTTACTGGAATTCCTCGACGAGTAGAACTAGGTGTGCCGAGTTTGGGCTCTTTTTGTTAGTTATGATGAGACCTTACCTCCGGACCTGATGAAGTCATCTGAAGGTGTACTTCGGGGTCTGTTACTGGATCTCCTCGACGAGTAGAACTAGGTGTGCCGAGTTTGGGCTCTTTTTGTTAGTTATGATGAGACCTTACCTCCGGACCTGATGAAGTGATCTGAAGGTGTACTTCGGTGACTGCTACTGGATCTCCTCGACGAGTAGAACTAGGTGTGCAGAGTTTGGGCTCTTTTTGTTAGTTATGATGAGACCTTACCTCCGGACTTGATGGAGTGACCTGAAGGTGTACTTCAGTGACTGCTACTGGATCTCCTCGACGGGTAGAACTAGGTGTGCTGAGTTTGGGCTCTTTTTGTCAGTTATGATGAGATTTTACCTCCTGACCTGATGGAGTGACCTGAAGATTTACTTCGGTGACTGCTACTGGATCTCCTCGACGAGTAGAACTAGGTATGCCGAGTTTGGGCTCTTTTTATTAGTTATGATGAGACCTTACCTCCGGACCTGATGAAGTGACCTGAAGGTGTACTTCGGTGACTGCTACTGAATCTCCCCGACGAGCCATCAGGTCTGGATGTAAAGTCTCATCATAACTAATAAAATGAGCCCAAATTCGGCACACTTAGTTCTACTCGTCGAGGAGATCCAGTAGCAGGGACCGAAGTACAACTTCAGGTCACTCCATCAGGTCAGGAGGTAAAATCTCATCATAACTAACAAAAAGAGCCCAAACTCGGCACACCTAGTTCTACTCGTCGGGGAGATCCAGTAGCAGTCACCGAAGTACACCTTCAGGTCACTTCATCAGGTCCGGAGGTAAGGTAATAAAAATAATAATAAAATAATTTTTATTGATACAAATACAGATTTTACAAAATTTGTTTGAAGCCCTGGCTCCTGAGCTAGGTAGCAACCTGTGTTACAGGAGCCAGTGTCTTCGCCCATTTATGGTTAATTTCATAACAATGTGCAATGAGTAAAAGTAAAAGAGAAAAGGGAAAAAAAAAAAACAATAAAAACAATACAATAAAAGACAAAATTACAACAGTTATAAGATGGACACATGCTCTTTGTGTGTATGTGTGTGCGTGTGGGGGTGCGTGTGTGTGTGTGTGTGCGTGTGTGTATGGGTGAGTGTAGATCATTTTTATGAGTACTGATTTTGTAATAGATCTTCCGTCTGGTGGTAATCATAACTAACAAAAATAGCCCAAACTCAGCATACCTAGTTCTACTCGTCGGGGAGTTCTACTAGCAGTCACCGAAGTACACCTTCAGATCACTTCATCAGATCCTGAGGTAAGGTCTCATCATAACTAACAAAAAGAGCCCAAACTCGGCACACTTAGTTCTACTCGTCGGGGAGATCCAGTAGCAGTCACCGAAGTAAATCATCAGGTCAGGAGGTAAGATCTCATCATAACTGACAAAAAGAGCCCAAACTCGGCACACCTAGTTCTACCCGTCGACTAGATCCAGTAGCAGTCACTAAAGTACACCTTCAGGTCACTTCATCAGGTCCGGAGGTAAGGTCTCATTATAAATAACAAAAAGAGCCCAAACTCGGCACACCTAGTTCTACTTCCCTTTTTAATCTCACTGGATGTAGTAAAGGCTATTGCTAAACTCAAACCCTGTAGCTCGGTTGGCCCTGACAACATTCCAGCCTTTACTCTTAAGAGATGTCATGATATTTTGGCAGCCCCTCTATGTCATGTCTTTAACCTGACCCTTCGGTCTGGCATATACCCTGAACAATTGAAAACTTCGCGAGTCACTCCCATTCCTAAAACTAGTGACAAAACATCAGTAGAGGAACACAGACCCATCGCTATCCTGCCAACCATTGCTAAGGTTTTCGAACATATACTTTTTTTTTTGGGTGGGAAATTATCAAATAACTTCTCCCGCTCTGGATGGAGCGGGGGGGCGTGTCAGACTCTTACTGACTAAAACCCACCCGTGTTCCTTCGGTTGCCCTGTTGCTGGGGGCCACGATGTCCCTATTGATTTTCTTCGAACCCCTGGCAGGCATTGGCCCTAGCGGACCCCGTCAATTCTGCTGACATCTCTTTGAGGCGCGCGTGGAACACAACGCGCCGTCGACCCGGGCTTGGTCCTTATCGGACAGCGAGCTACCCATTGCTCACCGTCCGCAAGCCCGAGCCTACGGTGCCTGGAAATCGGCTCACGATTCCCGCCCCGGGCGTCTCCTCCTATTGCGGCGGTTAGGGGCGTGAGGGCGCGAAATTTGCCTCTCCTTCACGCGTTCCGCCTCCTCCTTCGCGAGCATTACCGCTTCGCAGAAGGAGGTGACGGCCTGCCATTTCCTCTCGCTCCGTACCAAGGCCTGAATCAGGGCCGGACGCGAGAGAACACTGCCGCCGATCGCCTCTACGAGGACACGGTGTTGCTCCGCCTAAGCCGGGCAGACCTCCACCGTATGCTCCACCGTGTCCTCATGCCGATCCACACAATGGTGACACCCGGGTGTCGAACATATACTTCACGCTTTCATTTACAAACGCGTAAATATATCCCTATCTGATGCCCAACACGGTTTTCGGCCGGGTCGCTCTGTGAATTCGAATTTATTGATTCACGTAGACTACATATCCCGTTGCTTGGACATCGGTGGGCAGGTTGACGTTTTGTATTTCGATTTCCGGAAAGCATTCGACAGAGTTGACAAGGATGTGCTTTTGACAAAGCTGGGTGCCATCGGTTTCTCGTCCGGACTTCTTAACTTCTTTTCCGATTATCTGCGTGATCGCAAGTAGTTTGTAAGACATGGCTGCTTCGAGTCCAAGCCTTACAATACACGCTTGGGCGTACGTCATGGATCCGTGTTAAGGCCGCCTCTTTTCCTGATCATGATCAATGACCTCATAACTAATGTTAAGTTTGCCAAGTGCCTGCTATATGCCGATGATCTTAAGCTAGTCGCACAAATCCGAACGGACGAGGATTGCAAGCCCCTTCAGAGGGACATTGACGCCATCTATGAGTGGAGCATTGTGAACAAGCTATTTTTTAATAAAACAAGTGCTACGTCAATGACATACGGTAGAGGGTTGCGCCCAATCCATTATAACTATAATTTGGTAGGTGAAGTAATTACTCGTGTCAGCAACATAAAGGACTTGGAAGTGACTCGACCGCTGTCTGACTTTTAGAGATCACGTTTCTGCGCTTGCGAGTGAATCTTTCAGGCGCTCGGGATTTGTTATGAGAAATGCTCGTGACTTTCGCAATTCAAATGTTATTAGGCTGTTGTACACTACTCTGGTTCGAAACAAACTCGAGTCTAGTGCCTGTGTTTGGCACCCATATATCGCGACCCAAACACTGATGTTAGAAAAGGTTCAGAAAACATTCCTAAGATGCCCCTTCCAAGGGTTATATCATTTCTTTCCGTACATATACCCTACCAACTATCTTTTAGGGACGTTAGGCTTTAACTCGTTGGAGGTGAGAAGAGGTCTTAATCAGCTCACGGTAGCCTGTAAGACCTTACGGGGACGTATCGACTGTCCAGAGCTCCATGGCCTTTTCTGCCGATTATTTGTGCCCGACAAATACATTGGATACCGTCTGAGCCGCCGACACAATCTGTTTTGCGCAACTGTCATGCAAAACTGTAGCCAAAGCCGAATCCCCAGTCTGTCGTACCCTAAAGATGCTAAATGCCCTTCTGATTGCCAACCCTGAATGTGATGTGTTTGCGGATGAATGGAATAAAATTATGTGTATTTGTCTGGTGTTCTGTGAGAGAAAGTATGCTAGGGAGTCCATTGCTCAATGTTAGATTTAAATTAAATTAATGTCAAGATTGTAATTGTTCCATGTTAATTAATGTAATTGGTGTTGTACCGTTTTAATTAACTATAAATAAATAAATATACTCGTCGGGGAGTTCTACTAGCAGTCACCGAAGTACACCTTCAGGTAACTCCATCAAGTCCAGAGGTAAGGTCTCATCATAACTAACAAAACGAGCCCAAACTCGGCACACCTAGTTCTACTCGTCGGGGAGATCCAGTAGCAGTCAAGGAAGTACACCTTCAGATCACTTTCATGAAGTTCGGAGATAAGTTCTCATTATAACTTATCAAACGAACCTAAACTCGGCACACCTAGTTCTGCTCGTCTGGGAGATCCAGTAGCAGGAACCGAAGTACACCTTCAGGTCACTCCATCAGGTCCAGAGGTAAGGTCTCATCATAACTAACAAAAAGAGCTCAAACTCGGCACACCTAGTTCTACTCGTCGAGGAGATCCAGTAGCAGTTACCGCAGTACACCTTTAGGTCTCTCCGTCAGCTCCGAAGATAAGGTGTCATCATAACTAACAAAAAGAGCCCAAAGTCGGCACACCTAGTTCTACTCGTCGGGGAGTTCTACTAGCAGTCACCGAAGTACACCTTTAGGTCACTCCATCAGGTCCGGAGGTAAGGTCTCATCATAACTAACAAAACGAGCCCAAACTCAGCACACCTAGTTCTACTCGTCGAGGAGTTCCAGTAGCAGTCACCAAAGTACACCTTCAGATCACTTTCATGAAGTTCGGAGATAAGTTCTCATTATAACTTACCAAACGAACCTAAACTCGGCACACCTAGTTCTGCTCGTCTGGGTGATCCAGTAGCAGGGACCGAAGTACGCCTTCAGGTCACTCCATCAGGTCCAGAGGTAAGGTCTCATTATAACTAACAAAATGAGACCAAACTCGGCACACCTAGTTCTGCTCGTCTGGGAGATCCAGTAGCAGGGACCGAAGTACACCTTCTGGTCACTCCATCAGGTCCAGAGGTAAGGTCTCATCATAACTAACAAAAAGAGCCCAAACTCGGCACACCTAGTTCTACTCGTCGGGGAGTTCTACTAGCAGTCACCGAAGTACACCTTTAGGTCACTCCATCAGGTCCGAAGATAAGGTGTCATCATAACTAACAAAAAGAGCCCAAACTCGGCACACCTAGTTCTACTCGTCGGGGAGTTCTACTAGCAGTCACCGAAGCACACCTTCAGGTCACTCCATCAGGTCCGGAGGTAAGATCTCATCATAACTAACAAAACGAGCCCAAACTCGGCACACCTAGTTCTACCCGTCGAGGAGTTTCAGTAGCAGACACCAAAGTACACCTTCAGGTCATTTCATAAAGTCCTAGACGAATAGGCATTTATAAACTTTACCTACTTTTACTGAATTAAAATATTATCTAGAATCAAAATCTGTGATCATAAAATTATCTCACCGTATCAAGTATCAAATTTGAATTATCGAATATTTTGTATTTGTACTTTGTACAGCGATCTTTTGCACACGAGCCGCTGCAAAAAGGCAATACAGGGTCCACTCACGACAACGGCCGAGCGCGGACCATAGATAATACGCTTAAATACCGCGGACTGAGATTTCTTTCCAAATGCATACAATCAAAACAGAGACCAAAAATAAAATAACCCTTAATGCAATGTGTTAAGATTCATTCGTAATAGCAAAATATGTGAAAAAGGTAGTTTCGGGTTTCAATTTTTTTACGACTATTTGTGACATTTTGAAAGATTTTTTCCATAACTTTAGAATTGAATATATGTGCCTACTTATAGTATTTTTAGACATCCTAAATTATGACAACGGAAGATCGTTTTTACAATATAAAAAACTATTATTTTGAATAAAAAAATTACTTATCTTTAAAGATGAAGAACCAATTTATATGGCGTAGTTATTAGTTATATTTGATTCGGTTTAGTTTTGTCACAAAATGTACCGAAAAACAGCATAATTTTGTCCGATTTACAAACTCGCCCTTGACGAAATGAACAACGTTATTATTTCGTTATATCGATATATTAATAACGATATACTTTTAATATTGTTATTAAACAGTTTAAGATTTCGTTCCGTTTGTTAGTATCGTTATAGCCAAGAAATTAATTTTGTTGCGATCCTGGTGGAACGGTACAAATTATCGTTACCGGAACTTGGCGTAACGTTATTTTGAGTAACGTTTCAAGTCCCTGGTTTGAACGTCACCTAAAACGCCCGCCCGGTGCCCTTCACTCCCCAACACAGCAGTATTTACGCATGTGAGACTTGTATGTTTGTAAGTAAATGCATCCGCAACACTGCGATAGATACAGGAAAATCCGTATGATGCAAAATTTATGACAGAAGACGGATAAATGGAACTATTTCAATACATAATACATCTTTCTTTCCGTCAAGTCATAGGAGGAAAATTAGTTGCTGACGTCAATCAAAGGAGATCGCTTTATGATTTTGAATTTAGAACTTTCTGCGCCTTATTATCCGTATCTTCTAACTATTGACGGGTAATACTGCGCGTTCGAAAGGTATTATCGATTTTTTACGAATTTTATCGGAATTAATTGTTAACATAACATCACGCCAGCACGCGTAGCATGACCACCGTAGAAACGAGTTTTGTCGACGGAAGAATAGACAAAATGACAGATTGTGATTGTTTATCTGTCATTTTGTCTATTCTTGTTTATCTGTCATTTTGTCTATTCTTCCGTCGACAAAACTCGTTTCTACGGTGGTCATGCTGCCGCGCCTGTAATCCCTGAAGGGTTAGGCAGAGGTGTACCTATAGTACACCCACATTTCGCCAGTTATGTTTAAGTCCCATGTAATAGGGGGCGAGCCTATTGCCATCAACCGGGCACAAATCCAGACTCCGGGCTGCTACTGAGAAATTCCAGATGGAAAAACCCAATAACACTTTTATTATGAATTAATTGTTATACATTGATATTATTGTTACAAAGCCTATGGGGTCCATTACTCGAAAATAAATGTTTTATTTTATTAAAATTGTATTAAGATTTCTGAATACCTCAGATATTCGGATGCATATGTGTTTTTGCCGTCGGGTTTTTTAAATTACTTTTTTTTACTAAGACACTGATTGTCGCTGAGATGAGATTGCGAGTAGATTTTGAATGTTTTTAAATATAGGAATTGGCCATGAGAGGTCACACAAAATCGGTGCCGAGGTCTTAAAATATTGAAAGAAATGGCAAAACTATTAAGAACACGTTTTGTATGTAATGTACTTTTTTTTAAAAGTAAGTATACATCTAATAAATAAATAATGTTTTTTTTTAAGCTATTGCATACTAAGCTTTTATCGCGGGCTTTGAGCGCGGCGACCGAATCAAGAAATTCCGTAACGTAACGAAAATAAAACCTAACACCCCCCACTCCGCCTACCATATAATGACGGTTTTTTGTACGTAATTTATGTCATCACGTCATCATGCTATGCAATAGCTTTACCGGGGCAGTCCCCGAGTGCCACACGTTCTTTTTCTTTTAGTATACGTGTTTTATTAAAATACCTTTTGATTTATGTATAAATTAATAATGCGTCTAATTTGGGACAGCGCTCCTTGATGGGCGAGTCCTATTACTGGCTGAACGTACGACGCGTTGCGTGAACTCAGCACAGAACACGCAAGCTAACCACTCAAGTCCACTGGCATATATCTGCGTCTTAAATCCCTTCTATTTCTCCAGTTAATATAAATCCAGTTTACTTTTGGGGTCAGTAGAACTGTTAATCTGAATTAATGACCTATTCATTCATTGTTCTGCGTCAGTGTTGATATAAAAATATGTTCAACACTGCGGAATACGGAATGCTGTTGATTATTGATTGCCTATATTTTATTTAAAAATATTTAATAAAAGATATGCATTGTGCAAGTCTGAGTCGTGATGGCCCAGTGGATATGGACTCTCATACACGATTTTGTGGGTTCTGTGGTACCAATGTGATTTTTTCAATTCATATGTACTTTCTGAGTTTATCTTGGATATTACTGCACGCGTAGCATGACCACCGTGGAAACGAGTTTTGTCGACGGAAGAATAGACAAAAATGACAGATTGTGATTGTTTATCTGTCATTTTGTCTACTCTGCCATCAACAAAACTCGTTTCTACGGTGGTCATGCTACGCGTGCTGACATCGGTGAAGGAAAATATCGTGAGGAAACCTGAACTTATACAAGTAGCCAACCCGACTTGAGCAAGCGTGGTGATCAATGCTCGTGCCTTCTCTGTATGAGAAGACTTTGCCCTGCAGTGGGTAGCAATAGGCTAATATTATTATTATTGTGCAAGTCTCGGTCTGAACTCAAAAAAATAATTCTATGCCCTTTATCATTTTGCATTTGTTGATTAGATAAAGAGATTTATATTTAGGATCGGTTTGGGTTTCCCAAGATATTTCTGTTTCGTTTCAATAATATTATGAGGGAAAAATATTGAAAATAAATAAAGCCAATTGATTACTATGCCTTTTATTAATATATTTTAAAATTATTAAAAATATAGCTCGTTTCTATCCAATCGATCAATTTATTATACAGCGTGGAAAAAAATTGTGCTTTGAAATATTTAGAAAAAATAATCCAAGTTCAGAGAAAATAATTTCGTTCAAAAATAGACTGCAATTTAGAAATAACTGTGAGTCTTATTAATATATTTTAAAATAAAAATATGAAAAAATATGGCTCGCTTCTATCCAGTCGATCAATTTATTATACAGCGTGGAAAAAAATGATGCTTTGAAATATTTAGAAAAAAATAATCCAAGTTCAGAGAAAATAAAATCGTTCAAAAATAGACTGCAATTTAGTATACTTATGTGATGAACCCAGTTCATTAAGGTCGTGGGGAGCCGTTGAATGCAAACAGTACACGAATCTCTCATTGAGTCTGGGTAGGTATACAATAGATATGTATTGCCCGGTATACTTAGGCCTTATTTATACACGATAGTTTAGTTTGGTTTCTGTATTTTTTTAAATACTACTACCGACTAAACACTAATAATATTTTTGAATAAAACAGAATTAATCTTCTTTTTTAATTTTTATTAAAAAAACACATTGTGTCTAGTCGGTTTGTTCAATAATATGCTGGGTTTTGTTTCACTTTATGATTTCACATTTTAAACAATCTATATACATAATAAAAAATTTAATACACTTCGTTGGTAAGCGCGTCACTTGAGAACGGCAAATTTTTGGCTTAACATATTCGTAACTATCCGAATCTGTAGTGTAGCCTAATTGCGTAACTTATTTTCGTAAACAATTTTGTCTAAGTAATTTGTTTCATTTTGAGAGTTCAACAACATTCATTGCGTTATTTACGTTGTTGAGAAGATTTTTTTTCCAACATATGAAGCAATGCGTTTCAATTCGGAACAGATTGTGATTGTGTTGTATTACGCAATTAGGGTACAGGTTCGTTCGGAAAGAAAATATACACAATTGGTGCATGTTCTATGGGAATTTTGTCAGCTAGTTTTTGAATAAAAATGAGGAAAAACATTTTTCTTTCAAATTTTGATTTAAGGAATAATAATTGTGATCAGTCGGTTTTTTTTTTGTAACATTCTCATTTTTTTTTACTCTTTATTTTGAACTTACAATTTTTTTTAATTTTTTGTGTTAGCTATTAGTTATTGCCGTGTGAAAATTACAAGCGTTCGCCAAACAGACATTAACACTGACGGACTAGCTAGTCGGCCGGCAGTAGGTATTAACCGAAGGTTATATCACTGCGATCACTAAATTAGGTCGCAAGTCGTAATCGCAAGAGTGCAAGTAGCCGCGACGCGACAATGTTTCGGTAATGTTTTAAAGATTCATTCATTTCGAATTAATAGAATACACAAAAAAATAAAAAATAAATTATGCGTTAGGTAAACTTTTTGTTGCCAAGTATTTGTATAATTTTTTTTTTAAATTAATATTTGTTTTCTAAAATTGTGCTCCTTTTGTGGGACCCTAGCGATCCTTAATACAGATTGTTACCATGTAACCTAGCTAGGACGCCAGATTCAATTCTGTCATTTGTGAGTAACAAATTTTACAATTTTCTGATTATTCGTAAATTGTAAAATTATGTTTATTGTAACACTGTATCACACTTTTTTTTTAAATAAATAAATTATAAATAAAAAATATTTGTTTGAGCTTTAATTACTAGTTTTGCGACTACATTCAAATAAAACCACAAACAGGGTCACACTGAAATAATGTTTGTAACTTATCCATATTATTTTCTTTTTTTTCGTGTTTTCATTTAATGTTTTTTGTAAACTTATTATTAGTTTAATAATTTAATTTATTTAACAACTCAATTAAAACTTATAAAAAAACCTGTAATTTTTTTAAACACATTTTGTATTTTTTTTTTTCGCTACGCCATTGTTTTAGACCGATAAAAACAATGTAACAGCGGCAGAGTGCGGACGTAAGTATAAATCGAAGGTTGTACCATTGCCACAAATTGGGTCGCAATGATTCGCTATAAATTCTCTCCACAACGTAGAATGTAACGCCGATGTCGATGGTGTCTCGGCGAAATGGAACGTTAATGTCTTTTAATAAATTATTAATTAGGAGAGGAAATTACTACGAAAATTGATGATTAGTGAATAATATAAACATTAATCACTACAAATCAGTTTAAATTAAAATTCGATCATTATGGATTTTTTTTCTTCCAAAAATATTGATTTTATTAAAATTAAATTGGTAATTAGCATACTATGCTGACTGTACTACATATATTTATACTATGCTTATCAAACTAGCTCTATCAAGTTATCAACCACAAGTTTATTGATTACAAAAAACGACTTCTTAGATAATTATTGGTTGGCTAAACCATGTCGCTAAGAGCTTACGATGAGTAATACGCAACCGCGGTCAGTTGCGGTTGAATACTTTTCAACCTTATGCCCTTAGTGATAAGGTTCTAATATGTTTCACCACCAGTGTCCGCTATTGTACTGAGAAACTTTAGTTTACAACCTGACTCATACTACCTATGTGTGTACGTGGTCAGTCAAGACGCAAATCCGCATTATGGTGCGAAGTTTTGATGTGAAACATCTATGGCGGCGGGTCAGACTGACTGTTGGTGTGGCGGCGCGTCTCTGCGTTCAGCGCTCGGTGCGGCAACACGCTGTGATTGGGTTCGCGACAAGTCCATCGTCATCCTGAGGATGCCTCGTTGTGAAACACGTGTCGATTTCTTTCAGAGTTTTTTATGGCTGTTTAGAAATAGCTAAGCTGAACAGGTTATTAAATATATCCACGTCTATTGTATTTTATATTACCTGTAGATAATAATTACGATATTTCATGTCTGCCAGGCGTCTCGCGACGGCTCATTTTTTCTTCCATGAGTGATTTAGCTTGTAGCTAGTTAATAACAGCCGCACGGGTCGATCGATTGAATTTAACAACGCTAGCCGCGGTTGGTCCGTGGATGGGTGACCATCTTTACATACTAAGACCTCTCCGTGAGTCGTTCCGTGTCGTCATGCAGAAACCCGAAAGTCTGATATCCAGTTGTGGAGGTCAGATAGGCAGTCGCTCCATGCAGAATACTGGTATTCAACTGCTTCCGATTAGACTGGAAGCTAACCTTAACATACATATACAGTATGTCAACTAACAGAGGGCGTTCCCGTTAACCCGCAATAGAATAGAGTCCATACAAGCAAAAAAAAAAACTTCTAAATAAGAAGTTTTTTTATTTTTTTGTTAATAAAATATTCACAAAAAATATTAAATTGATACGTAAAAGAAACACTCTGTACACGCGCGCCTGTCTTTCAACGTCGAAAGACAAGTGGGACAAGTGCGCGTGTACAGAGTGTTTCTTTTATGTATCAATTTAATATTTTTTGTAAAGATATACTAATTAAAAAAATCGTCATTTTTTTTGCATGTTTGGAGCTATAACTATTGCGGGTTAGCGGGAACGTTCTCTTTTAGTTAACATAGTGTATGAGAGAGCAGTGGTGGTCCAGTGGTAACGGCCGCGACTTACGAGTTGTATGTAGGTCGTAGGTTCGAACCCAGACAGGCGCTTTACTTTGTGTAAATTATTTCATCACCACTGCTCTCAAAACGGTGAAGGAAAAACATCGTGAGGAAACCGGCATGTCCTAGAACTGAAAATTCGAAGACATGTGACATCTACCAACCCGCACTGGGCCCGCGTGGTGGATTACGGCCCACTCCCTCTCACAGAGAGGAGGCCTGTGTCCCAGCAGTGGGAACATTATATGCTGACAAAACATAGCGCACCCCCTAGGGGGTGGGAACATTTATAGGCTGATGATGATGATGTGTATGAAGCCTTTTAAATATTATATAATACTTGGAAAAAGGCTGGGCATTATAATGATGAGTGATGGAAAAGTTAATGATAAATGAAAATTGCACATGAATGTTGTAGAAAACGCGCGCTGTATTGCTTTCATTTTTTCTCGTTAATATTTTTTTCGATCGGTTTAACACGCTATTTCACAAAAAATACTAGTAAGTATTCAACATTTTACTTTACAACAGCCAGAATTATGTGAAAACCTACAAATCCGAATGTTAGGAGTATGTATGTATATACGAATAATAAATACTATAAGATTTGTTTCGAAACTTAAATAAATATCTCAATAACTGCCTCATTGAACAAAAAACCGTACTCATTGTTAAATAACAGGCGTCATTTTTTGTAAATCAATTACATTAATAAAAGTCGTCAATCAAGTTCATTGTACACACGGCTACACATCAAGCTATAGATTTCCAGTTTATGCTGATCTCGCATTGTGTAGGATATCCGTACCAGGCGAGGTCAGCTTATACTGGAAATGTATAGCTTGATGTGTAGCCGTGTGTACAGGGCCTTAATAGCTAAAAGTTGATAATAAAACAACGCGCTGTCAACGTGCGACTGCGTGCGAGTTGATTACGTCACCAGCACCTGCTTCTAACTACTAGTCATGGACGCACTCACTTTTCGTTGTAATGGATAGCATTCAAAATAACATTAAAATAGGGAATTAATGTGACGTTTTTATACTTAACAAAAAAAAAAACTATTCTTTAACCGGTTTTTAAATTATTTAAAAAGTATTTTTTTTTTTTAAATACAGGTTTATAATAATTATAAGTCACCCTGTATAAATTGCTGTAAAAATCGTTACCTATTTTTGTTTTAGTTACAAAATAACTTCGGGCGTTTATAGACGAGTCATACAATAAATTATAACTTTATAAATTAAAATTATAAATCAACTGTATAAATTGCTGTAAAAATCGTTACCTATTTTTGTTTTAGTTACAAAATAACTTCGGGCGTTTATAGACGAGTCATACAATAAATTATAACTTTATAAATTAAAATTATAAATCAACTGTATAAATTGCTGTAAAAATCGTTACCTATTTTTGTTTTAGTTACAAAATAACTTCGGGCGTTTATAGACGAGTCATACAATAAATTATAACTTTATAAATTAAAATTATAAATCAAGCCATAAAATCATTTTGATTCGAGGAAAATAATTATTACTTATACCTAATTAACATTCTCCTTTTTGCCTGGGACATTATGGGCGATATTTCCTTGTTCAAGTTTTATCAGAATTTCCGAAGCAGTCATCCGTATTTATGAAATGATATAAACATTTCTCTGAGTCAAAAGTGCAAAGAAAAAAAAAACTTGATAACGCTAGTTATCAAGATATTTTTTCATTGTAAGTACTTACCTGCTTTTATTTCCTAATCGATGTAGGTACCTACTTACTTAAATTAAAAATGTTTATTAAAAAAATATATAAATCGAAATAAAAACAATGGACCGGTTTCTACTAAATACAAAAATAAAGTTATTAAACATTACCGCGTCCGCGTCGCCATTTTGTTTCAATGTCATAGGTACCTACGCGTAATCTCGTTATGACATTCGGTATTGTCCGTGGTATTGTAATATTCGTAATTCGATTTGTGAAAAATTATTTTATACAACTAGTATACAACTGTCAATTTTTTTATTTAATCAATTAGTTGCTGTAGATTATATTCAGACGTTATTTATAATATGAATAATAGTTAATTTCATAACAATTTGATTTGAGAACTCCTTTTAAAACGACGACCGAGAGTTCTCAACGATAAGCGAAGCTGCTCTACGACAGTTATGCACATTTCCATATGTTTGCGTTACATCGCTGGTTATGGTTCCTTGTATATCTAACGAACGTCTTGTTTGCCCGGCAATGGACTTTATCAGCACTAGTCCGTGTGTTACTGGCTGGTAATGAATAAACGGGTGTGCGCCGCCGCACAGTGGGTCGAAACTATGATTTTAGTGACTTAGGGCTCAACTTTGCTTTTTTACTTTTTTCTTCATGTGGATGGATAGAGCTCATTAACCTCAACAATAATTGTTCTGTTTTTTTTTTCCTAAACTTTATACTTTGGGTAGAAAAATGTGTTTTGTTATTTTTTTGTATGGAGCGGATCAAATAACCTTAAATTCCTGCTAAGTAGCGTGTGATCCCGCGTTGAAACTTTATTTTTCATATACCTTGTCTAGTCTATTATCATTTGATGCTATTAACGTGTGCATAAAGTTGCAACTCTGCCAAATAAATGGATCGAAAAAAATGAAAAAATATATCGAATAAAAAGCTACATTTTTTACTTTCGTAAGTTCTTTTAAGTTAAATTTGATATGGAATAGTAAGTAAAAGCACGTAATAATACACATAGTTACTTAACAACTAACAACAATACATTTAAAAGGTCCCTAATTAGCTTAAATTTACTAATATATGTAGTATTAGTAAATTTGTAAATTTAAGCTAATCACACTAATCATAATACATTTAAAAGGTCCCTAATTAGCTCAAATTTACTAATATATGTAGTATTAGTAAATTTAAAGCTAATCACACTAATCATAATACATTTAAAAGGTCCCTAATTAGCTTAAATTTACTAATATATGTAGTAGTAGTAAATTTAAGCTAATTAGGGATCTATGAATTTCAATTTCTTTGTTTTAATGACTTTAACATGTTTATGAAATGTTATTTTAAGTTAGATTTAATACTGAATAGTAAGTAAAGATAGGTACATAATAATACAAATTAGTAAAGGTAAACTAACATTACTACAACTAACACAAGCAAACTAAAAACTAACTATAAACAACATCAAACATTACTATTTCCTTTCAATTATGAGTTTGACATTTATAAACTAATAAAAAAAACAAGAAACTTACAAACTACCAAAAAATCTTATTCACTATCGCTATGACTATCTTGTAAATTATCTACATCAATAAAATCTATATCGGATTCTGTGGGAAAAATCAGCAGAAGCTCTTTGACTTTTGGAGAGAGAACCATTATATTTTGTTTCACCATTCGAGGTCTTAGACTTGTGATCTTTGGATCAGAAGACAAAAGAAGATTGTGTATAATATCCTCATTTGTCGCCGTTCTACTTACCTTTCTAGAATGACTCTCTCTATATTTCCGGAAATCTTTATTACGAGCTTCCGCTGCCTCTTCCGACAGTTTACCTATAGGTATGGCACCAAAGTGCTTAATTATATCACTCCCATGTACTAACAATTTATGTATACTGGAAGGCATATAATACCAGGGATATAAGTGAACGTACAATTGTGCAGTATCTCTACAAAATTCGGAAAACTTAGAAAGATCCACGCTCTCTCCAGATGCAACCGTCTGAAGAATCACATGAAACCTTTCTATTAAATCTTTATCTATTCCTGTTATGCGAGCTGTTGTTTCTGCATCCCTAAAAAATCTTCTGGCAGTATTGCCATCATTGGTTGTGCCTACTCCTTGCTTGACTACGTCAATAAGTAAACCTGCGGTTTACTTATTGACGTAGTCAAGCAAGGAGTACGCTTAGAGTTCGCTTGTTTTATTTTATAATAAGAAGGGTATAAATCTAATCTACTAAGAGTTCGCTTGTTTTATTTTATAATAAGAAGGGTATAAATCAGACCTATTTTCACTTGCTGCTTCTCTTGGGCTTATATACTGCCACTTACTTAATTTAAGTGAAACTAATAAAGACAGTGCCTTATCGGGTGAATATGTACTACTTTTCGGTTTACTTGTACTTAAACACTCTTTAACTTTTTCTAGATCTTCGGGGTGATTTAGTAAATGGTTCATAATTTTTCCTACATCCTCATTTCCGGTGTTTCTTAAACTAGCAATTGTAGTAGCTTTAAGTTCATCCGGGGATAACGAAAGCGATTGGTTAATTTGATCAACGCGTCTTCGTTTTTGCCTGGAGCCCAATTCCTCGAAAGGTTTTCGAGGTGTAAATGTAGATGTCGAAGCTTCTGTAGTAGATGGTGGTAGATTTTCGACATCTTCAGTATTACAAATCTCGAGCCTTTCCTGTTCAGTGTTCACAGCTTCAGGTATCATTCCTTCGGGCCAGTTTATTGCACGTTCCAACCAATCACCATTTTTTCTTACAAACTGTGCTAACGTGCGACTACTTCGTTCCCATCTTGCACTTATATTTGAACAAAAGCGCGTACAGAATTTTTGGAGCTCAACACTGTTCTCTTCGGTCACGTTTATTTTATGTTGTAGGAATTGAAAGAATTTTTGACTATCCGACAGTGACTTGACCTGCTCTCTTAAAATCATAAATAAATCTAAATTGTTAACTAAATTATCCATTATAACGAAAAAGGGACGATCAGAATCACGAGATGTTAGTAGTAGTACGAATAAACGAACACTAGTTAGTATATAATAAATTATGGTCATTTTATACTTCCAGAATCCAGTGACAAACAATGTTTACTAATTTTTCTACTACCCTCATTAACTAATTATCCTAATTAATATTACAGTAATGACTAAAAGTGAAAAACATTGTTTTTTTATAAGGTAAAAGGTTAAGCTAATTACAGTAATTAAACACACAAATAGAAATTAATTGATTTCATATCCACATTTTTAAATAAAGGTCCCTAATTAGCTTAAATTTACTAATATATGTAGTATTAGTAAATTTAAGCTAATTAGGGACCTTTTAAATGTATTGTTGTTAGTTGCTAAGTAATTATGTGTATTATTACGTGCTTTTACTTACTATTCCATATCAAATTTAACTTAAAATAACTTACGAAAGTAAAAAATGAAGCTTTTTATTCTATGTATTTTTTCATTTTTTTCGATCCATTTATTTGGCAGAGTTGCAACTTTATGCATTTGTTTATAGCATCAAATGATAATAGACCAGACAAGGTATATGAAAAATAAAGTTTCAACGCGGGATCACACGCTACTTAGCAGGAATTTAAGTTTATTTGAGCCGCTCCATACAAAAAAATAACAAAACACATTTTTCTACCCAAAGTATAAAGTTTAGGAAAAAATACATCAGAACAATTATTATTGAGGTTAATGAGCTCTACCCATCCGCATAAAAAAAAAAGTGAAAAAGCAAAGTTGAGCCCTAAGTCACTAAAATCATAGTTTCGACCCACTGTGCGCCGGCCGCGGCCCCTTGCGTGGATTGAGTCACGTCACGAGCGAACACCGCACCGTTCTTACCACTGCATTATTTCACGATAATTCTGTCCGTACTATATTCATTGTTAACGATATACACTGCTTTGTCATTACTAGTTTTTGTTTAGCTGCCGTTTCTAAAGATGTAATGTACTGTGAACATATTAGCGGTAACGTTTAAATGGAGTTCGATATTAACGGGCTTAGTTGACACGTCTTCATAGACTCGCCTGCAGAGTTTTTTTTTTTTTTTAGCTAAATGTAAAATAGGTTTTGTATTATAACGCTTGAGATAGTTTATATGACAGGTGGAAGGAGTTATTTAAAAGAGCGGGAAAGACAATGAGAATTTAAAATTAGAACAATGAATGCGTAAATGCATGCCACAACAACAAACGAAGATTTAAATAAATCTTGCTAGTCAATAAACACGTTATTTATCTGTATATAAAACCGTGTTTTTGTATTAATAATTTAATTGTGGCGTTCAATATAGAAACGTAGTATCAGCGAATTGATACGGACAGTTGAAACACTGTTTTAATATTGCAATTGTGTAATGTGAATCGTTTTATTAGTTATTGAGGTTATGAACAAATTGTGTTACAAAAAATAACAGCGGTGACTGAGGTTGAACTGCACAAATAATAGAACGCACGTAACCGCTACAACATGGCGAATATTTGTAAAAAAATGTTTGTTAAAAATTAAAATATTGCGAGATTGCATGCAGTTTTTTTAGAACGGGATAAAAGATTTGCAGAAGAAAAGAGAAGGATTATAAGAATAGCCGAATTTCATTTTAAAAATAACTAGCGTCCCCCTTCGTACGGTTTTCACGGCTTGAAATAACATTGTTTTTTTTTTATAATAAAGAAATGTAATATTAATGAATTATACGCAAAAACCTATCGGAATAAATTCTCTAAATGATGGTGAAAACTGCATCAAAATCCGTTGCAGAGTTACGAAGAAAAACGCGGTCACACATACAAACATGAAAAGCTACTTTAATTTATGATATGTATAGATATTTAGATATTCAGATGAGAAAGAGAATGGCTGGTAAATGAGTTACTTACCTAAATAAAGCCAGTTAAGACGCAGATATATGACAGTGACCTTGAATGGTTAGCTTGCGTATTCTATACTGAGCTCACGCAACGCGTCGTACGTCCAGCCAGTAATAGGACTCGCCCATCAAAGAGCGCTGTCAAAAATTGGACGCATTATTAATTTATAACACGTAAAACAAAAGGTATTTTAATAAAACACGTATACTAAAAGATCAGTAATTTAATTATCTTTAATATGGTGAAGTTTTCAGAAAAATACGCTCGATGGATTTTGCGTCATTCTCAGTTTTTTATCCGCGTTAGACATAACTTTACAATTTAATTTCACTATGTAATATAAACATAATCAAAAATATGCCTATATTAAAATATTAAGAAAATGCTCTTATTTAACATATATTTTTTCCAAATCACTAATACCACTCGTTCAGACGTCATCTTCAGTATAAAATCATTAAAAGTCAGCTATCGTCCCCTTAAAAAGGAAAAGGAAGTAGAGAATTGCACAAGCACAATAAATATTGTTATAGTATTTGAAAAGACTTTAAGTCAGTATTTTTTTTTAATAATAGCGATATTTCCCGTACTAATAAAATGTCTGCAAACGCAAAAAGATGCAGTATTTTTAAAGTAAAAGATGATAAAAGTGCAATAAAAGCGAACCTAGAATGTTTTGAAAATGCGTCGCGAGAAAGGGGAGAAAAAGTATGCAACAGGTGAGCAAAAAGTTTTAAGACCAAATAGTTTTGTTGTCTTTTATGCAGACTGGCCGCGTTGTGTTACCTAAAAAAATAAGAATAAACACGAGAAGTATGACAGATGTCAAACTTTTTTTAGACACGATTTTGTCAGAGAAGACGTAAGACGTAACCATGCACCCTGTTAATTTTTTTAAATAAAAAATAAAGTAATAGATTTTTTACATTTTTTTATTTTTCATAAAACCGATCGATATTTAAAATAGAATAAAAGAGTTTGCCAATAGAATAACAAACACGTGACAAGTGCTCGGTAATGGTAAGATGATGACCGGCTCACGCAACACGACTGCGTGAAGCAAAATGTGCGCAACGCAAACGATGTGAAATTATTTGTTTTTTATACGAAAAATAAAATAAACCGGTTTTCGGCAGCAAGTTTAGAAATTACGTAACTACTTACACGCAGGCAACTATAAATTTATTTTTATTTTATTATTTATTTATAATAAAACAATATTAAAACATAAATATTATGTTGGTAATCTATAAAATTTCGTTTTTTTTTAAATCCAGAAATTATAAAACAGACTGATATGTAGATAATGGTGCCGATTCCCTTGTTCATAAACTAAACTAAATTTAAGTTCACTGCATCTTTTTCTTTCTATTTCATTAAGAAAAGGACAGAAGATAAATTTTAGTTTAGTCCTGTCATATTAATCAGCGCAATGACGTAAATTGACGTAATTTTAGTAGGCAAGTTTTTAATCACGTCTAAACTTGTATGGAGTAGTGACAGGCGCTGATTAATTTGACAGGACTAAACTAAAATTTATCTTTTGTCCTTTTCTTAATGAAATAGAAAGAAAAAGATGCACTGAACTTAAATTTAGTTTAGTTTGTGAACAATGGAATCGGTACCAATATATATTTTTTAAATTGACTTTAGTAAATTAACGGTGCTGTTTGTAACTTGACACATATTTAGCAATTTATTTAATTTTGGAGTTGTAATTTTAATTCCTAAAAATATTTTGTCATATTTACGTAGGTATAATCCGTAGGTTTTTTGTCATTTTTTTTTTAAATTTATATCCATTCATATTTTATATAGCCTACTTGATGTTTCCACTCTGTACATAGCGGTACCACCATACAGCTTTGGTGCATTGCGTTTGTCGACAGTTTCAATAGTTTGTGTTTACTGTTTACCATAAGTGTAAATACGGAATATTCCCCTTTATTTCAATTTTATTTGCTTTTTTTTTACCTTTTTGATACAATTAAATTGAATTGTCTTGTGTCTTGTCTAATATATTTTGTGATTACATACGTAAAATAAAAAACAGGTCCGAAGAAAGTTGATATACAGAGTGTTTTTAAAATGTGTGATATTAAAAATAAGTACTCGAGAATATTTTTAAGTATACTTACCTGGAAATAAGTAACTCATACAAATGTCATAATCAAAATACTTACAATTAAGTCCTTTTTGCATTGCAACTTTGCAACGTTTTGTTTTTCTTATACTCATAGGAGTATTACCTAATAATACTGAGTATTTGTACTTAAAACACAATTGATAAAACCGTGACACCCAATCGTAGCGTCTAGCGATGGCCAAACAAAAATAGACGATTTTTGTTCTAACACGCAACCTTGGACGTAGTCGATTTAAATTTTAAATGCTTTTCGCTAATTACAAGTATGTAAGTAACAATCAAATTTAATTCAGTACATAAAACTTAAAAGAATTAGATTCATTATTAAATCATTACAAAGCAGAACAATATTTAACTTGTTTTTTTTTTCTTAAAATGGTATATTATGTGTTTTTTTCTATTTAGAAAAATCGTTAAATATTAAAGAAAGAACTTTATTAAAATGATTACCATAAATTATTTTTTAAATGTCTAACATATTTTAAATAAAAAATGAGGAAATACAAGGTTTGCACATTTGCAAAGTCGCTCAAAAGTGCACGTGATTTATATAACCCGTTCATACCGATGACGCCATTTTACTGAAATATTTTCATCAAGCCAGAATGTGCGGACTTTGATACTGTACTCAAAAATATTTAGTTATTTAAATTGTCTATTCTCTGAGCGTTTAATAGGAATACTTGTTTGTAGTTCCGGTAGCGGGGACACTATGCACCCCCTTTTGGTTTTACCCCCATCCTGTAAGCGGAAAATTCAGCTTCAGTAATATTTCAGGTGCTCCAGTAATTTAATATTCATGTCTGTATTTTAATGACAATTTTGATTTTAACTTGTGTTAAAATTATTCTTAGTTAGAAGTTTTCTATAGTTTTATAGTCGTGTATAAGTTTAGTATAATTCATCCAATAGAATTATTTTAAAATAAAGTATGTCCGCATGATAAAATATTGTAAAATTATTTTATCATGCCTAAGTATGATGTGATGTGGAGGCATTATCTGAAATGACGCATCGAATACTTCCTAGGCATACGTTTGAGTAAGCAATATCGAAAATGGTGAAGGCTGAAAACATTCAACACCATTCGTCATGTTTTTGGCAAAATCCAGTTCACCTATGAGCTGAAAAAAGTAGCGTAAGAAAAAATCCGCAACGAAATGACGTCCATATATTTTTTTAATAAAAATTATAAAATCTCAGAGACACCACGTGCCATTTTTAATGGAACGTTATTTCGAACTAGGTACCATTTCGAAAGCATCTGAACGTTCGAACAAAGAGCACGCAACTTGAACGCGACAATTACAACGCGACCGGTTTCCGTGATCGTGAGCGCGGCCTGCGTGCCGACCGCGAGCCCACATCCGCGAATCGGACGGTTTATAAAAACGTCACTCAACATACCGGCCGCAAACTTCTCAGGCGGCCCGAGCGCAGCCCAGCCGGGCACGACGCAGTCACAAACTTCCTCCCAGCATCGCGCCTTCTCTGCCCGGTCCCCGTAGTTGGGATCGTTGGTGTCGAACAAGCAAGGCCTCTTCTTCACCTCTGTTATGATCAAGCTACTCTTGATCCCGTCCGGGTCTTTGGTCCTGACCATGTCTAAAACTACCTAAGAAGCGAGTTGGTGCGCGACGCAACGTTACGTTAGTTTGGATCGCGTGCGGATCTTCTGTGCGGCAAGTGTACGTGAGCGGTATGCGCCTCTCAATGCCCGCGTGAAACTGGCGGGTTTGTGCGGACGGCAGCGCGGCGCATCGGCCAACATGGCGGCCAGACGGCGGGGAAACAAAATAGGTGTGAGCGGAGCGCTATGAGGCCGTTTGCGATATCGCCTTCCTCGCGCTAATAAATAAATAAGATGCATGCAACGTATCCTTACCGTTTTATACACTACATTGAGCGAAAACGTGGAGTTTATAATGCAGTTCATTCGTTGAATTTTTGGGTGCAGAATTACCTATAAATTAAATATCTTAGTAGCCATAGCTGCTAGGTATCAAAGTTGGTAAATATGTATGTGTAGATATGATACAAAATGCCGGGTGTACAATTGAGTTAGAAGTCAGCTCGCCTCGTTACGTAAGTTTAGCCGCGGTGCGTATCTTTAGTAGGTGGGTATCGCGCGTTCAGTTTTTTATATTATCTTTATTATTCGTTTGAGGTGTTCTGACGTAGGCAAACTAAGTTTTTGTAATATTTTCGGCCAATTTACTTAAATAGTTTGACAGAATATCCCATTCAAGTCAATCAGGCGCTTACTTACCAAATTCTTGTTAGTTTTAACATTTTATATTTTTAATTTATTTATGAAAAAGCATTTTTCGGGCAGGATATACCTACCTAGGTATAAATATACTTTTGAATGGAGGGAAATCAAGGGCATAAATGTGTGCAAACGTCCGTACAAAGGTTATCAAAAACAACAAAAAAAAAACCTAAGGAAAGAAACAAAACATAAGTTCTCCAAGTGCGTCAGTAAAGTAAAATCTTCCATTCTTACCAATCAACCGCTGACAAAAATATATTATGAATGGTAAATATTATTAGTAAAAGAAACAATTATTTAGTTCATTAGAGAGTACGTAAGTAATTAATGTAACGATGTAATAAATAAGAGCAAAATGCGTCAAAACGGATGGACAACGAATTGAAAAAACCGTAACAGCGTCAAATTATATTAAACGGAGTTTTTTCTCCGTTTGATAATGTTTTTGAGCAGTAAGAAGTATTTATTATTATAATGTATTTTGAAAACAATACTACTTAATTTAGAAAAATATATATTTTAAAAACCGTTTTCTTTTTGTTTTTTTTTTTCAATTAATAAAATTTTGGTCAGAATTTCTTACCGTGTCATTGTCATTTTAAAACATCATAAAAATATTTATTAATTATTAATAAAATAACCCTAATTAAAACCAGAAAAAAATTATACGCCGCATAAAAAAAAACTACGTAACGAAATCACAAAGAAAGTAGAATTTGCGTCAGGTATTTATGCGCACTGCGCATTCAGTGACAATTTCCCAATAAGAGGCCTTTCCATTACACTTATATATTACATAGAGGTGATAATTATGACCTACATGAATGATAAAACACGAGCGTCCAATTTTGTTCTACTTTTCTAATGCAAAATATCCACTAGGTTTAGTTTTAAATAAAGCCTGTAAAGTCAAAGTGAAAAAAAAATACAAACAAACATAACATAACATCAAGCCTTGTTTCCCCGAAGGTTTGGGCAGATGGGTACCTCTACGTGCACCCACATTTCGCCAGTTATGTTTTAAGTCCCATGTAATAGGGGGCGAGCTTATTGCCATCAACCGGGCACAAATCCAAACTCCGGGATGCTACTGAGAAATTCCAGATAGAAACATCCAATAACACTTTGCCTGACTTAGGAATCGAACCCAGGACCTCGTGCTTAGCAGTACGAACAGTAACGCTTGCAATCCAATGTAGGTAATATAATATTAATAATACTTTTAAAATTATATTTTGAACATCCTGTATTAAGAAATGGAAAATGATAAGGCTAGTTTTTAGAAAGAACTCATACACTTATTTTAACACCCTGTATAATGAAATACTAAGATGGGTATTTTTCAAACAATTATATTTTGTTTTCATTAAAGGACCGTTGTTGCCAATTGGCAACAAGACTCCACACGACATACAACTGTCAATCGTATTCGCTGTAATCAATATTTTTGTTTGAAATTTTTTGCAGTCTATGGTCCGATAGATATTCTTGTCAAATAAATCGACTAAAAGCAAAAATATAAATGGGCAACACTATAAAAAAATGTTGAAAATGACATTCCCGCGCGGTCAAAATGACAGTAAAAACGTCACTCCCGGGATGCGCGCGTTCGCAGTAATAATTCGTTTTTTAATGGTTTTAGTGTGTAAATCGTCGGAAAGTGGTGATATTTTCATTTTGAAGTAAATATTACATCGTTTTAGATAATATTCGCACTAAATAACATTAGATTATACCTATTTTGACCCAACCAAAAAAAGTGTAAACAAACGTGATGGTGAAAGTTCTCGTGATAGTGAAAGTTGTGATATTTTGTGAGTTTTCTGTATGGATCTGATCGGTAAGTGTTTTATTTATTTTCAATACTAAATTTTTCAGGGTTTTAAATTTTTTTTACAAAAAAATATACATAAAAAATATTTTTTTGGTACGGAGAAAGTTATGAAAGCACTAGAAATTCTAGATCAGCAAAAACCTAGATTTTTTGAATTTTTTTGGAAAAAAATTTTTCTCTGAAAACGCTTTTATTAGATAACTTATCTATCCATAATGTACCCTGAAAAATTTCGTGTGAATTGGTACGGTAGTTTTATTAGAAATCGTAAAAACATTAGAACATAGAAAACAAAAAAAAAACGGGTAATAAAGATTAGTAAACGTTGATAACAAAGACTGTAACCATTTACAATGTATCTCTAATCTATTCGAGTAGCAAAAAACATAAACAAAACACTATAGACGTTATCATGAAACCCGATGCTTTTGTTTATTCAAGTGCGGTCGTAAATCTGTCACGGCGCGGACCACCCGCGGTCCCTTATCGGTTTACTTTAATACGCTCCGGATATCCATACAAAACTGCATGACCTCCAAAATTACCAACCTAAGTATAAATTTGAAAACCGGTAATTTTTGACCCGGCTTAAAATAGTAAATTACCCGGGTAGTAAATTATCGGTTTTTAACTTTTTCTCATCATTAATAAGTTTAAATGTGAGAAAGATTTAATTAACTCGTGTCAGCACTTGGTTATACTCATTAACCCTTGCCCGGAAATAGACAAAATTTGTCAAACTTTTATTAGTTTTAGAATAATGAATACGAGGCTTTTGGCTTTTGGTGAATGTGTATTTTATGTTTTTTTTTTGTAATGTGTGATTATTTTGTGCAGAATAAACAATTTTTCTTTTACCTTTCATTCTTTAAGAAAGATTCCGAGCCGGACTGAGGTACTAACTTACTATTATATACCAATAGTTCGCCAATAAAATCTCTACAGTCCGGCCGTCGAGACAAGGCGTTCCTGACACCTGTCAGTTTCATAGTAACGAATATGTGTTTTGCGAAATTGATCCTTATTACTACTAGAAATTGTCCAACTGACAGATGTCAGTAACGCATTCTCTCGTTCTATTTTTATTATTCTACATACATAAACTCACGCCCTCTTCCCATGGGGGTAGGCAGAAACTACAGAACGCCACCTGCTACGATCCTTACATACTCCTTTTGCCTCGTTTACGTTCATATATCAGGTCATACACGCACGCCGGTTGCGAGTACTACGCACCTGACCTTTCTGAAGAACATCACCAATAAGGTCAGTATAAGTTCTTCTAAGGCGTCCCCGCCCGGCCTTTCCCTTTTATTATTCTATTTTTATTAAATGGCAAGCAAAGCCGATGTCGACTATTCTACCAATGTCTAAAGTGCATTGGAAAAACAAGTGTGTATGACAGAAAAAACAAAAAAAAAAATTATATACCTGGACTATAAAGTCGATTGTTGTTAAATCATTGTCAATTTTACAGGTTTTGTTTTGGAATATCGTATAGGTACTTTTACAATACTTGTGAATAAATAAGTGAACACCATGTATCCATCACATAATTATTTTTTCTGTCATTGCTTAATTTTTAATTATTTTTACCTATTGTGGTATAGTAATCTTATTCCAGGTGCATCGTCTTCACATATAATTGCAATTAATGTATACAAAATATTATACAACATTTTAAAAGAGTAACAGTGGAGTTTCTTATCCATTTTTCTCCATACGAAAACTACCTTTTGGAAAGGGGCGACTAGAATAAATTATATTTTTTGTTTTGACGTTCAAAAGTGCCTTTTATGTGCCTAATTGAAATAAATTATTTGACTTTGAGACTTACATATTAACAACGGAACTGCCCCGATATTTTGTAAACATTTCACTGTGAGAACTTCGTTGAACTTCAAAATCAAAATATTTTTATTTGACATAAACCTACATGGCGATTTATGAAACGTCAGAGACTAAGCTAAAGAACTAAACTGTAATTCCACCTTAAGGCGACACTAGCAGACATTTAATTTTATACTGAAGATCACGTCTAAACGAGTAGTGTTAATGATTCGGAAAAGATTTATGACAAATTAGAGGATTTTCTTAATAACTTAATATAGGAATATTTTAGATTATGTTTATATTAAATAGTTAAATTAACTTGCAAAGTTATGACTTACGAGGATAAAAAACTGAGAACCACACAAAAACTAACAAGCGTATTTTTCTGTAACCTTCACCATTTTAAATATAATTCAACTAGCTGACCCTGCAAACGTTGTTTTGCCATATAAATGTTTGGGGTGGACCATCTTTATCACTGACTACCCTGACTACCCTACCTACCCTACCTACCTTACCTACCCTATCTACCCTACCTATCCTATCTTTTAAGTTGGATCAAACTGCATACGATGTGCAAATTTGATTAAAATCGGTTGAGTAGTTTAGGAGGCCATCGCGAACAAACAACGTGACACGTAATTTATATATATTAAGATTATGTATCTTTTAGTATACGTGTTTTATTAGAATACCTTTTGTTTTACGTGTAATAAATTAATAATTCATCTAATTTGGGACAGCGCTCCTTGATGGGCGAGTCCTATTACTGGCTGGACGTACGACGCGTTGCGTGAGCTCAGTACAGAACTCGAAAGCTAACCATTCAAGGCCACTGGTATATATCTGTGTCTTAAGCTAGGAATTGACACTATTGACTTCACTATTCACTTCAAGTACAGTTCACCTATTTTTCACGGTAAGTTTTTTACAGAATACATTGGCAGTTCTCATGATAGACAATCTACATACAGTAAGCGACTCGATGTAAGATACTAACCCCGCGTCCTATCTATAAGCGACCGACGCGCGAATACGCCATCGTTCGAACATAATATTGTTTGGAACGCGTGGTCGCGCCGACAGAGGGCGCTTTCCTGTTTTCTGAACAAAAAGTGACATTATGCACGCGTCCGACCCAGGGTTCCCAACCGTCCGGTTTTCGACCGGACTATTGGATTTTAGAATGAATTGTTGGGTTCAGGTCGCTAACTTCCGACCGGACGCAATTTGTCCAGTCAGATAGAATTGTGGACGCGACGTTGCGATGACAGCGGTGTAGTAAGCCCCAAATCTTAGAATCGTACAGACAATATTTACGGTTCTACCTTCAAATGCGTTTGCAGAACGCATATTAAGCGTCATGAAAAATATTTGGCAGGACGAAAGAAATTGTCTGAAAGTCGAAATGGTGATGGCGGAATTGATGCTGATGTTCAACTATAACAACTAACTTGTTCAACGTTTGAAGAATTTCTAAGAACAGATGCAGGAAAATTACTTGTCAAAAATGTTAAAAGCGAGAGCCTGTACAATTTTGAGAATAAATAATTTTCCTACACCAATTTTTTTTTCTAATACTTGCATGTGTATTTTTCTTAATAAACCTATTTGATTGATACTTTACGTGTCTTTTTTTTTCGATTTTAGCATAATGACCAGAATTTTGTAGTCTGGTTATGGCGGCTGGAAAAGTTGCCTCTGGTCCGACCGCGTATTCGCGCGACGATCACTTTTCAATAGGACGCGTCCTTAAGGGGACGATAACCGACTTTTAATGATTTTATATCTGAAGATGACATCAAAACGAGTAGTGTTAGTGATTTGGAAAAAATATATGTTAAATTAAAGCATTTTCCTAATATTTTAATATAGGCATATTTTTGATTATGTTTATATTACATAGTGAAATTAATTTGTAAAGTTATATCTAACGCGGTTAAAAAACTGAGAATGACGCAAAATCTATCGAGCGTATTTTTCTGAAAACTTCACCAGTTTAAAGATAAATAAATTATTGATCTTTTAGTATATTGATTTTATTAAAATACTTTTTGTTTTACGTATAATAAATTAATAATGCGTCTAATTTGGGACAGCGCTCCTTGATGGGCGAGTCCTATTACTGGCTGGACGTACGACGCGTTGCGTGAGCTCAGTACAGAACACGCAAGCTAACCATTCAAGGTCACTGTCATATATCTGCGTCTTAAGGCTGGGTCGCACTAGGGTATATTTGTGTTGACACAACATTCAAAATAAACAATAATGGCTCTAAAAAGTAAGAATTTACTTTTTTATAGAAACTCTTCGATATAAAATTCCAAACGTATTTAGGTACATATTTCTGCATGAATGGCATTCAGTAAGTATAATCACATACTTCACTCCACAGAATGCTCATTTAATAGTATAATAGGATAGTTCATATTAATTCCATGCTGCCATGATATTAGATACTAATTCCCTGCTGCTATGATAGTAGGTACTTACTAATTCCATGCTGCCATGTCATTATTCTAAAGTAGCTATTTTGTTCTAAGCTGTGGTCGACCGAGCTCTGCTCTTGTGAAAGAAAATACGGCGAAAACGAATTTTCCCAGATATGAGACCTGGCTAGATCGACTTTTCGCCCCCGTATTGCAACTTTCATCAAAATCGTTAGAGCCGTTTTCGAGAACGTGATTAAAATACATAATTATATATGTATATAATACAAATATTCCTCATTTAATAGTATAGGATACGATAAAGGGGCAATATAACGGACATAAGCCGAATCATTGAGTGGGGGAGGTCAAATAGATGTCGCATAGCACTCGCTTTTATGCACTGATGTTCAGTCACATTGATAAGACTGAAAGCTGAACTTAACTCTTTGTTCTAAATTTAAGCCATGACTATTGTCGAACCACATTTTGAAGACTGGGGGAGTTTTGGCCAGCTTGTGTAGCGTTGAATAGGCCAAGGCATCAGTTTATCTAGGGTAGCAGGTAGACGTTTTCAATGCCCATTTTCCAAACTCATCGACATGTGCATTCTGAGCGTCCTAACCTATGGTGCCCAAAGTTGGTCACTTACTGAACAACAGAAGTCCAAACTCAAGATTTGCCAGCGGGCAATGGAGCACAGCATAATATGTGTCAAACGAACGGACCACGTTAGAAACGCCATCCTGCGCTCCATAACTCAAGTAGCGGATGTTGGAGGAAAAACAGCCAGGCTGAAGTGGTAGTGGGCCGGCCACGTCGCACGAATGCACCCGGAGAGATGGGCAAAGATCGTCACTCACTAGACGCCTGAAGGCGGACATCGCCGTCGAAGTAGACCGCGGCGAAGGTGGTGTGACGATCTAGTTATGTTTGCGAGGCCAACATGGCCTTTTTTTTTTTGGGTGGGAAATTATCAAATAACTTCTCCCGCTCTGGGCGGAGCGGGAGGGCGTGTCAGACTCTTACTGACTAAAACCCACCCGTGTTCCTTCAGTTGCCATGTTGCCAGGGGGGCCACGATTTCCCTATCGGTTTTCTTCGAACCCCCGGCAGGCATTGGCCCTAGCGGACCCCGTCAATTCTGCTGACATCTCTTTGAGGCGCGCGTGGAACACAACGCGCCGTCGACCCGGGCTTGGTCCTTATCGGACGGCGAGCTACCCATTGCTCACCGTCCGCAAGCCCGCGCCTACGGTGGCCGGAAATCTTCCTGTGATTCCCGACGCCCAGGGCGTCTCCTCCTGCGGCGGTTAGGGGCGCGAGGGCGCGAAATTTGCCTCTCCCTCACGCGCTCCGTCTCCTCCTTCGCGAGCATTACTGCTTCGCAGAAGGAGGTGACGGCCTCCCATTTCCTCTCGCTCCGTAGCATGGCCCGAATCAGGGCCGGACGCGAGAGGTCACCGCCGCCAATCGCTTCCACGAGGACACGGCGATGCCAGATCTCCACCGTATGCTCCACCGTGTCCTCCGGGCGATCCACACAGTGATGACACCCGGGCGTTTCCTCCCGCTTTATCCTGAACAGGCACCTCCCGAAACAAGGCCAACATGGCCTGAAATCGCACAAAACAGAGAGATTTGGAAGGGAAAAGGGGAGGCCTTTGCCCAGCAGTGGGACACAATACAGGGTAACAAAAAAAAAACAAAACAAAATCCCCACAACCCAGATACTAGGTAACACGATACCCCTTGGTAAGACTGGTTGTCACTATCGCATCTGACTATCCCTAACGACTGTCTCTCGATATGAAATGGATGGTTACCCATCCACGGACTGACCTCGGCAAGCAACTTAGCCTTCAATCGATCCGTGCCGCTGTTATTATTTAGCCGAGACTAACCACGAGCCCCTCCTAAGCTAAATCAAATTTTATGCTAGGAAAAGGAATACTCAGATTCACCAGGTGGATCGGGAATCGAACCTGCAACCCGTAGCGGCTGCTTTGGCTCAGCCACTGCGCCAACGGTGCCGGCAAATAAGTTAGCCCATCGTTCAGGACACTATTAAAGCCTCATGCAGACTGGCGCGACGCGACACCAGTAATTGTTCTATTTCTTAGAAATTGTTTTATCAGAGTCGCTTCGCGCCAGCCTGCATGAGGCATCAAAAGTAACCAGTTACAGTATAACTATTTTCTTAATGTTCCTCGGCAAACTTCGTGTTTCGTCAGTCGTCGGATTTCTATCAGTTGCCCTTTGCACTTGGTGCAGACCGAACACTCTCAATCGACTTGGAAGTATATAGAGTTGTTAATACTCTTTTAGCTTTATGTTATTTATTTTAAAGTCAAAGTCAAATAATTTATTTCAATTAGGCACAAAAAGGCACTTTTGAATGTCAAAAACAAAAAATAGAATTGATTCTAGTCGCCCCTTCCAGAAGGTAGTTTTCGTTTGGAGAAGAATGGGCAAGAACTCCACCGTTACTCTTTTAAAATGTTTTACAATATTTTGTATACATTGATTATATAATTATATGTGAAGACGATGCACCTGGAATAATATTACTATACCACAATAGGTAAAAATTATTAAAAATGAAGCAATGACAGAAAAAATAATAATTATGTAATGGATACATGGTGTTCACATATTTACAAGCATTGTAAAAGTAGGTACCTATATGATATTTCTAAAAAAATTACAAGTGATACTAATTAGTCAGTGTGTGAGTAATCACAGAATGTAAAAAAATAAATAATAATGTTATAATATTTAATTACACAATTAAATTAGCAACCAGTTTGATTTTGTCTAGACTCTAAATTGTCCTATGGAGCTAGACCAGCATGCTTCCAAGCATTCTTATCTAGAATATAATCCTCTAATTTGTAATATGCTTGTTTACAAAGAGTACTTTTAATGTGAGTTTTAAATTTTCTTTCAGTTAACTGTAATATATCACAAGGTATTTTGTTGTAACATTTAACACAGTACCCCATAAAAGATGATTGTACTTTGGATAATCTGAAAAATGGTTGATCTATTTTATCTTTATTTCTAGTATTAAAATTATGTCTTTCACTTATTTTCTTAAAAAGATGCAGATTTTTTTAAAAATGGGAGCAAAGCTGCTAAATTCGCAGGCACGGAAATAGTATTACCGCAAAACTAATAATTGATGAACATGGAAATTAGCATTCGTTTTTATTCGGAAATGCGATGATTCCCGAGGGACATTAAGAAAGTTAGACCGTACAAACTTGCCAATGAGTAGCCAGAATGTCAGTCGATGTGAGAGCAGTGGTGGCCCAGTCGTAAGTTCGTAACAGCCGCGACTTACGGGTTGTAGGTCGTAGGTTCGGACGATGGGCCTTGCCTAACACGTGATCTGACAACAAATTACCCAAATTGAAAAGGTTTTCTAAAACCCCCCGGTTTCTTAAAACCTTTGGGGGTAGTTTGTTAAAACCTTTTTAAAGTGAAACTTCTTAGCGGGGCGATTCGATAATTGGACGAGAATAGGGATGATGACAAAACATTTGTTTTGTCCGTCATGTAGTTTGTCAAAAAATATAATAATAATAACCCCACCGTCGTATCTCTACGTTGACGTCGTGGTGGGGCTTGCGCGCTCCGAACTCTAGGCCTGTGCCGGTAGAGTTTACTTTGCCGGAACAGGTCTAGGATGAGGAGCCAGACCAAGAGAGATGCAAAAACCCGCAGGGCAGCATGTGGCGAGCTGATGGGCAGTAGCGACCCCACGGACCCTATCTCCCGGGAGAAGTCTTGTTCCTCACCTCTGGCTTGCCTTCATTGGCCGGCTGGAGTGAACACTGACGAGGAACAGAGCTCCCATCTCATTCTTGCCTTAATTGGCCGGCTTGAGTGGAGATTCGCAAGAGCAAACGTGCTTGGAGGAAGGAAGTATTCCAGTAAGTGCTTGTAGGGATCTTGACCATCTTCCGGGCTCTGGGATTGTTCTGAAAGCCGTGGAATACCTCTCCACTACTCAAGCACCTCAGGACATGTTGCCCCCTTGTCGCTACAAGACTTTGTGCTAGCGACCGTTTTCGGGGGCCCATTATTGAGTGTGCAAGTCACCCCCTGCCATTTTATCCGTGTGTATATAAAACATAGATCAGACAGGGGCCATAGTCTTTCCATAGTTCCAGGCGACCAGTCCACTTTAGCAACCCAAACCCATAGTCTGATATCTTTGTTTCCATATCTTACAATAGTCCTACACCAACCGGGGGTTGTCCTTGGCTGCACTTGCATAGTGCGAACAGGGATAATCGTCGGTTGGTGCCTCATTTCATTCAAAACGTCTAACGGGCCTCTGTGAGTTGGCTTCGGCCCCTCGTACGCCTTCCAAAGGTCCGGGACCCCAGGGTCCCGAGATGAGTCAAAGACGTTAGAAAAATAATAATAATAGTCTTTCCATAGTTCCAGTTAACCAATCCATTATATCCATCCAATTCCATAGCCCAATATGTTTTGTTTCCATGTTCTGCAATAGTCCTACACCAACCGGGGGTTGTCCTTGGGTGCATTTGTATGGTGCATACAGGGATAATCGTCGGTTGGTGCCTCAACACTTATTAATGTAAGGGGCCTTTGCGAGTTGGCTTCGGCCCCTCGTACGCCTTCCAAAGGACCGGGATCCATGGTCCCGAGATTTGTTAAAATATATAAAATAATAATAATAATTTATTTAGGAACATAAAGGTTTTGTAGTACATGAGGGACTTATAAAGTATACATTATTAATTACATGGTGTAAGTACAATTAGTAGTAGTAGTGTAGTAGTGTTTGTAGTATTGGACACGTATTTTTTCTTTTTTAACGTTATCAAAAGATTACGGCGATACATTGAATTAAAATGTGCCATGATGTCACGAGTATGTAGATTTTATACTTACTTGTGACGTAGCGATCCCCACTCCCCAACTTAAATGAGTTTTATCTAAGTATTTTTTTTATTACCTGACTGACGGAAAAAAATAATTGTTTTTGACCCAGGCATCATCCTTATTGAATTGAATGAGCTTTAAGAATGCGGCGACGCATGAATTGTCCATACAAACGTAGTACATAAATCATTTTCAATTTGAGCATATTTCCACCATATTATGTTGATATTCGGATTGAGACAGTATTTATTTAGGCTCCTACGTCTTTTTATTTCCAAAAACTTACCTTTAAATGAAGTGTAAGCGAATTGCATTTCGTACATTTTAACAGCGTAAATGACATGTTTTCATATTGTTTTTTCTGTATTATAAACAACAATATTTGTAATATTGTTTCCGCAGAAGCATAGTTTATGTTATCAAGTTACAAATTATCGAAAAAAGAATGGAAATACATTAAGTTTTCATTCATAAGTTTATGTATTACGGAACACATCCAAATTTATCATAAATTTTCAAATGCTAGTAGTACTATCGCGTCAAGCAATAATTGTCAATGTGTGCGTGGTAGTATTGCTCACTGTAGATGTATATCGCTCCGACAGGCACTCACACTAGCGCAACGTGCTTGGAATTGAATTTTGAAAACATCTCGATTTGTAGTTGCGAGCCGTGTCGCCGGCCTCTTAAGGTACGGTAAGACATGCTCATTACCTACCATGAAACCATGCCATTATTGAGCAACTGCTAATTATTAACATATGTGTCGAAACATTGTAATAAATTAATGGCAAATATTTCCACCAGAGCTTCCTATGCTGACGAGACAAGAACAAATCACAAATTTTTAGGTTTTTTTTTAAGTTCTAAAACTTACCTTTTCGTTTGAGGAGCTCGTGGCTAAGTTATAACAGCCCCACAGGTCGATTTATCAGGTTACGCTACGCTTGCCGGGGTTGGTCCGTGGATGGGTGACCATCTTTATATACCGAGACTCCTCCGTGTCTCGGAAAGCACGTTAAGCCGTTGGTCCCGGCTGTCATTCGTGGATCTTTGACAGTCGTTATAAGACCGAAAGTCTGACAACCAGTCTAACAAAGAGGTAATATCGTATACTCAGTTACTGGGTTGTGGAGGTCAGATAGGCAGTCGCTCCATGTAAAATACTGGTATTCAGCTGCATCCGGTTAGACTGGAACCCGACCCCAACATAGGACGTTTTGATACGGAGAGCTTTTTTCTATGGGTCATCATGTGTAGACTCCATTGTTTCCGAGATGAGAACCTGCGTCAAATGAAACCTATTATTGTGAGTGTCTATGGTCTAGTGTGTGTCCGTGATCACGGGAGTGTCTGTGACTATCTCGGACACTAATCTGTAAGGTCCTTTTATGGCCTGACCAAAGATTAATACACAGGGTTCATTCCACAAAATCATTTAAATAGAAAGTGACTCTTGCTACGACACAATAAAGTCCAATTCAGGTCGGACAGCGCTAATTACCTACAGTTATATTCACCTAGAAGTTGCCTCTCTTTCTATCGCGTAACTCTTATATCTTCTGACTACGTTACACTCACTGAGTGAAACTGAAAGTCCGGATTCATGTTAATTTTAAACATAATTCAAGTGAAAACTTCTTTAGGCGCGTTGGGCATTTTTGAGATGCGACTAAACCATTAATTTTGCGACACCTCATTTTTAACCGACTTCCAAAAGGAGGAGGTTCTCAATTCAACTGTATGTTTTTAAGCTATTGCATAGCTTTTATCGCGGGCTTTGAGCGCGGCGACCGAATCAAAAAATTCCGTAACGAAAAAAACCTAACACCCCCCACTCCGCCTACCATGTAATGACGGTTCCCATGACAACGTGATGTTGTCATGGGAACCGTTTTTTTTTTTTTGTAAACGATCTATACAAGTATTTTTCTTCCATCAAGGCGATCTTGTTCAAGTTTTCACTTCTGTTGGCACTCCTGGAGTGCTACCACTTCTTTTTTGACGTATTTTTTAAGCAATTTAACAGAAATAATTTATCTTTCATGTTTTTATTTTGTACATTTTAATGTGTCTTAGGTATTATCTTAGTTACTGTAATTGGTTTAACACAACCGTTGTTGCTAAATAAATAAATATAAAATAAAAAATATAAAATCTTTATTTAAGGGAAACGTACCCTCTCTTCGTCTGTCTATCACAGGGCTATCTGGGTATTTTTCTAACCGTGATAAGTAGCCGAAAACCGAAGTTAAAATTTTCACGAGACCAGAATAGGCTGATTTCGGTTCTGCGCACACTAGTACATGGCAGGGGAGAGCATCGAGGAGGATTCCTCTATCCGCCAGCGCACACTGACAAGAAAAAGCCTCTGCGATACCGCAAGCGTCCGCCAACTTACCGGAGCATCCGCCGATATGCCGCGGCATCCGCCGAGTAGCCAGCGCTTGCCGGGATTTGATTATTCCACTAGCGACTATGCAGTCGAAAAGTTGCTTTTAAAAGAGTGTGGCACACTGGCTGACTCCAGCGCATACCGGCGCATACCGCCGCCTCCCGCCACGGTATCCCCCAGTGTGCTCTTCGATGCTCCAAAGAAAACTGCGTTGCGATGCTCCGAGGTCGATCACCGAGCATTGAAATATATAACTTATTTCGATTGGATAACTATTAAATTCAATTGATAAATTTAAAATCCTCTGCCGTTCCGTCCGCCAGTCTGCGCAGACCCTAAGTTTCCCATTGATAAAAAATCGGACAAGTGCGAGTAGGACTCGCGGCCCAAGGGTTCCGTCCGTGGCCCCCGGCAATATGGCAACTGAAGGAACACGGGTGGGTTTTAGTCAGAAAGAGTCGAACACGCCGTCCCGCTCCGCACAGAGCGGGAGAAGTTATTTGATACTTTCCGACCCAAACAAAAAAAAAAGGATTCCGTCTCAAAGCTGTGCTCGGTTGCCCGCGGATTCATTCATGTGACACGGCCTATGAATTTACAATTCCGGATTGAAGGACAACTTTGCAGTTGAAAAAATACTTTTAATTTGGATCGACTTGAATTAAATAAAGACTAAAATAACTATTACTTCAAGATACGGTTTACAAATTTTCGATTATGTTTTGAAATAGGTACAAACTTAACTTTGTAGTTGCGAAAAAAAAATCTCCTATACATCGCTTTATATCACGGGCGATGCTCTAACTGCATTCGTGATACCTATCAATTTGACAAAGGGTCTTGACATACAGACAGACAAAAAAGTGAGACTATAAGTGTTTCGTTTTTTTTCTTTTGAGTTACGGAACCCTAAAAACAAATTAAAGTGTGGCGCCATCTACATCGCTACATGCGAACTACGCATCAAATCCTGCATCGCGCAATTAAAGTTTACCGCGCGAACGACATATATTATATGACTATCCGACATCAATCGTTGGGCAGTTGCCCGCCAGACACAACACCCGTGTCTGGTCGGAGGATCCTCGCTTTTCTATAGAGGATGAGTGAACTTTACACCCTGTTGCCTCTAAAAAAGTAGTCAAAATTCAAACACATACCTTTTGTCACACTTGTTACACTCCAGCAGTCCCTCTCTGTGGACAAACTTGACGTGTGTCGCCATACTTGAGACTCTGGTGAATTTCTTCTTGCAGACTTCGCACTCGTGAGTTCGTTGGTTGGAGTGAGAACGCAGATGTTTCGACAGGCTGGGAGAAAGAGATACATACAGTTAAGCCAGAAAAAGTATGCATTTAGGGTTCATGCACACACGTCAGTTACGTCAACGTCAAGTCGCCGATCAGTCACGTCAAAAAATATAGTTACGTAGAAGTTGTAGGACGTTGGCTACACAGTACACACATCAGTCACGTCTCTACCGCTCAGTGGACGTCGCGTCACCGGCAAGTCAAAACTTGTATTGCTACGAACGAAACAGGCATTGCTGTGACTGACTGACTATCTGTTCACACACGTCCCTGAGATTGACGTGACTGATCATGAGAGGGTCATGACCCACCCCAAAATCTTTCACGCTGTCGGCAGCCTGAATGATTTACTTGTATTACTAACTTTTAACTCTGTACTACAGCCACGGGTTACATTTTTAGCCCCAATGTTGATGCGCTGTTAACTGCTTATCATGGCTTAGTGTCCTGTAATTTAAGATACGGAATTATATTTTGGGGCAATTCAACAAATAAGAATGTAATTTTTAAAACCCAAAAGAAGTGCCTTAGAACTATGTTTGGACTTCATGTTACTGAGACCTGTAAACCATTTTTCAAAAAATATAAAATATTAACCCTTCCATCCATGTACATTTTAGAGACCATTATGTTTGTTAAATCGAACCTAAATCTATTCCCCCTATTGTCAGATAGAGTAATTCGAAATAGACGCGACAATAGCAAACTTTGCATACCTAGATCCAGGACAGCTCTACTGCGTAAAAGTATATTCTGTATGGCGCCAATTCTGTATAATACGTTGCCAAAATATTGGAGGGAATATACAACGGTCAAATTAAGAAGTAGGTTAAAAAGCCTTCTTTTAGAGAAAGCCTACTACAGCACTGACGAATTTTTGAATGACAAATTAATCTAATTCTTATAATTTTGCATTCCTAATTACTTTGACATTAAATTGACTAATTTTACTAAACATTATGAGTTGTTTACTCTATTCTGTAATACATTTTAATTTTTTAAATTCTAATTTGGACTATTAATTATTTGAATGCTGGATAAATTTATAATTATTTAATTAAATGTACCTACCTACTTATATTTGTACGCCGTTAAGGCAAAACATGACTGTGGTAAAATTCAATTGTAACATCTTGCATGCCATGTGTGTGTATACTCATGTTTTGGACAAATAAATGATCTTTATCTTTATCTTTAATACCTACTATTTATCAAAAAGTGATGCGACTGCGACTAATTTGCCCGCAACTACCCCCCTCCCCGCATGTAAAAACTGGGTCCCTGAATGGCATAAGTAATGTGGAGCTGGAGATATATGCACAAAAATATTCTTCGGCACCCATGGTGACCCCCCTCAAATCCCAAAACCCAAATCTTCGGCTGCGACCGCGCCTGATGCGCGGTGCGGGAGGGGTGACAGTTGTAACAAGTTGACGAATCACTGAGCTCTCGCATCACAACACCACACCCCTCCCGCACCGCGCAGCTACCTCAGGAACGGACTCAGTTAAGCGGTCGGCCTACAGTAAGTGGCACTACCAATTGGCATTCCACACGTTTTTTGAAGTGAAAACTTCTTTTAGCGCGTTGGGCATTTTTGAGATGGGACTAAACAATTGATTTCGCGACACTAATGCAATTTACCGACACCGTGGAGTAAAATACATCAACGCGTTGATTAACGCGGTGCCGATTTTTTTTCAAGTTTTCACTTCTGTCGGCACTCCCGGAGTGCCACTGTTTTTTTTTTTTTCCATTTGTTAACATTTAAATCAGTTTTGAAACAGAGTATAACTGTGCTACCAGTATAGCTGATCAAGATGTTCGCTAACATCAAATACTCAACTACCAACCTGGTTGTCATCCTCAGCTTGACACCACAAACAGGACACTCCACAGTCTTCTCACTGTGCGCGTCAGCGTGTCGTCTCAACATGTTAGGTTCAGGGAAGCCACGGCCACACTCTTCACAGATGTACCTCTTGCGGTCTGCACAGTGGACTCTACGTATGTGAGCTGCGAGGCGTTTCTTTGTTGGGAATGTACGGAGACAGTTCAGCTGAAACAAATGTTTTATCAAAATTCAAAAGTCATTTATTCAAACTAGGCTGAGAATCAGCACTTTTCGAACGTCAAAATTACATAAGACAGTCCCCCAAAACGCCCACCCTTCACCACTTCCTAGTGCCTTTAGCTGGGAAGAAGAAGTGGCGCAACAAACTCCCCAGCAGCACAGCTGTCTATTCAAGTTAGAAAAATGATTCTATACAATAGTATGCAAAATGCATAATGTAAGTTCATTATGCAACACAAAACATAATTTAAATGATAAATTATTCGCCATATGTCAGCTAGCACACGCCAATATACCAACCAAAAACATCGAGAACTATACTCAAGCAGAAATAAAAAATAAAAACTAAACGTAAACAGAACTAAATACTCGTATCTAAATATAAAGGGCGTGCCCGCTTACATAAAGCTATTTAAAGCTATAATTGGAAGTTATTATAAATGATAAACTAGGACCATCGAGGTAAAATAAATAAACAATTAGTTACAATAACAAAACCATGATCAGCAAGACGACCAGTCACCACAAGCAGCACCCGTTCACGAGCATAACGCAAAGTATCAGTATGGTGGTAGGAGAGGGGACACTTGACTCTAAGAAAAATTAGCTTAATATTTCGCAAACGGATCCTTCAATCCAAAAATGGTTTTCACACACTAACAATATTTTTGAACACCAATGACACCCCACACCATGGGATAGAAGAGAAAAAAACAAAAAGTACCCTAAAAAAAACACTTTCGTATTTATAATATTATTACTAGCTGCGTCCCGCTGTTTCACCCGCATAAGTCTTGATCCCGTGGGAATATCGGGATAAAATGTATCTTATGTCCTATCCCAGGTCATGGTTTACCCATGTGCCAAATGTCATCCAAATCAAAATCGAAAGAGAAACAAACATACAAAAAATCAAATCTTTTCTCTTTATTATAATAATATCTGGATGACCGAGCCTCGCTCGGTGTTGTTTTTTTTGGTAGTTTTCTAAAAATGAAACCTAGCTAGATCGATTTATCACCCCTGAAACCCACTGCATACTAAATTTCATGAAAATCGTTGGAGCCGTTTCCGAGATTTAGATTATATATATTCAAGAATTGCTCATTTAAAGGTATTAGTTTAGATGTGTCAAATTTCATCCAAATCCGTTCAGCCATTTTAGCGTGAAAGCATAACAAACAAATATACAAAAAATCAAATCTTTTCTCTTTATAATATTATTAGTTTAGATAATTACCTGAGGACATTTAGTTGGGGAACCATCTTCAATATTGAACTGATATTTTTTATATTTCTTGCCAGTCTCCTTGCGTATTGTTACACTGTCTAGAATTGTAATTTCAGCGTTGTCTTCATGTTCTATAACAAAAAAGAATATATAGCTCGACAATTATTAATTTACCAGACAGTACTGCCTGGCTATATATGCTACCTCTTACAGAGAGGTCTAAACGAGCATAGGGAATTATCTTGGCTGATTATATTGTATTATGTCATTATGTGTCTACTGCCTTGCTTCACAGTATTGATATAAGGAAATGTTAGGCTACATTGTTTTTTTTTTTTTAAACAAAACATGCCAAAAAAGAAAAAAAGTTTTAAAAAAGTTTAATAATTGTCATTGGTGCTGTCAAACCATTCTGTGGAACATTTGTGTGAAGTGAAAACTTCTTCAGGCGCGTTGGGCATTTTTGAGATGGGACTAAACCATTGATTTCGCGACACTATGCCGATACCAGCTTTCGACCATGAAAAAGACATCAATGTGTTGATTACTGCGGTGCATGGAGTAAAAGACATCAACGCGTTGATTACCGCAGTGCCGATTTTTGTTCAAGTTATTACTTCTGTTGGCACTCCCGGAGTGCCACTGTTTTTTGTTATGTAGTAATAATTTTTTATTTTATACACTTCAGTGAGTAGTTTTATTTAAAACATGTGGTTCAAATCTACAGCCAGTGTCGCTTGGGATGATGTAAGGATTCCAACTATAGCGTACACCCAAATCTGTTCAGGCATTTAAAAGTTATGGTGGAATAAAGAAACTCACATACGTACATGAACCCTGAAATCATTACACTACTTTTTTTAAGGTAGTTCTGTAATTACCTTTTGATGAGTGTTCTTCATGTGAAGTGTCTTTCAAAGGTTCGGCAAACACGATATTGTTAATTCTATAGAATGTTGGTATAGTAACTAAAGTGCCTTTAGCTCCAAATTCTTCCAAAGGCTAAAAATAAATGTTTTTGTTTAGTTTAAGCACAAAGAATAGTAAGTACTTATAAAAGTAATCATAAAAAAACAATTACATACACTTTTTAACAAATATACGGTAAGACGAGATGACTCTCTGACCGTAAACACTAGATTCCAGACAGAAGAAATTAGAAATATAAGTGAAAATAAGAAACTATTACTGACTTACATCGGTTACCGAACTAAAATAAGCACTGTTGCTTTGTTCATCTCTTTTATCACATAGTATATTAACAAATTGTTCCATTTTTAGTAAATTTTCGCCAGGTTCCATTTAACTGCACGGATTTTTATTGAATTTTTTTATTTCATTGATCAATCACCCAAACACAATTTTGAGATTTTATTGACATAGTAGAATTTTGACATTACTTTTCGATATTACCATAGCACACAATAAAAAAAGTACATTATTGTCATGAAAGCAACTAAAAAGCATACGATTAAAAACATTGCTGATTTATTTTTTGTAAATTGATATGAAACATTTTTTTAATTAAGCAGCAGTCAGTAGTAGTCAGTTTTAATCCGGTGTAAATTTATTTTTCGGTTTCCTAAAATTACTGCTACCTCACTGTAGGTTTTGTCGCTAGGCAACATTATTTTGATAGTAACGTTTAATTATACCACTTCAGCTTCCTTGTTAAAATTAATTGCCCCATTTCATGCTAATCAAGTAATCAAGCATCAATATTCATAATTTATATTATATCAAGTAAAATATTATGAAAATAAGCTTAATTTAAAACGACTTCTTTGACTGAAATCTTAACAAAAACTTTTTCAGTTTTTTTTTCGCCATGATGGCCAATAACAAAACGCATTTATTCTTTGGCGAAGCGTGTTTCGTTTCGTGAGAATTTATTTTGTTATTAGATTTTTTGTCGCAGCTCATGTGCTAAACTACATTTAAGACGCGTTAAATTCACGTATAGCGTAGTTATTGTGTAATTAAGTGTTTTATTTGTTTAATTTGCCAAAATGGTTGTTGTTTCATCAACGTTTTCGGTACCGGCCGAAGGTATTTTAATGCAGTTGCCTTCCGTGCAGCTAATAGTTAATAACGACGTGGATTTGGGAACAGCTACTTTGTATATCACCGAGCAGTAAGTTAAAAATATATTTTTTGTACCCAATGGCTGAAAATTCAATGTTTTTGTTTTGTGATATAGTTTGCGCAAGGCACGTTTTCACGAAAGTTCACGCACATTTTTATCCTCAAAATAACAAAGGGAACAATAGAAAGAAAACATTTCTGTTAACAATTAAATCTGGCTGCGAGAAATCCTATAAATATGTTAAAACATTCTCCATATTTAACTGGTTTAGAAAAATAATATTTTTGAAGCTGAATTGTTTACTAGGTATTTTCTTCGTGATTATCTGATTATAACAAAAAAACAGATGATGGTTTGATGTACTCCAAATTTACTGAAGGTCATCTTAAGGGAAAGTTACCAAGTATTTAGGATATAATGGCCTGACATGCAAATTAGGTATGAATTCGATAAAAAAAAAAAAAAATGTTTATTTATTTTTCTAATAAGACTAGACTCCTGAATTAATAGTGGATTGAGGTTCACACATCTCTGCAACATTTTTACACTAATATTATAAAGAGAAAATATTTGTATTTTTGTTTGTAATGAATAAACTCAAAAACAATAGTACCAATTTTAAAAATTCCTTCACAGTAGCTCTGAGTAACAAGCTATAAATTTATAAAGATAAAACACGTGTGAAACCACTGGTATGCAATAAAATGATTGTATTTCAATAAATGGCATAAAGTGGCTTAAAATAAATATTTCTAAAATGATTTAAAAAAGTATAAATTAAGTACTATCGAAGAAATGCATATTGAAACGAAAATCCCATGAACACGATGACCATATCTGTTTAATGTCCGCTTTCTATAGTAGCCGAGCGCTGCAAGCAGAAATAGTCCTTACGGTGTATGGATATGCGTTTCTTCGATAGTATCTTATTCTAACCTTCAGACAACTCCAATCCAATTAATATTATTTTATTTTATATTTGACTCATAATTTTCAAATAACTTCTGTTTAATTATCTAGCACAAAGTACCTATCCTGGAAACAGTTCAAAAATTCTCCCAATCCTGATCTTTCTTCCAGTAATGTAGTATGGGGCGGTGGCATAGGCAGACAAGGAGGCCCATCTCCCTCAGTAACCCTGCTGTACCCGAACATCTCCCTGCACGCTGTCCAGAGAGATCCGGGCCCTGGACTCATCCTGGTCATCAATCACGAACTTGGGTAAGATTGAAACTATTTGGAGGAAAACTTCAAAATAAACTATAGCTACTTTTATAAAAGGGCGTAGCTAGGATTTTGTTTAGGGGGGGGGGGAGGGGGCAGGCGTAGACAAACTACGAATATAAGGTAAATGCTGCATTTATAAAATTCGGCTGTCAATAGAATCAACTTTGTTTTTGTTTATTAATAGGCCACCTACGTAATATTACTCTATGGTTTGTGAGCATTCCTGCATCTTCTAATCTTCTAGGTGCGGGCAGCTGGCCTCCCCCCTGCCCATACCTCGCGACGCCCTTGCTTTTATATAAACAAGAAAAAAGAAAAAATTGTCTGAGGTTAAGGCACATAATACAGGGTGTCAGGGACGTCGACGCGAAAACTGAAAACATGGATTCAGTACATGATTCTGAAGCCCCTACGTTGAAATTTTTCGTCGGTTATTAAAAAAATCTGCTGTTTCATATAAAAGTGCAATACCTACGCGGTCAAAATGTATGGAACAGCTGTTTTTTTTTTAAATATCTGACGAAAAATTTCAAAATCATGTACTGAATCCATCGTCGTTGTTCCTGCCACCCCGTATACACAGAAAAAAAAACAAAATAATTGCATAAAATATGGTAAATATAAAGGATGTTACAGATATCTTTATGCAGTGTATAATACAATAGCATGCAAATTTAAAATAGGTATGGGTTTGCATTTATGCACAATTATATCTTCTTTAAATGAACATCATAACTATGCACATACATCAACTAGTGATGCAACGAATACTACTTTTACGAATACGAATACGAATATCAAACCTACTATTCGGCGAATACGAATACGAATATCTAGCCATGGTAATAAAAGACTAATAGTCTAGTACTACATAGACGCAGCCATTACTAACGTTCGTCTAAGTTACTTAGGACTTACTATACTACCTTTTGTTCATACAAAAGAAATACAGACCATATAACTACTTGGTAATTTATCATCGAAGTGTTTCCATATGATCTCGTCTTTGATCTCGTTTACGAGAAGACATTTTCTATTCAACTTCAACTTCTTTCACTTCGCAGCAACCTCAGAAAATAAATAAAACAATACTCTCTTGCTTGACTTGTGCTTTCGACTGACAAATGAAATGAATCAATCAATCAATCCTTGGTTCGTAATGATAGGAAAACTCCCGGGCCGCGGCACTGTATAAACTATGGCCGGGGAGTCCCCCGTCGCGTCGTCGTTGCGGTTAAGGCCCTTGCACACGTCGTATTTTTACGTGCCGACGACGCGCGTTTTTCAAGTCTGCCAGTAATTAGATTTGCGTACAAACATATTAATTTTTAAATATTCGTATTAGTATTCGCCGAATACGAATATTCGGTAAATGTCTACTATTCGGCGAATACGAATATTCGTATTCGTTGCATCACTAACATCAACATAATCTGTAGCTGCACTTGGCTCAGAATGACCTTGATGTGTTGTGGGGGGAGGAGCTTCTGGTCTCTAATCCTTTGGTAGTTGTTTCATAGTTTGGTCAGCATCACAGCATGTGGCCAGTCTCATCCCTAAGGTCTGGACTCCACCGAAGCAGAGACGAGAGGAGAGATGTTTTTTAAACAACCAATAGAATTACGTTATTTCTCATCTCTACTCAGCTTCAGTGGATATCACTGAGCTAAGATGTATCATGTTTGTACGGCGCGATCGAAGCGGAGTTGAGAGCTGTGTCTCGCAAGCTGGCGACCGTGACCTGGAGAAGGGCATAGGATACCTTTTATCCCGATATTCCCATGGGACCGAGACTTCGGCGGGTGAAACCGCCGGGCGCAGCTAGTAATTTATATTTGACATATGGGATAAAAGATAAGATCCTAGATTATGATAGTGTAATATCCTCCATCCTCCAGGTCCGTGTGGTGCCGGACTTAAAGAATAGCACTACCCTATTTCTTCCCATGGGTGTCGTAAAAGGCGACTAAGGGACTTACTAGAGAATGGGCAGCAGCGTTCTCTATGCATTTCTAACACCATACTGCGATCGCCAACCCGCCTGCCAAGCGTGGCGATTATGGCATACCCCCCCCCCAAAAATGAAAAGCACCAAAAAGAAACGGCCCCTAGTGCCCGGCGGCCCACCGGCCCTTGGCTACGGTAGCGGTCAAGGCCACGGTGAGGCAAGGGGTGCGAAGAATCCCCGGAAGAGATCCGGCTACCATAACCACCGGAAACTGGACCTGGCAACATACAACACGCGTACACTCCGGACCGACGAAAAGATCATCGAACTCGAGGAAGAATTGAGCAAGTTACGATGGGGTATAGTAGGGTTATCTGAAGTCCGAAGAGAGGGCGAGGACTCGATAATCCTCAAATCCGGGAACTTGCTCTATTTCCGGGAGGGCGACCAGCAGTCCCAAGGTGGTGTCGGGTTTATCGTCCATAAGTCCCTTGTGAGCAGCGTGGTGAAGATCGAGAGTGTGTCGACCAGGGTGGCGTACCTTATACTCAGAATATCCGCAAGATATTCGCTGAAGGTCGTACAGGTTTACGCCCCGACCTCGTCACACCCCGACGATGAGGTGGAGACCATGTATGAGGATATTTCCAGAGCCATGCATGGCTCTAAAACTCACTTCACCGTTGTCATGGGGGACTTCAACGCGAAACTGGGCAAACGAAACGATGATGAGCTGCGAGTGGGGCAATTTGGAGTTGGACGTCGAAACCACAGGGGTCACCTACTGGCCAGTTTTATGGTGAAGGAAGGCCTCTTTATGATGAATTCCTTCTTCAGAAAACGTGAGCACAGAAAGTGGACCTGGCAGAGCCCTGATGGTGCAACAAAAAATGAGATTGACTTCATTATGTCGACGAAGAGGCAAGTATTCAATGATGTCTCTGTGATCAACGCGGTGAAAACCGGAAGTGATCACCGTATGGTAAGAGGCACATTGAACTTGAATATCAAGCTGGAAAGATCTCGACTGATGAAGTCTACGCTCCGCCCAGCACCGATCCAAGTCCAAAACCCCGAGAGCTTTCAGCTCGAACTTCAGAATCGTTTCGAGTGCCTAGGGAGCTCCGTGGACGATTATAACGATGGGTTCGTGGAAACTGTCCATACGGTCGGGTCCAAGTTTTTCAAGACCCGTCGTACAAATCGAAACAAGAGGCTCTCTGATGCTACTTTACAGCTCATGGAGGAGAGGCGCGAGATGATTCTGCAGTCTTCAGACGATGCGCTTAAATACCGGCGGCTCAATAGACAGATCTCTAAGTCCTTGAAAAGCGACCTTCGACTCTATAATACGAACCGTATTAAGGACGCAATAGAGCAGAATAAGGGCTCCAAGGTATTTGCTAGAGATCTGTCTATTGGACAGAGCCAGCTTGCGAAACTGAAGACCAATAATGGCAGAATCGTATCCGCCAAACCTGAGCTGTTGAGAGAGATCGAGAGTTTCTATGGACAGTTATACACGTCAACCAGTAACCCCGTTACGAATCTAGCAAACGACCCAAGAGCTAGATTGACCCGACACTATACCGAAGACATCCCGGACGTCAGCTTGTACGAGATTAGGATGGCTCTGAAGCAACTTAAAAACAACAAGGCGCCGGGTGATGACGGAATTACGGCTGAACTCCTGAAGGCCGGGGGAAAACCTGTTCTTAAGGCCCTCCAGAAGCTTTTCGATTCCGTCATACTCGAGGGTCAAACGCCACAGGCATGGAACAGAGGTGTGGTGGTACTCTTCTTTAAAAAGGGCGACAATGCCCTGCTTAAGAATTATAGGCCCATCACACTTCTGAGCCATGTCTACAAGCTGTTTTCAAGAGTTATCACGAACCGTCTCGCGCGCAGGTTTGACGACTTCCAGCCTCCCGAACAAGCCGGATTCCGTAAAGGCTTTAGCACCGTAGACCACATACATACGCTGCGGCAGGTTATACAGAAGACCGAAGAGTATAACCAGCCTCTCTGCTTAGCGTTTGTGGACTACGAGAAAGCCTTCGATTCGATCGAGACATGGGCTGTGCTGCAGTCTCTTCAACGGTGCCAGATCGACTATCGGTACATCGAGGTGCTAAAGTGTTTGTACAAAAACGCCACTATGTCAGTTCGACTCCAGGACCGGACCTCGAAACCTATCCTTCTGCAGCGAGGTGTGAGACAGGGAGACGTTATCTCTCCGAAACTGTTCACCGCTGCACTGGAGGATGTCTTCAGGGTTCTGGATTGGAAAGGGCTAGGCATCAACATCAATGGCGAGTATATCACTAACCTTCGGTTTGCCGACGACATAGTTATCATGGCTGAGACCATGGAGAAACTCAGTACAATGCTCGATGACCTCAGTAGAGCCTCCGAAAGAGTGGGTCTTAAAATGAACATGGACAAGACAAAAGTCATGTCAAATGCCCATGTGACACCCACTCCCATGAAGATCGGAGACGCTACGCTCGAAGTTGTGGACGAGTATGTTTACCTAGGACAAATTGTCCAGCTAGGTAGGTCCAACTTCGAGAAAGAGGTCAATCGTCGAATCCGACTCGGCTGGGCAGCGTTCGGGAAGCTACGCAATATCTTTTCGTCCCACATACCACAGTGTCTCAAGACGAAAGTCTTTGACCAGTGCGTGTTGCCAGTGATGACCTATGGTACTGAAACGTGGTCGCTCACAATGGGCCTTATCAGAAGGCTAAAAGTCACCCAAAGGGCAATGGAGAGGGCTATGCTTGGAGTTTCCCTACGTGATCGAATCAGAAATGAAGAGATCCGCAGGAGAATCAAGGTAACCGACATAGCCCGAAGAATTGCCAAACTTAAGTGGCAATGGGCAGGGCACATTGCTCGCAGAACGGATGGCCGATGGGGTCGAAAGGTTCTGGAGTGGCGACCACGTACCGGAAGACGTAGCGTTGGAAGGCCTCCCACAAGATGGACCGATGACCTTGTGAAGGCCGCAGGAATCCGCTGGATGCGGAAAGCACAGAATCGGTCGAAGTGGCGGTGCTTGGGGGAGGCCTATGTCCAGCAGTGGACGTCTTTCGGCTGAAATGATGATGATGAATATCCTCCATTGTAGTAGATTGAGCAGTGATAGCCTAGTGGTGTGATCGTCGGACTGCCAAGTCATAGGTCTCGAGTTCGAACCCAAGTCACGCACCTCTGACTTTTCGGATTCATGTGCGTATTGTATAATTATCACTTGCTTCAAAAACGGTGAAGGAAAACATCGTGAGGAAACCGACATGCCTGAGAGATATTTCTCGACGGCATGTGAAGCCAAGTGAGAGGTTCATGGGCGGCTTTAAATCTCTGACACCAGGTTAGTCACTGTCCCCACGAAAAAGAAAGGAAGAAGTAGTCAATTTTTTTTTAGGTAGGGCATCTCGTAGTTGACCTCTGAGATCATGACTACTAAGGGGACGATAACCGACTTTTAATGATTTTATACTGAAGATGACGTCTAAACGAGTGGTGTTAGTGATTTGGAAAAAATATATGTTAAATTAGAGCATTTTCCTAATATTTTAACATAGGCATATTTTTGATTATGTTTATATTATATAGTGAAATTAATTTGTAAAGTTATGTCTAACGCGGATAAAAAACTGAGAATGACGCAAAATCTATCGAGCGTATTTTTCTGAAAACTTCACCATTTTAAAGATAATTAAATTATTGATCTTTTAGTATACTTGTTTTATTAAAATACTTTTTGTTTTACGTGTAATAAATTAATAATGCGTCTAATTTGGAACAGCGCTCCTTGATGGGCGAGTCCTATTACTGGCTGGACGTACGACGCGTTGCTTGAGCTCAGTACAGAACACGCAAGCTAACCATTCAAAGTCACTGTCATATATCTGCGTCTTAACCGGGCTTTCCCGTGGGTGCCTTAAGCTACTACACTTAAAACCTCCAGCCAGGGGTTATTCAACTATGCTAATTAAAACTAGGTGAACGCTCGCTAAGGGCACCCCCTGTGGGGTACGAACTTCGGCTTAGGGCGTCAACCGGAGGGAGGACATCAAGGACGGGACGGGCTGGATCAAAGTTTTGATCATGATTATTAGTCGGGGAATTTAAAGCTACGTGCTCAGCTGCAACAACTACTGGCACCTCGTTATCGAGCAAGGGTCGGGGGAAGAAGTAGTCAAGTAGTAGATTGTATGGTATTCCAACTGTATTGTGTGTGTAACAAGTTATATTTTGTTTCTCAGTTTACCAGAGATGACACAGCAAGGCGCCGGCGACGCGATAGCAGACGACGATGACGATGAATATGACGCTGATGAGGAACCTATGACTAAACTACGGTAAGATAATTTGCTGCACTTTTGTTTGGAACTTTGTCAATGCAACATGGTTCACACGGAATGAAGAAATCCATGACTATTTCAACACTCCTACTATTCTTGAGGGAATTAACAAATATAAAAAGCGTTATGCTGATCGTCTCGCCATCCACCCAAATCCTCTGGCTGTTAAATTGCTGGACAGAAGCGAATCTGTCAATTGACTTAAGAGAGGAGCAGTATCTAAAGAGTTAGCAGTGGCAATGGCCCCTGTACCTAGGGTTGCCAACCGTACTATAATATATAGTATTGTACAACATTTCGAGTCTGCGTACTATATACTGTTGAAGAAATATATAGTACGCAAAAATACTATATTTTCAACACAAAAATCTAACAAACAAATCCTTCATTTAAAAAAAAGCGAACGCTACTCTACTACTCTGAAATAACAATATTAAATTAAATTTTTGCAAAAGTAAAAGAATGTAGTGAGTTTACTGACAAAACTACAGGACAAAAATGGCAGCATATTTGTAAAAATACTGAAAATAAGTTATTATGTTTATCCCGCCATTTCGGCGTTCACAGAAAGGATATTTATGTTTTGGTTATGAAATCGAAATGGCGAGAAGAAACAAGCGTATCTCATTAATAAAAAATGAGCTTTTGATTTACATTAATTTAAACATTTCATGTAGTAAAGCATTACGACACTAGAATTTTAGTTTTTTTTTTAATGCAAGATGTGCAAAAAATGCTAGTTTTTATAAAAATATATCTTTGTATATTTTTAGGTTTTTCCATAAAATACTATATTTTTTTGAAGTGTACTATATTTTTTATGGCTTATTTTGAAAAATACTATATTTCGCCGAAGGAATGTTGGCAACCCTACCTGTACCTGAAACGCCGACCGTATTCACGCAACCAAACTGATAATAGTCCAGAAAGGACTGATGGCAGTTGTTCTAAGAAAAAAAAGTTGAAATCGTGGCCATACGTCCCGTTTTGAACAGGACCGTCCCTTTCATCAGTTTTTCGTCCCCGAAAAATTACTGTGGACGCAAAATTGACCCGTTTTCAGTTTTTTCTTTAATGAATAAATTGTGGACGTCTGAAAAACCCAGTAACAGGTTCCGGTCTTTATGGCGATGTTGATAACTGAGGTGAATATAAAAAAAGTGCTAAGAAAATAATTCTTACTTAAAATCAGCAGCTGTATTAAAACTAGAATATAAAAATGACTGAAAATGTATGTAATAAATTTTTTTTGATAAATAAAATAAAAATGTGTTGGTGGTAGCTGATGGTATTCTCAAAATTGAGTTTCCTTTATGGATCGGCTCTACTATTGAGATAAATAAACTGAAGCCACGTTTTGAGTAATAAAATAAATGGTGGTGGTTACCATGGATTTAGTACATGATTCTGAACGCCCCTGCGTTGAAATTTTTCGTCGGTAATTTAAAAAAAAATCCGCTGTTTCATAGAAAAGTGCAATACAAAAATTTATGGAACAGCAGATTAAAAAAAAAATCAACGAAAATTTTGTTTGCCCCCCAAAAGTGACCCCTATATTCAAAATTCATTTATTTACGTTACACGTTCGTGTTTGGGTCACAAAAATACACATGTGTACCAAATTTCAACTTAATCGGTCCATTAGATTCGGAGAAAATTGACTGTGACAGACGGACAGACACACGAGTGATCCTATAAGGGTTCCGTTTTTTCCTTTTGAGGTACAGAACCCTAAAAAGTCAGAGAGTACGCAAAGCCTTAACGGAGTAACAGTGCGGACGGGCGACAGGATGCGACGCGGTGTGTCTGGAGCCGAAAATTGACCTGAGCCATACGTCCCCATAGGATAATTTTTATCCTCAACGCGGGCGACAGTGTCTTAAATATGTTTTTATGTTTTTTCGTGGTATGCTGAATAATCCTCAAATACTAGAATCTTTGGGATTGCTCGTTCCAAACAGTAGGCTGCGACAAGGGCCGAGAGAGAGGCTGGTTAAAGTCCCGGTAGCCCGTACAAACCTGTTAAAGTTTGCACCAGTGGGGCGGGCAATAAAGATATTCAACAGCGTCTCTCTGCAAGTGGATATCTTTACATGCTCATTGGCGGAATTCTAGAGGGTGACACTTAACATATTGTCCTCTGTATGACTTGTGCCACACAGTGGACATTGTGACTCCATTGCTGTATTGGGTTGAACCTGTTAAAACAAATGTATGTGTGAATAGTAAATAAATAAATAAAATTAGTGAAAAAATAACTGTGAAACGACTGTAGGTAACAATCTTAACTTAACAAAGGTTTTCTCTCTGCCACAGATTCGTTCCACCAAACGACAACGATTTGGAAGGGATGTTCCTGGCGATGAACCAGGGCCAGTCCCTGCACCCCGACCCTGCGGACGAGATAGATGAGGACGAGGAGCCCTTTATGGATGGCGAGGAGTTAGATGAAGGTAACCATCCAAGAAGCATTTTATTTCATTACACTGTGATTTATTAGTAGACTATTATTTTTTTGAGGCGGGGCAAAAACTGCTGTCTGCCGCCCCCCGCCAATCTATTATGGGGATGCGCTAAGTTAGCCCCAGCGAAATTAAAATTTTCTCAAAATGAAAATTTTGGCAGCAACATATTTAATCAAATTGTATCGATCGATAATGCGCCAAAACAACAGGGCCGCCAAAACTGTTGCAAAAAAGAAAAAAAATAGAAAGATTCTAAATGTGCTGCGTGTCTCATTAATTGCAAAGTACCGGTGTGCTGGGTGGTGCACTTGTCTGCTACGCGTGAATTTGTCGCCCCCTGAAGTTGGCGCGCGGGGCACGGGCCCCGGCTTGCCCCACCTAGATCCGAGGCTGCTTCTATATGCTAATAATAAAGCTTAAGAGATTGTTTGTTTGTTTGAACGCGGTAATCTCTGGAACTATCAGTTAGATTTGTTTTTTTTTTGCATTTGATAGCTCAATTCTCGATGAAGATTATAGGCTATTTAACATTACCCTACAACCCATAGAAGTCGAGTAAATGGAAAAATAGTTAGAAATAACGCTAAGCGAAAAATGCGACGCGATGGTTCGGGGCGCCCAATCATGACCTATGCGGGTGCTGTTTTTGCACAAGCAAGACCCAATCACATCCATAAGATGCAGACATTACAGAACCGTTGCCTTCGGAAGGCCTCGGGAGCCCCCCTGGTTTGTTAAGAATGAGATCCTCCATCTGGACCTAAAAATCCCCACCATCCACCAATTTCTCAAACGCTCTTCCAAGCGTTACTTCGATACTGCCGCCAATCATCGCAACCCTCTGGTTGTTGAGGCCGCTAGTTACACTCCCTCTAGTATCAATCGAACTCGCCGCCCTAAGCGAATCCTTGCCGACCCCGACAACCCCATTACCCTCCTCCAGGAGAGCAGTAGGGAAACCAGCACAGTGTACAAAAACAGACCCTCCCGTCATTCCGACCTCGCCGCCGAGGTCCTTTGCGATCGCGACCGCGTCCCCGAGTAAATGATACTCCCCCTCGACCCTTGCTCGATAACGAGGTGCCAGCAGTTGTTGCAGCTGAGCACGTAGCTTTAAATTCCCCGACTAATAATCATGATCAAAACTTTCAAACCTCCGGTTGACGCCCTAAGCCGAGGTTCGTACCCCACAGGGGGTGCCCTTAGCGAGCGTTCACCTAGTTTTAATCAGCATAGTTGAATAACCCCTGGCTGGAGGTTTTAAGTGTAGTAACTTGAGGCACCCACAGGAAAGCTCGGTTAAGTAGTCATGATCTCAGAGGACAACTAAGAGATGCACTACCAAAAAAAAAGGCGCCGTTTTGTAAGGCGATCCAAGTCCCTGACCAAAATCTGCTGTCAAGTTGCATGTTGCTGATTCTTCTGCTTTGCTTTCGTTGCATCTTTCATATCTAACGGAGGATCGTACGACGTATCTTCAAGAATCAGCCGAACAAATCACAAAGATCACAAAGAACAATTAATGACAGACTAAGCGAATTTGATCCTTATTACCTACTACTAGAAATTGTCCAACTGACAGGTGTCAGGAAAACATTCTCTCAACGGCCGGACAGTAGTCTTAATTTTTTTTTTTGTCTCCAACAGCTTAATTATTTTATATGGATGTCTGTTTCCCAGCAGAGGACGAGTTTGAAGACGCAGAGGAAATCAACAATTCTCCCGAGGACGCGGCCGCTCGGCTGCGTCAGATGAGGCTGGACAACGTGAACGGACAGCATGACCGCTTAAATGGTGAGTTTAAAACATTGATTTTGGGGCTATTGTAGGCTTTGCGGGGCAAGGGATTTTGGTTTTTATTAATTTATTTATCTTTTGTATAGATTCTTTATATAGATAAATTAAAATAAATATAAAAACCTATTTTAATTAAATGCATCTAGCTTTACCCGGCCCGGCTTCGTACTTATCTATGGCACACCTACCTACCTACTTACCCAATTAATTGGGATTTTTTCTTGAATTGTTCCGATGTTTTAATACTTATTCTGCTATTCGGACGGAGACAAATCCAACAAATCAAAGACCATATAAATCGGTCCAGCCGTTTTTGAGTTGGTTGGTCGTTGGTTTAACTAACCTGACTTTATTTATTTATTTACTTACTTATTTATTTTATACTTCAACTGCGACTGCCTCGTTGGTCTAGTGGTCGCAAGCGCTACTGCTGAGCATGAGGTCCTGGGTTGGATTCCCGGGTCGGGCAAAGTGTTATTGGGTTTTTCTATCTGCAATTTCTCAGTAGCAGCCCGGAGTCTGGATTTGTGCCCGGTTGATGGCAATAGGCTCGCCCCCTATTACATGGGACTTAAACATAACTGGCGAAATGTGGGTGTACCTGCTACAGGGACACCTCTGCCCCACCCTTCGGGGAAACAAGGCGTGATGTTATCGTTATGTTTTATACTTCAAGCACACAAATGTACAGAGGCGGACTTAATGCCAAAGACACTAGCACAGGACACATAGGTGACTTTGTTTTATATGTAAATATATAGATTTATTATTATTAATTTGTTTCAGACGAAGCCGAGGACGCCGAGATCGCCGAGTGATCACCTGTACACATAACATCTATGTAAATTAACTATTATTGCTTCTACATTGTGTACACTATGTACGGCACACATACTCGAACATTATGCTTTTAGAATCTACGCACATAAGCCGTCGGTATTTATTATACTTGAATATTTGACTAGCTAGAAATTTGCTACATTAATCTCAGATAATTAGCATTCCATCGTCACTTAATTATCTACTTTATCGTTATGCATTCAAAGATGATTTTAGAGTACCTAACCTCTTTTGAAATAAAAAGTGTCCTATAAAATTTGAATGCAATGGAATTTGAACTTTGTCATGTGTGGCATTGAGTTGATTGTTCCAAAACTAATATCTCAAATATATTACAAGTCTTCTGCCAAACGAAGTACCGCTATTTTTTCGGTACTAGAAGATTGTGAAGATTGTGGTGATTCCTCCACAAAAGCCAAAGATGATGAAAAGTTTTAGAATTTATTATTCTATAAAATATGGCTGAATACTCTTTATTCCAATTTTGAAAAGTGAAAAGAATTTGCAAAATAGAGATGAAATGGAATGCATTAATATTAAACCTGCATTTAAAATAACACTCGAATTTCGCGCCCGAGTCGCAGTATGGCTACTCGGGAAGTCAGTAGTTTTCTTATTTCTTAGGTACTAATATGAAAGCAGAGTGTTTTAGTATGTGTGTATGTATAGATGTTTAATTTTAACACGATATAGCTGTTTTGTGTCATCGATGTATGCCCAACCACTCCTAAGTGTATGCCTCTCAAACGGATAGACTATTATTTGAAATTGTTACTTACAATTATTTCTTTATCAATCAATCTGCCCAGCCTTTTCCCAACCATGTTGGGGTCGGCTTCCAGTCTTACCGGATGCAGCTGAATACCAGTATTTCACATGGAGCGACTGCCTATTTGACCTCCAAAACCTAGTAACTAGGTAATATTATTATGATACCCCTTGGTAAGACGTTGTCAGACTTTCGGGTTTCTGACGACCCGTAACAACTGTCAAAGATCCATGTATGACAACCGGGACCAACGGTTTAACGTGCTTTCCGAGGCACGGAGGAGTCTCGGTATGTAGAAATGGTCACCCATCCACGGACTAACCCCGGCAAGCGTAGCTTAACCTGATGGATCGACCCGTGCGGCTGTTAGTACTTAGCCACGAGCTCTTTATGTGTATATAAATTGCTTTGGGCCTACAGTTAAGACAATAGATTTCAGATGTATTCAGTTCTCCTACTAAAATGTAAATAAAGAAAGAAAGAAAGAAAAATATTTTATTTGGGACACGCAAAGGAATTAAAAAATAAAATGAAATAAGAAAAGAGCATTTTAAACTAACTTACTAACAAAAAATAGTAACGACCTGTGCGAGGCCAAAAAGGCCCATATCTCAGCATAATGCCGCGATATTTTAATAAATACCGCGGCGCTGGTATTCTGATAGGGCCCGCTGTGATGCCACGGACACACCTACGGACATACATAATCCCTCTAAATGGCGTATATACGTCATTTTTAACAATATCATCTAAAAAGTCTCATTTTTATTGGTTGATAAAGCTCGTATTGTGGGGTGCGGATCATTTCTGTAAAGCATGCCATGAGGCCCGTATTCGGGAAACCATTTTTATAAGTCAATAGGGCACGATTGGGTTCTCCGTATACTGCAATAAAATACTTGGCCTGGCCTGGTCCTTATCAAATTCAAAAGTCATTTATTCAAACTAGGTTGAGAATCAGCACTTTTCGAACATCAACATTACATAAGACAGTCCCCCAAAACGCCCACCCTTCACCACTTCCTAGTGCTTTAGCTGGGAAGAAGAAGTGGCGCAACAAACTCCCCAGCAGCACAGCTGTCTGTTCAAGTTAGAAAAAAAAAAGATTGGATACAATAGTATGCAAAATAATTTACATTACGCAACACAAAAATTATTGGCCATATGTCAGCTAGCACACGCCAATATACCAACCAAAAACATCGAGAACTATACTCAAGCAGAAATAAAATATCAGACGGCGAGCTACCCATTGCTCACTCCGCAAGCCCGACGGAGGTTGCCTAGGTAATAAATGACTTAAACTCATTACCCTTCTTTGCTCTAATAGTTGGGGAAAAAACTTTTAATATTGCTATATTTATCAGTTTTTGAGGCCATCATTATTTAGGTATATCGGGCAAAATAAGTATCAGAACAGCTTTGGAACACTTGAAGCGGTATTCTCTGCCAAACACCGGACATTACGTCCAATTCAATTAAAATCTCAATTACGAGTTGTTACTATTTTAGAGGCGTCTGAACTCCAAATAATATGTTGTTTTCTAAGACATTTTTGTAACAATCGATGTTAAATTTAGGCTAGATATGCAATTTTGTGCATTATGTGTCAATATGTAAACTTATGGACCGCCGGCGGGCCATCGGATATCGGTGCCGATTCCCTTGTTCACAAACTAAACTAAATTTAAGTTCAGTCCTGTCAAATTAATCAGCGCCTGTCACTACTCCATACAAGTTTAGACGTGATTAAAAACTTCCGACTAAAATTACGTCAATTTACGTCAAGCGCTGATTAATTTGACAGGACTAAACTAAAATTTATCTTCTGTCCTTTTCTTAATGAAATAGAAAGAAAAAGATGCACTGAACTTTAATTTAGTTTAGTTTGTGTACAAGGGAATCGGCACCATTGTGCAGTTTTATAATTTCTAATTTGACAAGATTATCATAGGCGTCCACGGCAAGGAAGTATAATGTATAGAAATACGTGCTCGTATAACGTTATCATCATCATTACCATTTCAGGAGGCCTATGTCCAGACAGAGGCCTCCCCCAAGCATCGCCACTTCGATCGGTTCTGTACTTCCCGCATCCTGCGGCCTTCACAAAGTCATCGATCCACCTTATAAATTTACTAGCTGTGCCCCGCGGTTTCACCGGCTTTAGTCTCGATCCCGTGGGAATATCGAAATAAAAAGTATCCTATCCTAATCCAGATCATGGTCTTGTCTTGGCACATGGGTATCATCAAAATCTGTTCAGCCGTTTTAGAGTGAAAGCGAGACAAACAAACTCACTTTCGTATTTATAATATTACTAGCTTTCCCCCGCGTGGATGTCGGAAACTAGCCCACAGGATAAAAAGTATACTATATATTAATCCAGGTTATAAACATCTGTGTGCCAAATTTCATCCAAATCCGTTCAGCCGTTTTGCGTGATTGAGCAACAAACATCCAAACTTTCACATTTATAATATTAATTATAATTATATATTGTTAGGATCGTGGACGGAAATTGATGGAAATATATGAAGACGTCGTAAATTTCCATACATTTTACTTCCCTGTTATCGTGATGCCGTGGCCGTCCACGATAATAACGTCACGTAAGAAATTATAAAAACGCCCATTCGATGGGGTAAGATGATCGAATAGTACGAAGGAAGTAAGTACCTAATTATAACATTTGTTATGCACGTTTATGCATATTGAAATTGTTATCTTAGGGCTTGTTTCAGTTTCCGGATAGACAATGGTGCCGATTCCCTTGTTCATAAACTAAATTAAATTTAAGTTCAGTGCATCTTTTTCTTTCTATTTCATTAAGAAAACGACAGAAGATAAATTTTAGTTTAGTCCTGTCAAATTAATTAGCGCTTGACGTAAATTGACGTAATTTTAGTAGGCAAGTTTTTAATCGTCTAAACTTGTATGGAGTAGTGACATTAATTTGACAGGACTAAATTAAAATTTATCTTCTGTCCTTTTCTTAATGAAATAGAAAGAAAAGATGCACTGAACTTAAATTTAGTTTAGTTTGTGAACAAGGGAATCGGCACCACTATACAACATGTAACGTTAAATGCGCAAAACCTGAAAATAGTTTGATCAGAATAAGGAGCAGAATCAATTGAACCACTTTTAATATAGGTCACATTTTTCGAAAAATCTTAATTAAAAACGTTGCCGTGTCTATTTATTAATAGGTCAAGACATGCGCAAACCTACCAAAATAGGTAAACAAACACAAATTGTTGGCGACCAATTTAAATTTTCTTATACGCGGGATAATAATAGCTTTTATTTCAATGCAAATACGAATCTTACGAACTAAAACAGCACATAAAACCTTTACAATTTTTTTAATGTTTTTTTTTTTTCTCTGAAACAGGTCAATTGAATTAAAAATCATTTGGGGTGTCTTGAGGTTTTGCGCATTTAACGTTACACGTCGTATACTAGATAAGGTCACCTGAATTTAGCTAGAGGCGGCGAAACAGACCTTAAGTTAGACAAAATGTTAAAATACTTTATATTCTAGAGTACCAATAAAATTTTGAAATTGACACAATTGTATTTTTTAAAGTTCCTAAATGGTGGTGGACAGGTTCGTATAATTCTTGGAATCTGGATATAGAAATTTTACTGTCAGAATTTTATAGTATCTAAAAATCTATCTTCGAATAGGTAGGCTGATGCACAAACTTGCATTCGTAGTTTGAAATCTTCAGAAGTGTATTTCAAATTCTGTGTATTCATGTGATATTTTGTTTCAAATGGCTTTAGCACCTAGCTGCGAAAGCATAGCAGCTGTAACTTGCGACCGTCAAATACAGCCAAAATTAGTACAGTATTTCTATTTTCTTAATGTCCCTCGGCAAACTTCGTCAGTCGTCGGATTTCTATCAGTTGCCATTTGCACTTGGTGCAGACCGGACGCAACCAACTTGGAAGTATATTGAGTTGTTAATAATACTCTTTTAACATAATGTAATTTATTTTAAAGCTGGGAGGAAGGTCGCAAGCACAACAGATAGGAAAATAGTTTTACGGCTCTATATAGTTCACACGGAAATCATAACAAAACAACAATAAAGTACTTAGTTCTGAATTCAAATTATTATACACAATAAATCTAATAATTGATGGACATGGAAATTAGCATTCGTTTGTATTCGGAAATGCGATGATTCCCGAGGGACATTAAGAAAATAGAAATACTGTACAGTATTAATTTTCACATACGTTTCCAACATTTCTGTATTGACATTTTCTTTACGATATAAATTACTTAGAAGTTCCTATTTTGACGAGGAAAGTTGTTTTTGATGGTTTTAGGTAGATTTGTACTAAAAAACGTTGATTTTAATGCTGATTCACGGCAAAATTGAATAAGCAGATGTAAAATGATAGAAAACTTTTTGTATGTGACATTCTCTCGATGTATTTGTGTATTAAAACTATGGTGATTACCCATTTTTGTGCGCACTGCGATTGATTTGCAAAGGCGCTAAAAGACGAAAATTAACGTATATGTATTTTGTATCGGTTAGGGAATGTTGTAACTAGTTTTTAAGCCGCGAATACACTAGGGAACATAATGTACCTTCCTCAACATGACGCGCAACGTTCAACCTAAATGACGCTGCAGTTGTAAGCCGCGCAACATCTTGAGACGCATTTACGTGATGTGGAACATGTTGCTAGCTGGGAGCCCCGTGAGCGAGCACACGTGTTGCGCGTCAGTGCCGCGCTAATCGAGAAATTTGATAATTGCAAGCTTAGTTAATGCCTTTACACATCTTAAATAAAGCTTATTTTCAACTTACTGAAGATTTTTCCCGAATCCCGGGAAAAAAATATATAGTCGTAAGGAAGTCTCCACTTTTTGTCTCTGTTCTCCGAAGTTTAGGCAAATATAGTCAGCCTATTCCGATCACTGGTAATAAGTAATATTCTTTTTTCTCATTGTAGTAAATAATTCCGCATCTACCACCTTTTTCGATTATGTTTTGCTGAAAATAAATATTCTATCTATCTATCTGAATTGCTCGAAATCGCCACAACCTCCTTAGGCGATATTTCTATAAACACTGACTAGTGTGTTCTACAAAATGTTCCACGACATTGACGTAGTCGTCGAGCGCCATGTTCTGCAAGTTCATTTGTCCCCCTAGTGTATTCCGAGTGTAATAATAGACTTACGGAATCATCTTAAAAATTAACGCCAGTTTTTCATTCTATTTTGAATACGGAAACTCTTAGATACTTACATATTTTTGTAGATTATTACATGTAATTTAATGATTAAACTATTAACTGATATCTTTATATTATTCATAGTGACAAGAAAAGCGTAAATCGCTTTTCTATAACTAATAGATGATAGTCATTATATTGGATAGGCAGATGGAATGAACTCGGATATTCATAAGTATTCATGATACTTAGGTACAGTACCCGGCTATTCATAAGTATTCATGATACTTAGGTACAGTACCCGGCTATTGAATTGATGACTTGTATGATAGATTGGATGATGTCTCTTAATTAAATGTAGAATTTAATTTTTTGGCTATTGGGCACATGAAGTTCTATAAAAAGTTCATCTGTGTCAAAAACTGATGGTTTATAATAATGACTATGTAATATTGGTAAAATTGTGGTCTCATCCACAAAACATTGTAGTTAAATGTCTACGAGGGCAATTAGAATCGCATGGAATTGTTCTTCCATACTATTTACCTATTATAATATAATAATTCTATCTTATTTTTATGGAACTATTATAGTAGGTAGGGGCAGAATGGAACTACCAATGCGCAAGTCGTACTCAAAGCAGAAATTAGTATATAATATTTATGTATAATGCACACATGTAATGTTAAAAGACGCAACAAAAGGAGTATGTAAGGATCGTAGCATGTGGCGTTCTGTAGTTTCGCCAAACCCAATGGTCAAAGGCGTGAGTTTATGTATGAAATATCAAAACGGTATGAAATGTCAAAACGGTTTGAAATGTCAAAACGGTTTGAAATGTATTAAATGTCAAAACGATTTGAAATCAATCGTCGTGCGCGCATTTTTAATTGTTATAATTTATAACAAAACATTCGACTGTCAATGATTATAATGTACGCTCAAAAGCATGTAGCGTAGTATTTGTATTCCAAATGTGTAGTTTCTGCAACTTGAATAAATAAACCATATCAAAAAAATATTTTATGTGTTTTTCTTTTACGATAACCGATAATTTTCATGAAAATATTGCCATAAACACCACAAAAAAATAAAACACAAATCTTACACTACTATTTTATTAGGAAAACACAATACATTATAGTAATTCATCTTTATTTTAACAATTAAGAAATATAGCGTCGTGAAAGAACCAGTACAATTTGTACTTTTAAATCATGCACGAAAAACGTTACTATAAAATAATGAAAAAAAAAAAAACTTTCAACATAACGTTTACTTAATGATTTCAATGTTTTTGCTACAATACTTATCTATTTTCCGAAATATTGTTTGTTTTTGTACCAGTGTGAGGACACGCATACAACAATCGACAATTCGCTTAAAATTATTTATTATTATTTATATTTCTTTATTCTCTAGCAACTTCTGCACTATACGCGACATAAATCGCTAAAAGATACTATTTTACACGTCGCGTTCGAGAATGCACGCGTTATGATGATAACAACACTGAATTTTGTTCGTACTCAAGAATTAAATTATAATTTCTTCAATTTTTTGGCAACTTTTTTTAGTTCTGCCAACTTATTTCATAATTAAAAACTTAAATGCTATAATTTCTAACTCCATAGCAATTCGATTTGTGATAAATTAAATTATTCTTCGAATCAATTTCTAATACGATTATTATATTTTAAGATGTCGCTATATTAAAATTTGGTGTCAAACACTCCTTGTTAATTCCATAGCGACTATCCTACTGTTTAATTTAAACAAGTATTTATCTTTGCTTAAATTATCAATCATTTTGAGGAATTATCTAAGCCTCTACTACCAAACGAAACAATTCCAATTGCATTATTTTTAAATAACTCCCAGACACCTAGAAATACTTGAGACGAACAAAACGACAGTATATCAAAAATTCTATAACAAAATATCGACGCATGAGTCTCGGAACGCAACTAATGTGATATTCGAAGTTGAAAACGTTTCTACTATAGTTTGACCGGTAGGTACCGCTGTTCCGCGGCTTAGGAATACGCGGGAGGCGGGGGGCAGTGTTGACCAATGAGCGGCGGGGGGACGCCGCGCGCCGAGAGCGAACACGAATTAGCGGCGCACTGCTCCCCCGTCTCGCCGCGTACATACCTCAGGCGCGGAATAGCGATCTCGGTCAAACTTTAATCTATGTGTGCCTTGTTAACAATTTGAAACGTCCCGATAAAATGTGAAAAGGGCCGGTGACCAGTAGAAAAGAAAGGTAGAAGAATACGGGATATTATGATTTTAAATTCGCTATTAAGATGCGTCGGAGTACGCGTCTCTCATTGGCTGAACGCACGCGCACGTGGTATAGCGACGCTCTGATTGGTTGCCGTTTCTATATCCCAGTTCTTCCCTTTCATTCCTACTTCGGTCTTGTGACCTAACTATTAGCTATTTGACATAGATATAATTCATTCTAAAGTGAACATTGAAATATTTAACTGTAACCTTAACTATTATAAAAATGCAGTGTAACTCTAATCGGGCTATCGCGCCGTTTCAAATCGCGAAGACTTAAATATTTTAATTGTACAACAAACTGATCTGTAACTATTCAACTAACACATTGACAAGTATTGAAGAAGTGTGGAAAATGTTGCTAAATGTAATGTATTTAACGATAGTTTGAACTAAATAATATAGTAAAACTAGTATTTCTGCTTACATATACTAGAACCAAATGCTACCATTATATGGAATTTAAAACCTTTAAAAGGTCGAATCAGAGTAACGTTATAATTAAATATTTATACTCACAAGATAACATTGTTTACATTATAATTAAATGGGGGATATGCGGCAGACGTTATAATGATTGCAGAAGCAAAAGGAAACCATAGGAGAGTGAAGAAAAGAAAATTTATTTTAAGTTTTAGCTTTATTAAGGTCAAACATAATATTAAATTATTAATAACACAACCTTCACGCCAGAATCAGCCATGGATAGGCAGTCATGTACTTATTGTACATCTAAAGACGTATTTGACCTAACCGTTAAAAACATTACATTCGCTCAGCTTACCCTTAGATCAACTTCGAATATACTATTGTAAAAATACACCGTATTGTACAACAATACAATTCAGTACATTAATACTCGGTACCGTCTGTACTCAAGTGTTCAAAAGTACCATTTGGTACTTTAGTCAATTTATACGTAGGGGTTTAGCGATAGACGAAAGGCTAATGAGTTTTATGAAAAGATTTTTTGAAACTAGACATTTAAAACTGCGGGTGGGTATGAATCGCAGTTGTTATTTAGAGGTATTTAACATAACAACATCACGCCTTGTTTCCCAGAAGGGGTAGGGCAGAGGTGGCCCTGTAGCAGGTACACCCACATTTCGCCAGTTATGTTTAAGTCCCATGTGATAGGGGGCGAGTCTATTGCCATCAACCGGGCACGAATCTAGACTCCGGGCTGCTACTGAGAAATTCCAGATGGAAAAACCCAACAACACTTTAGAGGTATTTAAGCCCCATGAAATAGGTGTGAGCCAATAACTGGACATGAATCCAGAACCCGAACCCAGAAAACCACTTTGCGGGGCTCACTGATTTGAAATAAATGCTTTGAACAAACGTGGAAACAGCGGATTTTCACAATTATTTTCTCTGTGAATTTGATTATTCATTGAGGAGGATCAAGGCATCGATACTACGTAAATCGTGAGTGTAACAAAAACCTAGGTACCCGTGCGTTGATATGAGACATTGAGGCCTACGGCTTGGCCACGACCTTGCTGCTATCAGCGGTAGCTTACCGCGGGGAGCGGTAAAAACAAATATACAAAAATGTATGAAGCATGCCACGAAGCGGCGCTTGCAGCGGCAACGCAAACGGTTTTTTGAAGTGAAAACTTCTTTAGGCGCGTTGGACATTTTTGAGATGGGACTAAACCATTGATTTCGCGACACTGTTACCGAATTTACCGACACCGTGGAGTAAAAGACATCAACGCGTTGATTACCGCGGTGCCGATTTTTTTTTTCTGACAACGCGCCGCCAAAGTCGTGGCCAAGCTCTTAGAATAAGTCCGTTTGCACACTTATCCGTATTCGTGTTCCGTTTTTGATCCGGTTGGCTATCCTAGTAATTGTATAGACGTTTGTGCCTCAAGCGTGTACGGTTCGTGTTCGATTCGTACATTCTCACTATGAGTTTTGACGGATCGAAAAAGAGTATATTCGTAGGTAGAGAACAAAATAATAAAAAAATCTTGTTTGGAGAAAATTGCGATTTATTTATGCGGCATGATTTGGGTGTTACGAAAATGGTGAAAAGTCAATTTGACCAAAAATCGCAGTTATTTAGTTCTCCACCTACGCCGACCATTATGAATCAAATACGGATAAGTGCGCAAACGCTATGACGTGAATTTCTCATCCGTCTTTTTCACGAACACGAATCCATTACGAACCGGATACGGATAAGTAGGCAAACGCCCCAAGACTATCAAACAGGTATAGTGGCAGATCGACGCTCTCTACAAAACCGAACTTTTTCTAAAACTACATGAAACATACCCACCACAGTTCTAAAAACAGACTTACAAATCATTTAAAAAGCCTTTTTGCTAATAGCCTATCCGTGATGAGATCCTCAATAGAGGAAAGGCACGAATTTTAATGAAGGCGCTAATATCAAATCTAATATACATTTTAGACTAAAAATGCGACAACCAGGCGGTTTATTTAGAATAAATTTAATTTATAAACTAATGTTTATAAAATGTGTTAAATTTATGCTAGCTATAGTGACGTGAAGAGGTACAGCAAAGGGCTCAAATTTGTTAAGAAAAATCACTGATAAACAAATATTTAATTTCAACATCTCAGCTACGGAACCTTAGCGTAAAGATATGTATAACCCAACCGTCAAAACGCAAACCCGAACGTTTAAACCAACTATGTACTGTCCAATCACAAACACATTTACCATCACGCCGTAGTAGTTAGGGGGTTGGCTGTCTGTATAACATCAACGGTCTTTGTTTCAATCGTTTCAGGTGTCCCGTTCACTTCTGTGCGTTCTTCGCTCATTTCTACATCAGCTTTGTCCGTTTCCTGAGACTTGGTATCACTGTCTGTGGTTTCTTGGCTGGAGGTGTCTGTTGTCTCTGGCTTGGAGTCCTCTGGCTGTATGTTTTCAGGTTCGGTCTGATCAATTTCTGTGTGTTCGTCTGCTGATTTTGTCTCTGTCTCCTCTTTCTGTTCTTTTGGGTTGTCTGTGGAAGGAAGCAGGGCGTTTTGTTATTATTTATTTTATTGAGATAATTGTGGTGACAGCAAATGCATGCAGACATCACCTGAGGTTCGTCGTGATCCTCACCAGTGAGGGATACGACTGAGGAGAGTAAACAATGCGTTGTTTTTAATTGGAATGTTAGAAAGTACATTTATAAAATAAAAAGGGAGGCCTATGCTCAGTATAAGATTCATAGAGAACAAGCAATAACAGGGTAAGTACTAGAATTGACTTATTTTTACTACCCCATCAGCGAATGCAGGCGTAATGTTATACTACAGTGTGATTCTTTATAATGTGTAATTTTTTTTTAAAGTGAAACTTTTATTACATCGTCTCAAACTTTTTCGTCTGTGTGTTGCATGTCGCGTGACGGTCGGCCGCGGAGTAGGGATAAAGTGAAAGGCGCTCGTCACAGCAGCCAAGGCCAATATGGCGGCGCCTATAGAAGTTTCACTTTTACCGTGGTTTCATAAAACCACAAAATCCTTTTTTTCTCTTTGGCATCTTATTGATAAATTTTACAATTATTGTGAGAATTGATGAAAAAAAACAACCGACCTCCAAAAAAAAAAAACACTACAAAGTGAAAAATAACTTTAATTTCGGAAGTCGGTGTCTTGGGTTTTGTATTTTCGTTTTTTGCCACCGACTTCCGAAATTAAAGTTATTTTTCACTTTGTAGTGTTTTTTTTTTTGGAGGTCGGTTGTTTTTTTTTTGTAAAAAGTTTTTACATACATAAACTCACGCCTTCTTCCCATGGGGGTAGGCAGAAACTACAGAACGCCACCTGCTACGATCCTTACATAGTCCTTTTGCCTCGTTTACGTTCATACATCTGGTCATACACGCACGCCGGTTGCGAGTACTACGCACCTGGCCTTTCTGAAGAACATCACCAATAAGGTCAGTATATGTCCTCCTAGGGCGTCCCCGCCCGGCCTTTCCCTTTACATCAGCCTTGTAAATACATTTTGTTAGTCGCCTTTCATTCATTCTCTCAACATGCCCAAACCATCTCAGCATACCCTTTTCAATTTTTGTCACTACATCTTCTTTTAAATCACACCGCTGTCTTATCACATCATTCCTCAGCCTATCATTCATAGTCAGGCCACACATGCTTCGCAAGGAACGCATTTCCACAGCATTTATTCTACTTTCATGTTGTTTTTGCCACACCCAACATTCACTACCATACATAAGCGTGGGCACCAGCACACCATTGTGAACAGCCAGTCGAGCCTTTTTAGACATCGACTGGTTGGTCACAATCGCATGTATAGCACCATTAACTTTGTTTCCCGCGTTTACTCTCTTTTCCACATCTCCATCAATCTTCCCATCCCTTGTAAACAGACTCCCCAAATATATAAACTCACTTACTTGCTCCACACTCTTATCATTTATTTTCACATCACACACCGATACATCCTCTCCTCTTTCAAACACCATGACCTTCGTCTTATTCACATTTATATTCATCCCTTTCCACTTATATGCTTCACCCATCACAGTCACCATGTCTTGCAACTGTTCTGCTGATGATGCAAGTAGAACTTGATCATCTGCGTAGATAAGGCATTTGACAGGCAACTCATTCATCCTCAATCCGCACTCACCCTCTTTCAAATCTATCAGACAACTATCCATGTACAAGTTGAACAGCCACGGTGACGCTACACAACCCTGTCTAACACCCCTCGAGATGCAGAACCAGTTCGTGTATGCCCCATTTATCCTAACACAAGCACTGGAATCCTTGTATAAAGATTTCAGTGCCCGTACCAAGCGCCAGTCCACACCGTACTTGGATAGTGTCGACCACAGTTCTTCCCTCCACACACTATCATAGGCCTTCTCCAAATCAATGAAAGCACAATAGACGTTCTTGTGCTTTGCTAGATGTTTTTCGGTTATGCACCTTAGGGAGAAGATCTGATCCATACAGCCCATTCCCTCTCTAAATCCTGCCTGTACATCCCATATTTTCTCATCTGTCACTTTTATCACTCTATTTATCAAAACCTTCGCATACAGTTTGCCGACAACGCTCAAAAGACTAATGCCGCGGTAGTTTTTACACTCCTGCTGAGAGCCTTTTCCCTTATATAGTGGTACGATTACAGCCTTGCACCAATCATCCGGCACACGGCCATATCTCCAACACATATTAAAGATTCGGCACAACAGGCTTGCTACCACCCCATCACCGCCCTTCAGCATTTCAGCAGACACTCTGTCGTACCCTGCAGCTTTCCCAACTTTCATCCCTTTCAGCGCTCTTATAATCTCATCTATTTCTATCGCATTTTCGTCATCTACATCTGAGTTTGGGTCTTCAAAACTGGCATCTGCCCAGTCACCCACTCCTTGCACACTATCCTGACAACTAAATAAACTTTCAAAGTATCCCTTCCAACGTTCCAAGACCTTACATTCTTCGCTTAGTAAACATCCATCTTCTGCTCTTATAATATTCATACTCGATGTTTCTGTTACTCCGCGAGCCAATCTTACCTGTTTCCAGAACAGCTTAACATTGACCCTGAAGTTATCAGAGAACTTCCTGTTATACTTTTCTTCCTTTTCATCCTTCTTAATTTTTACCATCTCTTTCACTTTAATTTTCATTTCGGAGTATTTCTTCTTCACTCTTTCCAAATCATCTGAATCATCTGTTACATTCGTTGTCCCATTCATCCTATTTTGGGCCTTACAGGCTAAAACATTAAGCCAGGCCTCTTTTTTCTTCCTCACAACCTCTTTTACTTCACCATCTACCCAAGAATCATTCGTTCTACTACCACATTTTCTCTTCGCCAGACCACATACTTTTGTGGCTACATGCACCATACTACTTTTCACTATATCCCATACTTCTTCTAGACTGTAATCATTAGCATCATCAAATATTTTATCCGTCTTCACTTTCACTTCCATCTTATATTCCTCTTTTACTTTCACTTCTTGCAGTCTTTCTACTTTTATTCTTTCTAGAGCAGTCACAGGAACTCGAACTCGGTGCCGCCAATGCCTGAACAGACCATCCATCCGACACATAACCAGATAATGATCAGTCCCTACATTAACACCCCGATATACTCTAGTGTCTGTGACTTTACTCTTTAATCTTCCATCAACAATCACAAAGTCGATCATACTTCTACTGTCTTGCCTTTCCCACGTATACCTGTGAACCTTTCTATGATTAAACATAGTGTTCATAACAGACAGATTCCTCTCTACACATATCTCTAGCAAATTGATCCCATTCTCATTCACTCTTTCATCCCCAAATGCACCTAACACTTTTTCATACCCATTCCTCTTCACACCAACCCAACCATTAAAGTCTCCAAGCATAACAATCTTCTCGTTTGACCTACATCCATTCACTAAATCCCTTACACTGCCCCAAAATTCGTCCCGCTCCGAAGGTGAGCTTCCCATATCGGGTGCATAAACGCACAAAATAAAAATAGAGTTTAGGCCCACCTTGGTTCTTACCCATAGAATCCTGGGACTCACACAAACATAATCTTTCACACATTTCATCATCCGCTCGGACAGGACCACCCCCACACCCTGACTGGCCCTATGTGTCTCTTGAACACCGGACCAAATTGCGGTCAGAGTACCGTGTTTGGATATGTCCACTCCCTTTCTTTTCGTCTCATTCACACATAACATATCTATCCTTTTATTCTTCACCAACTCACACACCTCATCCATCTTATCTTTTATACCTCCCTGCACATTCAGCGTAGCTAAGCGACATTCCGCCGCTCGCTTTTCGCCCCGTGGAAACAACTGACGTGGTGTGTGGCGAGCATCACCGCTGCCTCCGAGTTGATTATTATTTGAATTACTCATTTAGTTCCCACGAAAAGCAGAGGAAAAAATCTGTCAACACTCTACAGAGCCCCGCATGTAGAGGTAAGGCTTGTTAGTGCCTGGGGGCGCCCGATCCCAGACAACAGGCACGCTCGCGACTAGGCTCCCCCCTAGCCATGCAGCTCTCGGCACGGCAACCTTAGCTTGGGTGTGTGTTGTTCCTACCACACAGCAGGAAACAATAAAATGCCCCAGCTGCTCCCTTAGTCGCTTTTTACGACATCCACGGGATGAGATGGAATGGTTCTATTCTACTGCCCGGAGACCACACGGGGCAAAAAAAGTTTTTATTTTTCACTTTTTAGTTGTGGTACCTACCCCACACACATTCGAATACCACTACCTGCTACCAGTGACAGAAACTTATCATATCATCTACATACTAAGTGGGAAAAAAATACGTATTTTGTAGCTAACTCAAAAACTATCCAACCAAAGTTAATAAAATTTATATGGGACCAATTCGAGAGCACACCCTTTCAAACAAAAAAAGAATTTTCAAAATCGGTCCACAATTGACGGAGAAATCGGTGGACATACATAAAAAAAAAAAAAAAAAAAACAAACATACGCGACGAACATATAACCTCCTCCTTTTTGGAAGTCGGTTAAAAATACAGATTTTTGCTAAAAAAACATGTTTATTTTCAATCGAGGGTAGTTTGTTTTCAAAATTTTCATTTTATGAGGACGCCTAATTACTTCCAATCATTATGGAGTTTGTTTCATCGCGACAGATGATTTAGTTTAAAAGTTACACCATTTTGTTACAATTTTTTTGTAGATTCTATAAAATATATTTAGTTTTTTTAAATATTTTTTCTGTCGTCAAAATTAAGAATAGATTCCCTCATTTCGATATGTGCACATTATAAAGAATCACACTGTATAGCCGCATTCCAAGTTACGCCTTAATCGCACACAGCGCTCTTATTGATACTTTCCGTGCCGATTTAGATATCACGATTATGACAGCTTAGAGCTGTCAACGATTCGGAACGCTTGTGAACGCGCTCACACTGCTCACAGTGCTCGCTCGACGTCAAAACTTATAACATAACCCCAAACCTTTCACTAGATGGTTGGATTACAGTATTTCTTTGTGTATACAACACAAATTTCTTCATCTTCTTAGGTGGCGCCTGTAGCCAGAAGCACAATTTCGATAATGCCGCGTTAGTTTATAGATATGATGCAAAACAAAACAGCACAACTGTAATTGACAGGGCTCACGGTGATAGGGCATGGTCGGCGTTATCGCAAGATAGCGCATGTCATGACGACATCTATGACGATTCACGGCACATCGTCATCGCGCTCACGCTAGTTCGGCACGCTCAAATCGATTACAGCGTAACTCGGAACGCAGCCAATGTTAATTTGGGCTACTGTCACTCAATCGAAAAAGTGCGGCCTATTTCAACTTCAATGTTCACTATTTTATGTAAAGCCTATTTTTTATTACTGTTTAATTAACCCCTCCAACTACACTAAATATTCTGTGTCTACTGTTATAATAAAATGCTCAAACTCACCAGTTTCGTCAACTTCCATAGGAGTCTCTTTTTTTTCATCACCATTCACCTTCTGAAAAGTAAATTACATTGTTATAATAATGTTCTTCTATATCTAGATTTCATGCTGATTTTCCAAAACCCTGTTTTTTTATGTTTGTAGTTTGGGCCAGCCTATTTTGTTTCTTAAGTGAATATTTTTCGATACTCGATTGACAAGTAGATATTTAGGATATAAAAACCTGTTGACCCCAAAGATTTAAATCGTTAGATTGGCCCTCAGCATACTAAGTCAGGCGAAAGGGTGTCCATAGTGAAGAGTGAGTTCACAAAAATAATATTTCCCCCCCGACCCTTGCTCGATAAGGAGGTGCCAGCAGTTGTTGCAGCTAAGCAGCTTTAAGCTTTAAATTCCCCGACTAATAATTATGATCAAAACTTTGATCCAGCCCGTCCCATCCTTGATGTCAACCGGAGGGTTGACGCCCTAAGCCGAGGTTCGTACACCACAGGGGGAACCCTTAGCGAGCGTTCACCTAGTTTTTTAAATTAGAATAGTTGAATAACCCCTGGCTGGAGGTTTTAAGTGTAGTAGCTTAAGAGCTTAAGGCACCCACAAGAAGGCCCTACCTAATAAAAAACCACACAATAATAATGGTGTTTCTATGAAAAACAAGTTAATTCTTTGCGACTTTGTATGTGTCAGAGTTATCAAAACAAAACAGAAACTTGACTATCTTTTGACGCGGCAGAGCGAATCTACGATTGAAATCTTTGGTTGGCCCATTGTGAAGGTATAGTCAAAACTGCTGATTAATCGATCCAAAAACATCTTAGATCGATCAATCAGTAATTATTGTTACCAATAACTGCAGGCATATTTTTATCTACATAAATAATTACATCTACATACAATGTTGACATCCTTTACTTGACTACACTGACTTTTACAAACTAAAAGTTATACAAGAACTAACTAAACATGAAATAGGACAGTACAATGGACAAAACAAACTAAAAAATAAATCTAAAATAAAACAACGTGAATATTTTGCCATCACCTTTTCTTTTAGATCTTATCTACTTCCTGCCCTCACCTTTATAAATTTTCTACTTGATTAGTATGTGTTGCACTTGTAAAAATAACTATCCAGGGCCGCTTTCGTTACGAGCGTTTATTCTGAAAGTGGGCAACGTCGCAAACAGCTGTCAAATATTTCGCTGTTTAGATTAATTTGGCAATATTACTGTATGGAAATATGAAATGTGGCTAACTAGAGGACTAGAATATTGATTAACAAATGCAATAATTAATATCGTAACGAATATTTAGTTTTAGATGTAAAAAAAGTATTTGAAACCTTTCCAAGTACCTTTTTTACATCAAAAACGGTTTCAACATCAAATTCAGTGTTATAATTACAATTCATTATTAATATTCTAGTTCGCTAGTTGGCTACATTTCATATTTCCATACAGTAATATTGCCAAAATAATCAAAACAGGTAAATATTTGACAGTTATTTGCGACGTTGCCAACTTTTAGGATAAACGCTCTTAAGGGGGAAGCGTCAGGATAGCCCGCGAAATTCAAATTTTCTTACGTTTTTTGCATTTTGCAGGTCAGTGTCAGGTTTTATGTTGATTAAAATATGATTCGCGGCCGTAACAAATATGGCTTTACTCAATTATAATTATTACAATCAGCAATAGTGATTAAGAAGAACTTATGGAGTTGTATTGGAGTTGATTTGCGCAAGCGCAGCCCTCCCGGCTGACAGAATGACCCGTAATATATTCAGTTAAAAAATAAAATGTAATCCATTTAAAATTGTAGGATAATAATACAGGGTTATTTTAAAATGGCGAGCTAAACTCCCCAGTCGCGAGTATGGAGGTGGTGAGATATTTAAACACTACAAGTTAAAAGATTTTGTTTTTTTTTTGGGGAGGTCAATGACGAATACGTAATTGAAAAAAAAATTGGTGTCAATTTCCTTTTTTGCAGCCCCTATTGTGTTTTTTTTTAACGAATAAAGATTTAAAATCAGAAAGTGATGAGTATTTTTTTCTAATCAAAGTATTATTTGTCTGTTGGTAATCAATACTAATTATAATTTGACATTACAGTTTAAGGCTGTCTGTCCACTGGAGCGGAATAATGTGACAATATTAACCAATAGGAGCGGAGCTCTGAAGCGGAGTTTAGATTATATTGGTTATTAATGGCACATATCTCCGCTCCGCTGTCTCGCTTCGCTCCAGTGGAGAAGCTGCCTTAGAGGGAAGAAAGAGACATTTCACTCAGGACAAATATTTAAACTTAACTTTTCCAAGTGCAACACAAAAATGCGATGTATGATACCATACAATGTAACAAAACAACTATGAAGAACCTAATTCCGTCGTGCCTTTTTCCTGGGTTTCTTTGCAGCGTTCGAGGACGATACCGACGGCGTGCGCTTTTTCTTTTTAGCCTATAGTGGATGGATGATACATTTTTATGCAGGTTAATAAAAAAAAAGTTTGACCACTACGTATGATTTTGGTCATGATGAGATTTTTTTGCAGTATTTCGCTGAATGAACTCTTCGTCCACACCACAAAAGAAGTCCCGCAGAAACGGTGCTGTAGTCAAAAATCTGCCTAGCCTTTTCCCAACTATGTTGGGGTCGACTTTCAGTCTGAATACCAGTATTTTACATGGAGCGACTGCCTATCTGACCTCCACAACCCAGTTACTGGGTAATACGATACCCCTTGGTAAGACTGGTTGTCAGACTTTCGGGCTTCTGACGACCCGTAACGACTGCGCGGTGCTGCAGTCGTGCGACGGAATGTTGACAACCTATCGCTTTAGTATTTCACCATCTATCTATCTCTTTCTATCGTAGTAGTTCCTCTAATAGCAGCGGGCCTTCTTTCATGGCGCAGACTTTACAAGAAAGTTCTGACAGTCATTGAAACTATAATACCCCTCGTTCACAAATGATGTTGGATCACACTCATCAGAAAGATTGATCAATGATCCAATCGATCTTGAACAGACTACGTTGATGACCGATCGATGGATGTATTGTTAATAACATCTTAAGTCTTTTACCACGATCACGCTGCCGGCACCGGGGACTCGACAGCGGTAAAACCTACTGGTATGTGTGAAAACTTATATACTATTCCATACACACTACAACATCAACAGCCCATCGACAGCGAGAGCCTGAGCGTATGAAAGTGGACTTCAACTCCTATTTACAATTTTGTTGATGGTGACATATTCCTGCTACTCTATGGTTCATGGACCTCACCTGTGGCTTAGCATCCTCGCCAACATCACTTGGCTGCGCACTGGAAGTTGAAGAGATCTCCCCTTCCTGTTCACTCTTCTGCTTCTTAGCGGGCACGACTTCTTCCTCTTCTGACTCGTTGGACTGCGAGTCTCCTTTCTGTTCTAATGTCTCGCTTTCTGGAGGCGGAGATGATTCTTTCTGGGATGATGGGTCCTCCTGTTGAGCGAATAGGAATTATATAATGTAGGTTGTGTTAGAATACAGAGTTGTTGAGCTTCTTTTATATTCTGAGTTGAGCTATACGATTACTGACCAATGCATGCACTGATTGGACAGGTCCACTAAAATCTGTGTGGTTTTTTCCTCAAAAGACCACTTCAGACACCAATCTACATGGTCTAAGATTATGTCTGGGCTTTAAAAGAGACTGTGACCTCTGAGTTTGTTTCGGCCTTTCTTCTCAGAGTAGTCAGATAGGAAACGCTGACCTCATCTAGTTTTTAAAATATGATTGACGTGTAAAAGTGTTTGTACAAACCTACTTATAGAAATAAAATCATTTATCATTTGGTAATTATTTAGTTGTCTGCAAATGCAAAACGTAAATTGATTTCAAATTGTTTTATTAAATTTTTAAGTACAATAAAAAACAGCTTTTATTAAAATAAATAATGTCTCTGTACTCTATTGTGTAGTGTCGAGATCACATTAAGGTTTGATGATGTTAATTATGACTAAATTTAGATTAACTAAAACAAGCAAGTCATTTCTTATAAACAGTATCCGCTTTTATAACAAGTTGCCAAAGTCTGTGACAGAACTCAGCGATGGGAAGTTCAAAACCCACATCAAACGTGTCCTTATCAAGAAAGCATATTATAAAATTAAAGACTATGTTGAAGATAAGGAAGTTTGGCAATAATTCCTTCTGCACATGTGGCTTCCCTGGTACCTCATTAACGACATAAATAAGTAAGAGTCTATTAACTGCTCCCAAATTACCATGTTTATTTAAATCTTTTTTTTTTTTTTTGTTTTTACATTCGTCCTTGACATATTTATTATTCTATTATTTGACATTATATACCTACGATTTAATTTCAACTTTTTTTTAGTGACTTTTGTGGACATGAACTCAGATTGATTACAGTTGTAACAGCAATCATATAATTGCGTTTTATTAAAATAGGTTTTTTTTACTTATATTAATTTATTTATTTTTTGTATAGATTCTTTTCTACATATTTTGTGAATGTGAGAACGCTGTAGGCTTAGTGGATTGTAGACCTGTTGACCATTTTCTATTTTGTTAAGTACTTGGTACTTATTGAAAGACCTACACTGTCCTCCCATACCTAGAAACTTGTTATATGAAAGTATTGTAAAAGCCAATTATTTTTAAAAGAGTAACCGTGGAGTTTCTTGCCGGCTCTTCTCCATAGGAAACGACCAATTGGAACCGTGCACCTAGCTTCTGACGTTTCATAAGTGCCCATGTAGGTTTATGTGAAATAAATCATTTTGATTTTGACGTTATTGGACACTAAGTCTTGTGTCTAATAACTCGATGATCAATGTCATCAAATGTTAGTTCCAGTATTATTAGTTAAATCTATTAAATTTGTAAAAAATGGTTTTAGTTTTATAAGAATATTAATTTAAAGTAATAAAATTTGCCTAGTTTTTTTCCAACTATGTTAGGGTAGGCTTCCAGTTTCAACTCGATGCAGCTGAATACCAGTAATTTTACATGGAGCTATTGCTTATTTGATCTCTACAACTCAGTAACTGGGTAACATAATACCTCTTGGTAAGACTGGTTGTCAGATTTTTGGGTTTCTGACAATCTGTAACGACTGTCAAAGATCCACGAATGACAGCCGGGACCAACGGTAAGTCTTGGTATGTAAAGATCACCAGAATCCTGGCAAGCGTAGTTTAATCTGATGAATCGACCCGTGTGGCTGTTTACTTAGCTGTGAGCTCTTTTATTTAAAGTACTAATTCATAGTTTATAATGTTTTCATTGCTGGGACATATGCCTTCTCTCGTTGACCCAGTGCGGTGGAACATGTTTGGTTCCTCACATGAAAGTGGACATTATCATCGTTTTTTTAAAGCTCTTTAATAAAATGTAATGTTGACAACACGTCGGGGTATTTTCTGAGTGTAAGTTATAAATAGTACGTACCACAAGCAGCACGGTGTGCTGGCCGCCCGCCGACACGTGCGCCGGCGTGCGCGCGGCCAGCGGCGGCGTGACGGCCGGCGTGGGCTCGGCCGCGTCGGCGCTGGCGCCCGTGCCCAGCTGGCCTTCTGAGCCCATGCCCCACGACACCACCTCGCCTGCGGGATCAGGTGTTTTAGTATACATACTGATAAGGGATAAAACAGTGTACAATGTCCAGAAATCGGAATAAGTTTAACTAAACTTTGAGGGGATAAGAAAAAATAGAGTGGATAATACCTACTCTAAGTAACCCACTCTGTTACATATTTCCTTGAAATTTTAGTAAATAAACTCTACCTAATTCAATCTGCTAATGTCACAAGCTCTATATTGTTGAAACGAAAGAGTTTAGACTAGAATCCTGAGTGCAGTGAGGTATTCAAACTCGCCTAAGATGAAGACATCTTTATCCCCAAAAAACTACTTTTCACACCTACAAGGTAATGATAATAAAAAACGTTCGTTTTTCAAACAATATTCTTTTTTGTGTGGTTATGGTTAGTGATTAACCCGGTGTCAGAATTTTAAAGTCACCCACCCATGAGCCTCTGACTTGACTTCACATGCCATCAAAAAATATCTCTCAGGCATCCCGGTTTCCTCACGATGTTTTCCTTCAACATTTTTGAAGCAAGTGATAAATACACAATACGCACATGAATCCAAAAGTCAGAAATGCGTGCCTTGAGTTCGAATTCGAGACCTATGACTTGGCAGTCTGACGATCACACCGCTAAGCTATCACTGCTCAAACAATAAAAATGCTGATAATAAAAAAAAATACTTTACTAAGTAA